>JAHXMU010000120.1:787676-908487 GCA_019455685.1 Philornis downsi | reverse complement strand
TCATAAATTCATAAATTCATAAATTCATAAATTCATAAATTCATAAACTCACAAATTCATAAATTCATACATTCATAAATTCACATGTATATTCATTTGTAAATTCATTAATTCGTATTTAAATTCATTAATTTCGACCTCCGCTACATACCCACTACTGCCAGTGATATCAAATATCGATCGATTTCCTTGGCATTCCCCACTTGGTTTGCCTGCAGAGCTACATCTCTTGCCGTTCGATACAATTCATCCCTGTACGTTATATCGGCTTGTGATTCTTCTATCAGATGCAGCAGCCCTCCTCGCCGATGTGATCTTGCACTGGCGAAGTGCAACATACTCTGACCATGTTCATCACGTTCCTCCAACTTTTTGGATAAAGCCGCATCCGAGTCATTGCCATCATCGTCGACCAAAGCGTCGTCTGCAATATCGTCAGAGTTGTCATACGAAACATGACCGTTCATTTGAGAGTTGGAAATGCGTCCCTGTGGCGAAGGATTCGAATTGAGCAAAGCTGTTGAGTTGGTGTGACTGCTGCCCGAATGGACAGCCGCTTGAACCAGTGTTCTACCATTAGTGTTACGCGTTGATACAACATTTTGCAAATAATTTGTTAAATACTGAAGTGGATCCTGGGGGCGTTTGTGTGCAACTTGTGTCAATGCTTTAATTAAAGGATCAGCTAAATCTGCAACGGATATACAAACAATATTAGAGTCGTGCCAAAGAGCAAGAGATTCGTTACATGAACTTAATCAACTTACTGTCTGCTAAATATTTGCCTTGTTCGGTTTTGAAAACGGAATTTTCTTGAAAACTTTGATTTTCAATTTGACCTGAAATTTAAAATGTATCAAGAATAATGTATTTCTTCATTATAGGTAAGTACTACACTCGACTACATTTAATTTACTAGGAACTCAGTAGGCATTAAAAAGCTTTATTTTATATGGACAGCTAATAATTTTATGTGATTTGTTATGCACTTCAACTATGTAATGATTTAAAAATTTAAAAAAGGACAACTATCACAAAGGGACAACCACAACGAAATTGGAACTGTTAAGTCAATCTCACTTCGTCGGTTTACGTTACGATATTTCAATATTTATGGTGAGGTATGAAGCAAATTTACGTACATAATATAGAAACAAACGAGTGACATTTCGACAAAACCTCTTTCATGTTGTCTCTGTACTAATAACTTGTCCCATACATCAATTTCATATCAGACAGGCCCTGTTAGACCCAATAATTAGCAAAGAATTCATGTGGTTGATTTGTTTTTAATACCTGAGAACAAGGTCAGCAGAATACAGTGAAACTGGAAAACAGTTTTGAATTACTTTCCTTTCGGAGAATAACCATAAATATTCGTGAAATCGATTTTGAATTAAAATTATACACAATTTCGGTAATGATTCCTTATTCGAATGAACATTTTTTAGAAATTTAATATTTATTGCGTATAAGAAATTTGCGTACATCACCAAAATTTGGATGTTTTTTCAGCCGAAATTTACAAAGAAATATTCAAAGCGTTTTTGACTTGCGCAATTTAGTTCAGGCCGCCAAGAAGCGAAATTTCATTAAGTTTCAGTTATGATTCAGATTAAGAAATAAACATATATAAAAACTAACTGTCTTCGTTTTAGGTTGGGGACCAATATATCCGTTTTAATATGTTTCGGCCTAATCTACGGAAGTAGGTTTTCAAGTTTCATTTTAAATCTAACAATAAACTAGTTAACGTGCGGATCAGCTCAAACTCTGAGGTGGAACCCTCTAGATGTCATGGGAGCTCCCAATGAAGCCCTAAAGTAGGGTAATGTTTACAGCATTTTTTGTTTTTTTTCTAATTGTTTTTCTAAATTTGATTCTGCATTAATTACAACAAAAATCAATAATAGCTTAAACATATAATCATAATTTATATATTTTATAAATTTCTGAAATTAATTTTCACAAATTTTAACTTCAGGCTTTTTCAATTTTGCATGCAGAAAAGATTTTGTAATAATTCTCCAATCTCTCTCTCCAATTAAAAATAAGAATTTAAATTTGAGTCAACCTCCAATCACCTCTTTTATTTACAATTCAATTAATATCAGAGTAAAGTAAAAACGGTTTGAAAGTGCATATAAGAGATAACCTGCGCACTTAAGCATATTTTCCGTGGCCTTTCTGAAGAGTAAAAAGAACGTATTACAATCTTTTCAATAAAATAAATTACAAATTTATACTTCCATTGTGGAGCCCCTGTTACATCTGAATAGCCTCTGATCAACACTTCAACTTTGTTTCTATGGAATTATGCCAAAATCTGACGGAACGTTTAGGAGCAACACATTAATTTCCCATTTTTTGCAAATCCTTCACTGTGAAGTTTTAAGACTAATTGGATATCCAAAAGGTTCTTCGACAAATGAACTCCGTTGGAGAGGAAGTCGGAAACGAATCGCAGGAATTTAGCTCATAACCAATGGAGGCCTTAACTGTGGCTTCTATGCCAAAGGCAGGAAAGTGGAATCACACCATTGCGAAATCTTTTAGTAATGTACTCTATTAAAAGATTTCGCAATGGTCTAATTCCCTTATGTGCGAAACAAATTTGGGGAAAAATTTGTAAACGTTAAGCGCTTCCTCCTGTGTTTTACATTTCTCCCATAGTAGGTTTTTAATACAAGGTGTCCGTCGGGAAGGTATACTACTTTGTTTGTTCATAATTTTTGATTAAATGAAATAGAATGGATCTTACATTGATAAATGTTTTATTTAATGTCGGCAATTATGTATGGAATACAATATCAAATAAATGACCGACTCTGTTAGCCTGACAAATGCGAGCCCTTTTGAGCACATTTTTCATTACATTCACACACATTTCACGCAGTATTTCATTAGTTTCATCACGAATATTTTGTTTGAACTGCTGAAGCGTTTCTGGTTTGTTTGCATAAACCTTGCTTTTCTGATATCTCCGCAAAAAGAAGTCCGGAGCAGTCAAATCAGGCGACCGAGGATGCCAATCAACATCAGCATTTCTTGAAATAACTGGTTGTGGAAAGAGGTCTCGCAGTAATTCCATTGTAATCCTGGCTGTATGCGATGTGCCACCGTCTTGTTGATACCACATGTTAATCAAATCCAAAGCATGCAGTTGTGGTGTTAAAACGTTTTCAATCATATCACGATATCGCTCCCCATTGACAGTTACCATTACGCCGTTTTTAGTTTCAAAGAAATGAAGTCCGATGATTCCTCCTGACCAAATTGCACACCAAGCCGTCACTTCTAATGGATGCAAAGGTGACTGATAAATAATTTGAGGGTTTTCCATTGCTCAGAACCGACTATTCTGTTTATTCACATATCCATTCAAATGAAAATGTGCCTCGTCACTCATTAGGATTTTTTCATGAAAATCGGGGTTGTCATGGGCGAGTTGTAACATCCTATTGGCATATCGTATGCACAGCGGCGTAAATGGTCTTGTGGAAAAAGCTCTTGTATCAACCGAATCTTAAATGGAAACAAATGCAAATCCTTGTGCAAAATTGTGGCCAAAGTTGTTCTTTGAAGATCAAGCTCCTGAGCAAGACGTCACATTGAGGTTGATGGATTGCTTTGAACACTTTCTTGCAGTACGTTGTGATCCATGCTTGGCCCTGTTAGCTACAGACCCTATTTGTTGTTTCTCCGAAAAATTTCACGTCACAGCAGTCGATGATTGATTTTGATAAAATGTTGAACAATTAAAACACCTTGGTTTATCGAATATTTTTCCATAATATATTTGCCACGCCTCTACTTCACGATTGCCAAATATGCACTGTCAAGATTAATGTTTACCAAAATGGCGGCAAAACAAAGTAGTATACCTTCCCGACGGATACCCTGTATTACGCATTTTCTAAATGACTGTTCAATCCTTACATGGACAAGTTTTTTCTTACCTGCCCTCGATTATTAGATATTCCTATGAAGAACTACTGCGTTTTCAGATGATCGATTTCAAGAGCTTTCAACATCAACGCTGGTGGACGTTGGTATGATTATCTAGATTCCACATACAAACGTTCCAATAGGCTAATTTTAGTTTTTCCAAACTTTAAATTGGTCATTTTCAGAATATATTCAACAAGTTTGCCGTGTACTCGTCCAAAAGCAAAACATTTGTTTTTTAAGCGGTTGCAAAAAAAGAAAATCTAACAAAATCGTTGTTCTACATTTGAAAAAAAAAACTTTTTCTTCACACCCACTTATCTGGCTATGAATCAATATATTGCACTCTACGTTTTTGGATCTTAGGTGTCACAAGAAGGAGACGTCTGTACTTTCTTTTTCAACTCATCTCTACAAACATTTTCCAGTAAGATTTTGTAAATTGTCGTCGATGTGATTATTGAAAAATGATCAAATATATTTAATTGGAAAAATGTATGGCCATAAACAATGCAAGAGAAGAGCATACGCATTTTGGAACCAACTATCTACAACAACATATGGTACAATCGTCACATCGGTCAAGCTTCCGAAATTCTGGTGCCCGCTCAACTTTGCATTTGCATATTTATCCAAATTTCAGCTGAAACAGTTTTTTGCTTCAGATTGAAGTGCAACATGAATCAAATCAATAATAATTCTTTCTACCAAGTTGCCTCAATATGTTAAGTGCGCAACTAATTTCCCGCTGTTTGCCAATAGATGGCGCCAGCTGTAAATGCTAGGCGATTCTGCAGTAATCTGAACGTCTCGAGACAAGCTTAGGCACATTGTAGACATACCGCCTCGACACAATATTGGTTTTCTTTTGACATCATCTTCTTTTGGTTGTGTGATTATGTATGATTTTTTGCCAAATAATCGTCACTTGCTGGAAGTTTTGATTTTCTCCTTTCAATCAAAGAAACTGGCGAATGAAGCCCATCGAGAGCTTCACATCGTTTACAGAGATGCTGCTTTAAGTGAAACAACATGTCGAGATTCGTTCCGTCGCTTTAAATACGGTAATTTTGATGGTGAAAACCGTTCGCGTGAAGGAAGACAAAAACCCTTCGAAGACATTGAATTGAAGGCATTGCTTGATGGGGATCCGTGCCAAACGCAAGTAGAGCTTGATTGAGTATTAGGAGTTACCCGCCAAGCCATTTTCAAGCGATTGAAAACCTTGGGAATGATTCAAAAGCAAGGAACTTGGGTTCCTTATGAGTTGAAGCCAAGGCACGTTGAGCGTCGTTTTTTCGCCTGTGAACAACGGCTTCAGCCGCAAAACAGGAAATATTTCTGCATCGTATTGTAACGGGTGATAAAAAATGGATTCATTACAGCAATCTAAAGAAAAAACTGTCATGGAGGACGCCCATGTCGTCGCCTCGATTGAATATTTACGCTGATCTGCATTTGGTGAGACCAGGTCGGTGTTATTTATTGCGAGCTGTTGAAATCAACCGAAACCATCACAGAGGATCGGTATGAATTTCAATTACTGCGATTGAGCTGAGCTCTACGCGAGAAATGACCACAACACGAGGAGAGGTCGAAAAAGTAATTCTTCAGCATGACAACGCTTGGCATCAAGCCTGTTAAAACCTAGCTGGTGACGCTGAATTGGGAAGTTTTACCCCATCCGCCGTATTCTCCAGATATTGTTCCGTCCGATTATCACTTGTTCTGTTCGATGGCACACGATCTGGCTGACCAGCAGTTCCACTCATATGACGACATCAAGAAATGGCTAGAAATTCGTGGATGGCCTCTAAAGATTAACAGTTTTACCGTGACGGAATTCGAGTTTTGTCAGAAAGATGGGAAAAAGTAGTAGCCAACGATGGCCAATACTTTCAATGAATCATTTGTGAACATGTTTTCAAAATAAAGTTGAATTTTTATAGAAAAAAAAAACAACGATAACTTAGTTGCGCACCTAAACGCATATTATGGCACTACGTCCGCGTTATTATAGACAGCAGCACTGCTCCAGCGTTGGACCTACCTAGATATAATATGTAGTCTTATGCTATTCCAAACAGAGTTTGTCACCCAGTGGAGATGGTATGGAGGTTTCTTTTCCCAAAAGAAGCGTTGCCTCATCACAGTGGAAAATTTTGGTCGTTACCAAAGAAAGTTCATCACATTCTTTCTTCAGAAGAGAACGTAAAATATTATCATTTCATTTACTTTAAACACAGATTAACTTCACTCGTATCGATCTATTCTGTGCCAGAAAACAAAACCTCAGCTCATAGTGACATTCTTAAATCTTTGGAGAAATATGTTGGAAAATTTATAAATTTTTTAAAGGTTACGTTACTTTTACGTTCATTTAATTTAAAAACTCTAAACAATTGTACTTTATTAGAATCAGGGAATATCACCGAAATGAAATCAACATCGAAAATGATTTTGAATTGTTTTAGTTTCCGGAATCTAAATCAATAATATAAAAAATTTAGATTCTGTTTCCGACAACCGTATCGAATTTGTGTTCAATTTTGTTATCGTTCCATCGTTTTCAAAACGAAATTACAAACAATTTCTATTTAGATTCACATAATCGAAACGAAATTAATAATAAATTTGATTTTGATTCTTTATAAAAAGTTTTGCTTATATTTCATTTGTAATAAAAAAAAGAAAAATTTTTTGAATTGAGCTGTAAACATTTCTGTCATTTGCAAATTTTTATCATTTGCAAATTGGCGCTCGGGCTTTTTCTCAGCCAAGAAACGAAACTACATTTGGTTTCAGTTCAGATTTGGATTAAGAAACGAAACTGCATAAAACTATATTTCAGTTTGAGGTTCTCAAATCGAAATATCTTTTCCATTCTGTTTCGTTAGAGAAATGTAGGTAATTTAAATGAACTTACAATATTCAAATCGAAATGAGACTGAACTTTTGCAAAGGTCCCTGATTGGAACGAAAAACACCAACAAAAAAGTGGAATTATGAGAAAATTATGAGAATGCTAATCCTTAACTACGAAGTACATGTCGCAAGATTGAGTTTAAATTCAACCGTGCAAGCTTACACAAATTTAGGGCAATGAGATGAAATCGTTATGTCGAAAAAAAAAAACGGACAGTTCCTTATTATGGCCAAAAAATATATGATAAAATACGGATTCTATATTTACTTTATTGAATATAACTA
This sequence comes from Philornis downsi, assembly GCA_019455685.1. Taxonomy (NCBI): domain Eukaryota; kingdom Metazoa; phylum Arthropoda; class Insecta; order Diptera; family Muscidae; genus Philornis; species Philornis downsi. The sequence goes on along the minus strand of JAHXMU010000120.1, from coordinate 901,329 downwards.
CAAAATCAATACTAACTCAAATTGCAAAGTTTAAACTATTTAATAGCAACTGAAAATTGTAAATTCAGACAAGACACAAATAAGGAAGTAAACTAAAATATTAATATCTCGACAATTCTAATTCACAACAATCAAAAAAATCAAATGCCACTTACGAACCCATAATATTTTTTGTTTTTTTCTTTTTGTACAACAGAGTCAGGAACAAAAGCGAGAGGGAAAACGATAAATGTGGTCGTGGTGTTCATTAAATTTTCTTTTGATTTTGTATAATACAGATTCAAGTGCTGCTTGGCTACGATGATTGGTTTAATTAATTGGCGTTATTTTTGGTTTTTATTGTATTTACAGTTCTAGATTGATATTGGCGGCTAGAAGGTGGGGAGATTTCAGTTCTACTATCTGTCGTCTCAATTGCGTTCGCCTAAACTATTTTTCTTACGACGAAAGATTTTAACCAACATTGAGGCGATGTGCTTGGAGTTCGTCAGAGACATATCCTTCTCCAGCGACAGAATATTGGTGACAGCCGTACAATAGTCCTGGAAGAGTACGTGCTCCACAGCGCCCATGGACTGCATATTGATCAGGCGTACGCTCAGCTTCGAATGGCGATTGGTGGTGAGATACAAGCCCCTTACCGAGCACAGGTGGCGTAAGTTGTCCATTTCCTTCATGAGATTTGGCAGACGCACTATAGTCGTCAATTTAAGGCCAGTGCCAAGATACGAGGGCCTTGACTGCAGATAGCCCAGTAAGTAGCTTTCCTTAAAATGCAATTCACGTTCCAGAAATGAAATGACTCTTCCCACTCTGGTGTAAACTGTGCCTATGTCGGCTCCATCTTTGGAACTGGAGGCGGATATGATGCGTAGATGTTCCTGGCAATTTAACCACAATGCCAGATTATTGGAGGCACTAACATACACTCCTCGTCCATAAGGCCATAACGAGCCATTGAAGGCAATCGATTCCGCCTGCTGCACAGCGTCTTTGTCGTTCAGTATCGGTATTAAAAGGCCATATTCATTGAGCATATCATAGACCTCGGAGTTGTCCTCCAATATCTCGGTCAATGTATAATAGCTGCCGGGTTCTATTTCATCTATGGCCTCCACAAAGGCGGTGGTGAATATTTTACCCATCATTAGACGTTCCGCCTGCTCTATTTGGCCTATGGTCAGATTGAGAGGCAACTCAAAGGAATCCAGGTTACGCGAACACTCCACCTGGCAACCAACTACCAAGCTCGATTCATCTTCAAACTCAAAATAGGCCGTATTCAGACGTTCGGCATTCTCCATGGGAAAGTAGGCAATGCGCGGATGAGGCTTAAAGTCTGCCGTCACACTCATGCAGTGCATATCCTTAATCAAAGGCACCAAAAACTCCTGAAACACCACGTACACATCAAAGTCGGGGGCTATAATGCCATTATTGATGTCCTCCTCCAAATGACGATCCTTTGAGGTCTTTCTCAACGCTGGCCACAACACATCGAAGAGATTATGGTCCAAGCGAGTTTGTCTTTTCTTTATCTTTTCATAAACCGATGTTTTCAGAAAACGGCTTAAATAACAGGTCACCGACCATTGCAAAGAATTTGTGCCCGTCATAGGTTTTTTCTGTGCCAGTGCCGAGGCCGTGGTGGCACTCAACATTTTACTCGACTCCCGTATGACATTAAAGCAACGATCCAAAGTGCGAATCACATCGCCATCCTGCAGCAAACGCCGTGAGCTGTGTAAGTCATCGGGTACTGTTTTTTTGTTGGGGTTGGGATGGGGGAATTGGTTGGTTAAGAGAGTCATAGACAGAGTTATTAGTTGTTGGATTGGTTGATGGCGATGATTTCATTGAATGACGTTGCGATGATGAAAGAGACATAAAGGAGAATGCAGAGAAGTGCACAAGAAGTCACAATAAGGTTCATGAGTTATATTCATTTGGTTTGTTCACACAGAGTTCTTACTCTCTCTATATACACTTAGCTTATTTATGTACACATACAGAACGCCATCTAGCATACACACGCACACATCTCGGTTAGTATTTACAACAACATAACAAGAACAGCAAACATTCATAAATTCCCTACGAAAAGAAAAAACACACACATAAAAAACAGTTGAGGGGAAAAAAAGGACGAAGTAAAACACATAAAAAGCTCAAAATTACACATAAACAATTCACGGATTAGTTAAGCTGTTTGTACAAACACTGAAATAGAGTGATTTAATAAAAAGCGGAGAGTGTGATTTAATAATGTGGTAAATTAAAAAAAAATCATAATATGGGTGGTGCGGGGTTTTTGTCTGCATAGTCCATGATCGGTGGGTGGATGTCAGATTTTAAACTTGGAGGCCATTTCGGACTTTTATATCGAGAGTGAGCACTTTATTCAATGGGAAAAATTCTAGTCTTTGCCCTCTGAAAGTTATTCACTTGAAAATAATCAGAATCCTTCGCAGAATCTTCCAAGCAACTCACTGACGAATTCTCCCTGGTAATGTATTGGAAGTCGATCAATACCGATATCTCTTAGTTAAGTAGATGATACCTAATACGGAAATTCAAATTTTATGCCGCTATAGACAACGACATACTGCGATTGTTTATAACCAGTACAGAAATTTCAGTCAGTTGAGCTAACTTATGTATACCTCACAACCACATACGATTTCGGACACCGGTTCTGCCGATTTCTAAGTTCAGTGGGCAATTACGTTACGTTATATTTTGAAAATAATAAGCAACCTACTTCATTTCATATCTTTCTTTTTTAATAAAGAATGGCTTTCAGATCCGCTTCCCTCTCCCGGTTGAAGGAACCGGGGTGACCGGTTTTTGTAAGCAACTGAATGCACAAGTCCGGTTCCATGGGTCTATGCAACTCTAATAGCTTCAGCCAACGTCCTTTTATATTGCAGTGGAGAATTCTCTGAATTAAAGCACCAATCCAATTTGCATGTGTAGTACTCTAAGGGGCGTGAAGGTGCAATCCGTCATCATCTGCAGTACTAAATGCCTGATGCGAGCTCAATTGTAATGAATATAATCCAATTGAATAAAAGATACAAATCTAATAATGAGGCAATCTGTGTGGTAGGCACAAGACAGGGTTTGGTCATTCTGCCGATTTCTTCACATTTTACCCAGTATTATTCTATAATATAAAAATGAATCGCTAAATGTGTTGGTAAGCGCATAACTCAAGAACACCTGGACCAATTTGGCTCAAATTTTTTCTCAATTGTTCGTAATTGCCTGGAGAAGGTTTTTGCGAAAGAAATTTTTGGGAAAAGCCTCCGGAAAAGTAGGAAAATTGAAAAAATCGAAAATTAATTTTTCCGGAATGTCTTCTCGAATGGCAAAATAGAAAACTGTTAGTGGAAAACACGAAAAATTTCGGAAAAGCGTGAAAAATTTCAATTTGTTTCGACGAAATTTTGCATTTTATCACATGATTTGATGATTTTGCGCGATATAAAAGTTAAAAATTCGTTGTGAAGCTCGGAAAATTACGAAATTTATTGCGATAAAATATGTTTTGCGTGAATTTTGGGTGGAGAAGTTAACGAAATAAATAACAGATGGCGCTGTGCTGCATTCAATGCTGAAACTGAGCGCAATTTGACAGCTGCACTTTTCGCATTGTGATTTTTTATTAAACAAATGTGCTATTTTTCTTGCTGCAATTGATTCGAGTTTTGCGTATTATTACACTGAATTCGAATACTCATATATCGCGTATCATATCCATTAACGGTACGAGCAGTACGATCAATTGAAATTTAGTGCAATGTTTATCAATTCGATCATTTTTTCAGAAATGAAGTTTGCGTGTAAAAAGTTCGTTAGGTTACCTTATTGGATTGCGGGCATTTATTGCGATACATTCATTTCGTAAGTTTTTTTTTTTTTGAAAAAAATTTTCTTTTTAATAGGATTAGTCAAAAAGGACTTTATTCCATTTCAGGGAGAGTTATTTGACTAATGCCACCTATTAGACGATCAAATCGTGAACTTCGTACACGTAGTGCAATAATTAGTCAGAAAGTCCGTGATAATCAAATGCAAGAGGAACGCGCAGAACATAATGGATGGAGACGTGCCCATATTGCACAAGTTCGCGCTGCACAATCACCACCTCACATCGTTCACATCGTCGAAGGAGGAACTCATCACCAAAGTGTTCCCCGGCATTGCACAAAATTATAAAAATCTCGATTGGATTAGTGAAAGGGCAATACTAGCAGCGAAGAATAAGGACGTCGATAACTTGAATTTGATTATTCAAAGTCAAATCGCTGGGGAACTGCATTCGTACAAATCCGTTGACAGCGTGACCGCAGAGGATGAAGCGACAAACTATCCGACGGAATTTTTGAACTCGCTTGATGTGGCAGGAACACCGCAGCTGAAGGTAGGATCGATCATAATCATGTTGCGGAATCTGAATCATCCGAAATTGTGCAACGGTACGCGGTTGTCCATCAAGAAACTGATGAATAATGTGATTCAAGCGACGATTATCGAGGGCAAATTCAAAGAAGAAGAAGTCCTTATTCCACGAATTCCGAGAATACCAACTGATCTTCCATTCCAATTTAAGCGGATTCAGTTCCCCATTCGATTGGCTTTTACGAAGACAATAAATAAATCGCAAGGCCAGTCGTTGGAAGTCTGGGGGATTAATTTCGAATTTCCCTATCTTTTGCACGGTCAGCTGTACGTTGCCTGTTCGCGTGTTGGGAAACCGTCTTCATTGTTTGTTTTTGCGCCGGAAAACAAATCAAAAAACATTGTTCATCATATCGCTCTCTACTGATTTCGATTCCACTCAAATAAATCGCATTGATTATCTGTGTTTTATTATTACTCGAGAGTTTATCTGAAGGCGTTAAATTGTGGCGAGTCGAAGTTCGCCGGGTTCGCTAGTAACTCAATAAAATTGACGAGAATTTAAATAACTTTGGGCGACGCATTAGAAGCTACAGTAGAAAGTCCAATTACGATAAATCAGGTTAATTTATACTAAAGATACTACAATAAGAGTGTCAATGTCGACCACGTTCGTTCTCAGAACTTAAGTTACCAAAAGCTTGATATGTGGAAAAATTTCTTCGAATTTAGTACAATCGGTTGGGAGATATGGAGATATGGATACATGTATATTAAGTGTGTCATTTGTATGGAAAATAGTAAAAGGGCAGTGGTAAATTGATCGATTTTTCTTCGATATTGTAGGAAATTGTAAAACAATATAATGGATACAAATTTTAATTAATTTCTGTTTCAATTTCAAAAAATCGGCCAATTTACATGGGATGTGCCAGAAAGGGTGTGGCAAGGTTTTCTTTTTTTATTTTAAAATTCTAAATTTACTGCAATCGACTGGAAATTATGGAAACTAGAATGTATGGCTTAAATTGGTCATTTGTACCAGAAGGAATGGGATTAATCGGTTGGCTTCTTTTTCAAATTCTACCAGGAATTGTGAAGCAATACAATGAACAATTTTTTTTCTTTTTTGTCAAGTGGACATTGAATTTTGGAAATATAATCAATTTGTATAATGGGTACTAAAAACATAACCGATTTACAACCTCCACAAAAATTTACAGCAGTTATCGTTTCGCCCAGCCAACGAGCCAGACACGCGGACATATCTCAATCGACTTAAACAATCATTTTAGCTGTTACATTTTTGCCATGCCAACTGACATATACCTTCATTCCTATGAACGCATATTGAAACTAATTCTCTAAACTGGTGTTGTTACAAAATTGTTCATAGTATCTAAAATTCGAAAACAAAACTCGGCTTCTACAACACAAAAATCTACTTTTCAACTTTTGCACAACAAAAGAGTTGATTTAGATTTTTACAACATTTCCTACGAAATGTCGATTAATCGAAATTCAATTTGTAGAACTAGATTACAAGATTCATTGATTATTAGACTACTCAAAGGATTCATCAACACAGCGATACAGCCTTTTATAAAAAAGAAACTTTATTACGAAAACAAATTTACAAATGATTCATTGAAAGTATTGCCCATCGCTAGCTACTACTTTTTCCCATCTTTCTGCCAAAGCCCGAATTCCGTCGCGGTAAACTTTTCACCTTTAGAGGCAATCCACGAATCTAGTCATTTTTTGATACCGTCATATGAGTGGTGCTGCTGGTCAGCCAGACCGTCTGCCATCGAAAGGAACAGGTGAGGCGCAATATTTGGAGTATATGGCGGATAGGGTAAGACTTCCTATTTCAGCATTTTCAGGTAGGTTTTAACGGGCTTGGCCACGTGAGAGCGAGCGTTGTCATGTTGAAGAATCACTTTTTAGTGCCTCTCCGCGTATTGTGGGCGTTTCTCGCACAGAGCTCGACTCAATCGTATTAATCGAAGTCGATACCGATCCCCACTGATATTTTCGCTTAAATTTAACAGCTCGTAATAAATAACACCGACATGGCCCGCCCAAATACAGAGCATAACCTTCGCAGCGTGAATATTCGGCTGCGGCGGAGTCAATGTAGAAGCATAACCGTGCAGCCTTCATGACTTTCTTTTCCTTGGATTGCTGTAATGAATTTATTTTTCATCACTCGTTACAATACGATTAAGAAAACCATTCCTTTTTTGTCGCTGAAGCAGTTGTTCACAGGCGGAAAAAATGATACTCAACGTCCCTTTTCTTCAACTCACAAGGAACTCAAGTTCCTTGCTTTTGAATCATTCCCAAAGCGTGCAATCGCTTGGAAATGGTTGCGCGGGGGTAACTTCTAATATTGTTGCAAGCTCTACCTGCGTTTGACATGGATTCCCATCAAGCAATGCCGTCAATTCAGTGTCTTCGAAGGTTTTTCGTCCTCCTTCACGCACACGGTCGCTAACATCAAAATCACCGTTTCTAAAGCGACGGAACTAATCTCGACACGTTGTTTTACTTAAAGCAGCATTTCTGTAAACATTTTGAAGCTTTCGAAGAGCTTCATTCGCCGTTTTCTTTGATTGAGAGAAGAAAATCGATACTTCCCGCATATGATGGTTATTTGGCACAAAATCATACTATCACACAAATCACACAAACAGAAGAATACGACGTCAAAAGAAACCCGCTATTATGTCAAGGCGGTGTGTAGCACTTACAGCTATCGCCATCTATTGGCAAACAGCGGTAACTTAGTTGCGCACCAAATATTACGGAAAAAGTGCTTTGTCTAAAGATTTCTTAACAAGAATGTGAGCTAAACCTGAATATTCGGTAAGATAATTTTTCCAAAGCTCATTGTGATACTTATTATTGCTTGTTTTCGGCCAGAAAATTTGAATTGAACACTTCTATCACTAAAGTTATTCCTCCTAAGCTTTTACACAATCCCTTTTACAAACTCGTAACTTTACTTACCGAAAACATCATCAATATTCTGAACTATATGATTAAAAAACTGACGATGTTCCATTATTTGCTATACTGCTGTTATTGTCTCTTTAAATTCGATAGAAATATTTTGAATTAAATATGCAAATGTTGCCGTAATTTAGCACAACGTTAAGCAAAAAATCGATCAGAGTTGCACGTTTACTATGAGGGGGGAGACCAACATTCTTCAATGTATATCAATGACTTATTTACTTTTTTGCAATGACAGCACCGCTTGAATGAAACTCTCAACCGTTTACAACGATTTAAAAACAAAGACTAAATAGAAGGATACAATACTCGTAAATGAAATCCTAAAATGTCCGTTGGTATCACCACCAACCATCATCAACCTATCGGGGTCAGCAAGTTTAAGGTTTTTCAAGGTGGGTGGAAAAAAGTCAAACATGATTTATAATTTAAAAAGAAAATGATGAAACATTGACAGTCAGTCAGAACGATGGCGTGATGGATAAGAGTAATAAGGGGGGAAAACCCATTCAACGGAACTCAATGGAAACTATCACAGGAACTGAAGTAAAAACAAACTAAATTGAATGCCTATCAGTGAAAAATAACAGGAATTGACGAAAAGAAAGAAAAACAGTAAACAATTAAATACTAAATTAAATGGGTTCAATATTTGAATATAATGAGGAACGAAAAAATTAAGAGACATTAATGGGAAATGATTACAAGTGCTTGCAAGTGTAAAGTAAAGGGTGTTCTTTTTTCAAATGACAGTTAATGATTAAGGTTGGCAACATTTCCCATTGTGGCCCTAAGATTAACCAACAAATGTTTTGTGTCACACATCGATTAATTTAATTTCTCGACTATTTTTTCCCCATTTTCTTTCACGCTTCCCCCAAAACACCCTTTACCTGTTTACCACCGGCATAAAGCGGTGGTGTCAATGAAAAATGCAATTGGATTGTTGAAATAAACAGGGCATAAAATAAATAAAATATTCATACATCTACCATTGATTACACCCTACGTCAATATTTAACCTAAATTAAATAAACGCATACATACTACATTGCACTAGCTTTACAATCACACACACACACACAAATACATACTAATATACAATACATACGCACATGGACAACAAAACTCAGTTACAAAAACAAAATCAAAGCAATCAAAATATGATAAAAATCCTTCTGCTTTAACTTTTGACCCAAAAACAACAAAATAATCTAACGAAAAATAAAACAAAAACTTTAACTCACAATTTAAAGCTCTAAAACTTAACTCACTTACCCTGATCACTTAACAGTTCGGCCTCTAAATCTTCAGCATTGAATTTCTTTAGTAGTTGGCCATAATTAAAGTCCTTTCGAAGGTCATCTTTGCCCAAATATTGCTCTGGGGTAATTCCCATCTGTTTTGGGGGTAGAAAGTTTTAAAGTTTTAGTAGTACAATATTATGATATTAGAAATTAGTGTCACAATTAAAAAAATCAATTTTTTTTTTTTTGGAATCGAAACAACAAAATTTTTTGCGATCGAGTGTAATTCTAGCAGTGCAAAAAAATTCTATATTCTCATAATTTCATTATAAATTCAACTCATAGTTGAAAACAGTTGTAAAATATAGTAAAAAGAAATCCATAGTTTTCCAATAAATAGCTTTAGTAATCTCTTTCTGGCAATATATAAGTGCGGTCGGGTTACGCTAGGTGGCGTTTGAGAGATAAGATTTCGTACTCAAAAAATTACTCAGACAGTTTTGTGATTGCTTGACACAGTATAGATTAAGCGCACATCTAAATCATTACACAGTTTTTGTTTCCGTAAAGGCGAAAATGTTTTGCGGCTTAAAATTTGAATAGTTTTTATGGTCTTGATATTAAAACAACCAATTAAGTGCAATTTTGGAGCCGTCGATTCCGTTCCGTCACAGCGCTCTGGAAGGCCAATTACCGAAAATGTCGATAGAATAATGGAAATCGTCAATCGACCACTATGTGAGCACTTATTCGACTGCTCAGTACATTTCGAACACCGATGGATATAAAACAAAACTCGATGTATGGTTGCCACACGAGTTAACACAAAAACCCCACAATCTGAATTTCCATCTGCAAATTACTGCTAAATCGCAGCAGAATCGACCTACTTCTTAAGGGGTTGCTGACTAGCGATAGAAGGTGAAACGACAATGCTCGTGGTGACTCGGTGCAAACTGTAGCCAAGCTAACGAGACAATGGCCGTGAAGGGTTTTTGTTTTGCTGTGTGTTGGGTGAGATTGGCCGGGAATCATCTACCTCCAAACTACCACATCTGTACTGCTAGCAATTGGACCATCCAAAGGGAAAATTGCCAGTCCGCATATAACGATAGTAATTAGCTAGAAGCTCCAGAAGCTAGAAGCTCCATTCACCGTATTGTTCGGACCCGCTTTCAAATAGTTACCAATTATTTCAGTCTATGGCTAGTGGTTTTGCTGGCGAAAAATTCACCTCAAGAGAAGCTTTTAAGCATCGACTACCCTAGTTTTTTTGCCAACAGAGACGAAGGTTTTCATGAGAAAGGCATAAAGAAATTGCATGCAAAATGACAAAAAAAAATTTTTAGTTGATGTAGACCTAATTATTTTAACGGTGCTGTATAAAGTCTTCAATGTCATGTAAAAATAATGGATTTCCTTTGACTACACCTTATATTTTTCAATAATCATACCCATAATTAGAGTGGTATCTTAAGAAATATATAATTTTGGACGACGCTTTTCAATACCTATCAACTACCACTTTGTATTGCTTTTAATCAAAGCAGGAGTTATTGAAAAAACACTGAAAATGCTCCTTATTCCAAGCTGGATTTATTTCTTTTCATTACAGCGGTTTCCTATTACAGTGATTTCAGCCACTTGCGCCATCTGTGATCCATAGTGTGCATAACGTTGCACCAACTCGTGCCTATATAAGTAGCAACTTAGTTAATTTTCTAATGAAAATGGTTGTTCCTTAGACATTTGTCAGTAAACGTGTTCATATCTGGGGAGATTCTTTAACAAGTTATGAAAGTTGAAATGGTTATTTTAAATATCTATGCCAGGGATTGTCGCCAAACTGAAATTAAATTCAAAAATAGTTTTGATTTGCTTCAGTTTCTGGAGTCTAAATCAAAAATATACCAAGTTTTTATTCGAATTCCAACAACCGATTGAAAATTTTACGGAATTGTGTTTCTATTTCATTTATCCAAAATGAAATTACAAACAATTTTGATTTCAATTCCTGCACCAGAAACGAAGTGTAATTCTGACTCAGTTTATGACTCAGTATTGTGTGGGCTTCATTTGAAATTATTCAATTCAAAAAACAAACTACATTTTTGAGTATCTGTGAACATTTCTGAGAGGCTGGCATTGTCAGTTCAGAAAATACAAAAATGGTTCAAATTGTTATTCTGTGCAGTTTGAAAGCCACCATTTTTTTCTCTACCAAGCAATGAAGCTATATTTGGTTTCAGTTCTGATTCAGATTGAGAAACAAAATTGGATAAAACTATATATTTTCATCTCAGATTCTCTAAAATTGAATATCTGTTTTATTATATTTCGATAAAGAAACAGTCAAAAACCAAACAATGTATGAAGTAATTTCAATAAATGTGCAATATTAAAACCAAAATGAAATTGAAGTTTCGTAAAGGTACTTGAACTATAAAATACCAAAACAACTCGGTTTTAATCAACGAATATCTTGAAAGAATTCTAAAAGAGCCTTTAAGTATTGATGAGAAACATTGGATCATTTGCCACCTACCTCACGTCATAAATACCCCTAATATTTATCGATTCATCATTATGGTGATATTGAACTACCAACATCATATGTTCGTTCTCATGAGTAATAACTACAACTGGCCTACGTCATTTTACATCTTCACATGCCGGGTGACAAGGTCAAAAAGGATAAGTATTATTTATAAATATCTGTTATAAATAATTGATATGATATGAGCCTTGGGGTTTAAATTAGCTTAAACAAAGAAAAACTTTCTTATGAAATACAATTATAATTTACTTATATCAAAGCAATACGCTGTGTATTGACCTAGATTTCCTCCACTTCAATAAATTTAAAAGAATATTAGTAATATTTGACACATTAGAAGCATTAAATTTGGAAGAATATTAAACGAAACTGTTACAACGTATTAAGTCACGCTGTTTTTTTTTATAAAAATGCAACCTTATTAAGAAAACATGTTTGTAAATGATTCATAGAAAGTATTGACCATCGCTAGCTACTACTTTTTCCCATCTTTTTGGCAAAGCCCGAATTCCGTCATGGTAAAACTGTTCATCTTTTGGGGCTATCCACGAATCTAGCAATTCTTTTATCTCGCCATATGAGTGGAACTGCTAGTCAGCCAGACCGTGTGCCATCGAAGGGAACAAGTGATAATCAGACGGCGCAATAGCTGGAGAATATGGCGGATGGGGTAAGATTTCCCATTTGAGCGTTTCTGGGTTGGTTTTAACGGGCTTGGGCACGTGAGGTCAATCATTGTCATGCTGAAGAATCACTTTTCCGTACCTCTCCGAGTATTGTGGGCGTTTCTCGAGCAGAACTTGGCTCAATCGAAGTCAATTGAAGTCGATGCCGATCCCCAGTAATAAAACATCGACCTGGTCCCACCAAATGCAGAGCATAACCTTCGCAGCGTGAATATTCGGCCGCGGCGGAGGCGACGTAGAAGTATGACCGGGCGGCCCCCATGACTTTCTTCTCTTTGGATTGCTGTAATAAATCCATTTTTCATCACCCATTACAATACGATGAGGAAAACCTTTTCTTTTTTGTCGCTGAAGCAGTTGTTCACAGCCGAAAATCAAACAACGCTCAACCTTCCTTGGTTTTAACTTATAAGAAACCCAAGTTTCTTGCTTTTGAATCATCGCTTGGAAATGGCTTGGCGGGGGTAACTCCTAATACTGAAGCAAGCCCTAACTGCGTTTGACATGGATCCCAATCAAGCAATGCCGTCAATTCAGTGTCTTCGAAGGTTTTTTGTCTTCCTTCACGCGAGCAATCGTCAACATCAAAATCACCGTCTTTAAAGCGTCGGAACCAATCTCTTAAAGCAGCATCTTCGTAAACGTTTTGAAGCTCTCGATGAGCTCCAGAACCCGTTTTTTTTTTTGATTGAAAGAAGAAAATCAATACTTCCCGCAGTCAGAATAGACAGACTTACTTAGACTGTATAGTTAATTGTGATACCACAGAAACTAAAGTTATGGATGTCCCTAGTTTCCCTAGTTAAACCATCCTGAGAGCCTCAAGAAGCTCTTAATCATCTATATCGTCTAGTTCTCCTAGGACCCTTAAGAAATAAGAGCCCAGTGAATGTATATCCCTGCCTGCTCGCCAGTACGGGGCACATGCAGAGGAGGTGTTATATGGACTCCTCCTCCTCCACATCCCTACAGCTGCTGCAGAAGTCACTAGTCGTCCTCCAATCAGACAGTGTCCTGTCATGACGGATACAAGCAATGAGATGTCGGGTCTTGATCTATCTATGCAAGATCTATGCAAGACCACATCTGTCAGGATTGATTACAGCCTCGGACAGACGCCCACCTACCATTTGCTGCTAAATATGCTCTATCTCGCAGTAGGAGCTTGCAAGTGGCTAGAGGCAATCGCACGGACTCCAACTCGACTGGAGTCTGTAAAGTTGCCCCTAGTCTTGCCATCTCTTCTGCTCTGCAGTTCCCTGGTATATTCCTGTCGCCCGGCATCCACATAAGGTGAATGTTGAAATGTTGAGTCTTCTCATTAAGAGATCGGCGGCATTTCAGGGGTGATGTTGAGTTCGGGAAAACAGAATCCAGGGATTTAATGGCAGCTTGACTGTCAGAGAATGTTTTAATCCCCACTGTGGTGAGGACGTTATACCTCAGCAATTCTGTCACTTTCTTAATGGCCAAAATTTCGGACTGAAAAACACTACAGTGATCAGGTGGTATTCTTGCTACACTTAGCCCTAGGTCTTTGGACTAGAATCCGAATTACAAGGAAAAAACTGCATTTCGGAAAATTTTGCAATTTGTATGGAATATATCAGAATGAGTGTCCCGATATGACTACTACAATCTGGCAAAATATTGGACTGTGTAAAGTTATAAGAAGTTTCATAAAGATTTATGACAGTTATCGCACATACAAATAAGCCAGCCTCAAACAGTCACTCAGACAGACGGACATCGCTCTATCGACTCTAAATTTCTAGAATAGATTTAGTCAAAAAGATACTTGTTACGTCAGACGCTCCCTGCAGTATCAGTTGAGACATACGCTCGTTTCTTTGCTTGAAGTTATAAAAGGTTTTTGTTTTGCAAAAGTTAATCGAATATTCGTTTCCGTCTTTGTGATTTGAATTTGACTTCCATTTGGAAGAGTTTCTATTTTTGTACGAGCCAATATGGATCAATGTTGATAAAATACGATATATCTGTGCTTGCAAGGAAAGACGGCTAATTCGGAATGTATCATTTTGAAATGTTAATAATTTTTTAAAAAATAATTTTTATCGGGATTTCTTACAATTTTCGACATATAAAAAGTTTTGAAGTCAGACTAAGAGGACAACATTCAAAAATATCTGCTTTGGAAAATTGTTATAACTTGAGGTCTACATCAAATTTCGGAACGGAATTTAAAAGCAAATATAAGTCGTTTTTGATAACTGCAATAGCAGATAAATACTTCCACATGTTTTATGAAAACCCCCTCCTAATAAAGGGTAATCCATTTCGTGTTTCAAAACCGCCGGTCTGACAAGGCTGTCAGCCATCTGAAGTGTTATTTATTTAATGAAAGTTTTACTATTTACCAATATGGATCGTATAACAACCGAAGAACACATCAAAATGGTTAAAACTTACTAGAAATGTAGGGATTCTAACGTGGACATTTTTCGTACATTTCGGGATAATTATGGTCGTCATAATCACCCTACTGTCCAAGGAATTGGCAAGATTATAAAGAAATTTAAAGAGACTGGAAGCGTTACAGACATGTTCAAGCCAGTGCGTCATGGCAAAACACGAAAATAATGCCTTTGTTAGTAAAAGGGTGGCAAATAAGACGAATTTGTCGACGGCGTTAACAAAATAAATACTTCCACACGTTTCATAAAAACCCCCTCCTAATAAGGTGTTACCCATTTAGTGGTTTCAGTACCGCCGGTCTGGCAAGGCTGTCAGCTGTTAAATACCTGCCACCTGAAGTGTTATTTATTTAGTAAAAGGTTTGCCATTTAGGGATAGGGATCGTTTAACAACGCGAAGAACGCCTAAAAATAATTAAAACCTACTACAAAAGCGGAGATCCAAACGTGAGCACTTTGCATGCGTTACGGGGTGATGATGGTCGTCACAATTGATCACTATACAAGGAATTGACAAGATTATAAAGAAGCGCTACAGATGTAGTCAGACCTGTGCATCATCTTAATGTACGCACGGCCGAAAATGTCGCTTCTGTTAATGAGAGGACGACAGATAATCCGAATTTCAATTCAATATGCTGTGGCCGCACGTTAACCGACTTTTTAGTGGTCTGCAATTGAAGAATATGAACTGGACGATTTGAGGTTGCAACAAGACGGTGCCACGAGCCACACAACATGACCGATTTTAGCTTTATTGCATGAGAAGTTTCTAGAAAGTGTAATTTCCCGACGTCAGTTGATCAGCAAGATCATGCGATTTAACGCCGTTAGACTTTTTTGGGGGGCTACATCAAAGACTGTGTTTACGCGGATAACCCCAAACGCTGGAGCATTTGAAAACCAACATTCGTCAAGTTATTGCTGAGGTACCGCCTGAAGTGTGTGAAAAAGTGACCGAAATCTACCTCGAAAAGATCCACTGCTGCAACCAATCCAGAGGCGGTCATTTAAATGGCATTGTATATCGTGCATAATGAAAAATTCCAAACATTTTAATGAAATCAAAGATTTATGTGTATTTTATTTAACTTTAATTTTGATACCGAAAAATTGATAACTCGGTATTTTCCTTCACAGACTACTATCTCCCGTTCGGGACAAAATACCGGATAACCCAGTATTTTCCTTCACAGTCTACTATCTCTTGTTCCGTTTTCATCATTTTATTGAAATAGGACATTATAACATTACATGTATATCTCACCTTATCTAGCGCCTTGGGATTAGCGCCCAACTGCAGCAGGACATTGTAGAAATGTCCATTATCATTGACAACAGCGGCATAATGCAGAGCTGTTCGTTCATCATCATCAGTTGTGGTTGTGGTTTCAGGAAAACGAGCAGCCAAATAACGAACGATGTCTGAAATAATTGAGAGATATAAAGAAATTGAAATGAAATAGCCAAGAAAAATTAATCACATATAATTTGGAAAGGAAACCAAAACATACCCAAAAATTTACTCCAAAATACATATAAATTATCTTTTAATTTAAATACTTTTACGGATTTGGCTTCAAACTCACCGCTATGACCAAATATCACTGCCACATGCAGGGGAGTAGCTCCATTGGGTGATATTTCATCTTTGGCCACTGCGAACTTTCTACGATCCAAAGCTTGCTGCAGATTCAACAAACTGCCACCGCGGGCCGCCTCGTGAACACGTCGTATTTTTTCCTACAAGGTAACGCATAACCATATCATCAATGCTTACCGTCAAATACACAACCATGTTTACCATATAGTTGGGCACATTCCTTAGAAATGCCTGAATTTCCGGTTCCGTTGCCTCAACATCCAACAGCTTCTGACCATCGCCATTCAAGACGATTTGGGCCAATTGTTCCATATCACCCAATGCTATTATTCTACTGATACGTGACTCCTTATTTTTGTGAAGGGAGGGGGGTTTCAATTTTGAAAATGTTTGATTACGAGACGAGCGATGGTTGATGATAAGACATGGCCGGATTAAGTTTATATCAAATAAAACTTAACTTAATTGTTTAAACACACAAAAACTAAAATTTCATTTCGAAATCGAAAAAAACAAATATCGAAAGGAAATAGAGAAACATAAATTAGTGCCAGAAATGTGCTCGATCGTTCGAAAGAATGGTAGAAACGAACAAGAAGGAACCCCAAACAAATTAATTTTCGACACACAGGACTACAACGTCATTTCAGGAAACGAAAACGGAAAGAAAGCTCTTGGGACTGTGATATAGAGGGGGGCGTGTGTAACTGAGTAAGTAAAGCTGTGTCTGCATCTAGATGAGAAGGTAATGCCGTTGCTATCTAAAACTCATAAGAAATCAAAATATCGAATATTGTTACAGCATCGCAATTGTTTGGTTGCTGAGAGAAAAAAAAACAAACAAACGGGACAACAATTGGATTTTCATGAAAAGTTATACTTCATCATCATCATCATCAACATAAGCAGCTGTTTGAGACTGAACTGTATTATCTTCAGCTTCGCCCTGCACAAAACCCTCAATCGCCAACGAAGAGGTGTGCGAATCCTCAGCGCCTCCTGCAGCACTCTCATCGCCATCGTTACCAGTATCCGCGGTATTGTCAGTCTCATCCGGGGGAGGCTGACTGTCAGCTTCCTGCTCTTTAGCGCCGTCATCACCATCAGCTGCATCATCGCCTTTTTCTTTATCGTCCTTTTCAGCATTAACTGCTTCTGCTTTTGCTTCAGATTCCTAGGAATACAATCGAAAAGATTTGTTTTGGAAAACAACATATCTGTCGGGTGCTGGCCATGTTAAGGTGATATGTAGTGTCTCAAATCTACGATTACCATGCAGTACTAAAGTTTCACTATATTTTCTACTATTGTTCTTACAACTAATTATGTACTGAGAATTTCTACTTTACGAAAGCTGCTCTGTCAAATATCGGGAACAACACTGGAATTATATTTATCAAAAATTGTTTTATGGGTTGTAGTTTATAAGGTAGACAGCTTGTAATCATACGGTCTCACTTAAATTCTTTGAAATAAATCATGCTTCACCCCTCGTATCTTCGTTATGTTACCATAGAAGCTATATGTGGTATGTATGTTAGTTAAAAGTTCGCAGCCAATCACACGCAGAATGTCCGAAATCTTTACGGACAGGAATCCCATGGGCGGGTAACCCCGACCTGATTTCTCTACCATTCAGGATATGCGATGGAGGTAAAGGTGCACTCGGCGTAAATATTGCTGTCATGCCCAAAGACTTGGATTCGGATGTGGATTTGTAGTAGAGATTAATGAAAGCGACTGATTGTTCTCATTTCATATTAAGGCCAAACATGTTTCCATTATGCTAATCCGTGTACAAGCTTCAACGAAACACAAGACGATGAGGTGACCCTGGCTACGGCATTAAAATAGTTGTGAGTGATTTCCATGTATAAACGTGATAGGAAGATATCCTTGGTTTAGCAGGCGAAAAATTCGGTTTACAATTCGATATTGGTTTTAGATCGGAGGGGGACATGATATAAAATGGGATCAGATTTCAATATAGATGTACGAGTATATGCAAGAAACCAGAAGTTAGTAAATAGAAGGCCTGCAGCAATATTATGGACGGGTAATGTATAAGTAGTGCTAATAAAAACCTCTATCAGGATCTTACTACAGCTAATGTATACACGAGATGGTGTAAAGTGGGGAATAATATGCTTAACCAAATACACGGATATCTAAACATCACAAAGTAGCGCTCACGCAAGTTAAAGGGAAAACAAGTTCAGTACGTCGAAAGTTTTGCAAGTTTTGCATCTCATGAATGAGGCAGTTTAAACGCATTCCATTTCTAGACTCCTTCAACTCTAACTCAACTATTACGACTTTAACGACAATTCCGATTGTTAGTTTGAAAAGCATTTACAAGATTTATTGATTACACGACTACTCAAAGTATTCGTTAGACACGTTGAGGAGACGCAGGGAAAACAATGATAGGTGGTTGTATCGGGATTCGAACCCACGATCTCATGCATGGTACGTACCCCCTTAACGTCACGTATCCCTAGAGAATTCGACCCTACGATCTCATGCATGGTATGCATCCCATCATGGCACGTTGCCCTAGAGAAATTACAATCTTAAAGCTGCCGTTTATATGCCAACTGACAGCAATGTCTGATGGCAAGTGAAAGAAGAAAGGGGCCATTCTAAGTGATGTTTTTCAAGAGACCTCCATAATCGCGAACCTAGTTATCGAAAAACATATGGAAAACAATTTCAATTTCCTCTGGAATTAGTAATTAATGTGAGCCAGATGAACTGACTTACATATACCTTCATCTAACGTTCTTTTGCTCTGGTGCAAAATTGAAAAAAGTCTCAGAAGCGGCGCAATAAATCAATAGATTCGTACCAAAAAGTACTTTGAATTAAAGCATGCTAGACGAAGCAAAATTAGAACTTGCTGAAGCCTTCCGCTTAGAAATAACAGAGGAGTCACTAGTTTTAGTGAAACTGGTCAATATGTACGTATGGTATAGTAGGAGAATGTCGATTCAGTCCACTTTCATTCACTGAACTAAGCTTGGAAAAAGCACTATGAGCGCGCTAAATTATATTGAATTAAAGGAAATTGAATAAAATATATGAACATTTAGGTTACTGCAGTCTTCAAATTAAATATTACAAAACAAAGACTAAATTCAGAAAATGGGCCATTTGTATGGTAGGTACCAGAAGAGGCGTGACAATGCTATATCTTTTAGTTTAGGCCCTACTTTAGCAGGCACTAGCAATGTGTATCAAATTTGATAGAGTTAAGTACAACTTAATAAAAAAAAAAAAAAAAATAAATGCGCTGAATCGGTCATTTGCATAGAAGATACAGGAATTTAATTATTATCTTGGCTAATTAATCAAGAGATCTAGCATTTATAATCTACAGCAGTTACAGAATTGTACACTCTTCTGGAAGCTGAAACGGGTCAGTTCTTTATTTTACGGGCAGCACTTGCGGTTTAATAAGCTTTGTTAACATAACTGAACAAACCAAGCGATTCATTAGTTTTACATAAACTTCAGGTTATTTATATTTTTCCTAATTAATCGACCGACAGTGGCGCCATGATTAGTATGAGCGTCTATCGTTCGTATGATCGCAGGTTTAACCCCCGTTACAGCCACCCATTATTATTTAAGCAGCGGTCACCTCGATATGTCTGACGAATATTTCGAGTAGTCGACAAGGCTGGTAAATACTTCAAACTGTGACGTTCGGAAAAACAGCAATCCAAGTGTTTGTAAAAACTATCGCGGTGTAAATCTTTTAGCTATTGCTTATAAGGTCCTGCCGAATGTGATACGTGAAAAACTAAATCCGATTCTAACTGGCCCGGTTGGATCTTATCAATGTGGCTTTAGGCCTGGTAAATCAACAACTGACCAGATATTCACACTACGACAAAATCTGGAGAAAACCCTAGAAAAACAGATCGACACGTACCATCCTTTCGTCGATTATAAAGCTGTCTTCGATAGTCCGATGCGGCAAAAACTGTATGAGGTCATGTCCGAGTTTGAAATACCTACGAAGCTTATACGTCTTTGTAGGATGACGCTGATTGACACAAAGTCTTCAGTGAAGATAGGCAAAGATCTAAGCGAGCCTTTCTAGACAGGGCGACAGTCTATCGTGCGACATCTTCAACATACTGTTAGAGATGGTTATGAGGAAAGCTGTAGTCCACACGACTGGTACCATCTTTAATAAAAACCATATGTTACTCGCATAGGCAGATGACATAGGCATTATTTGCAGAAGACTGCGACATGTTACTGCAGCCTTCTGATGCATCGAGAAGGAAGCAGCAAAAATGGCTTTGGTGGTAAACGAGGACAAAACTAGGTTATTGGTTTCAACGAACAAAGAGTTTACTCGTTAGGGACGCTGTGTGAACGTTGACAACTATAATTTTGAAGAGGTGTGAGAATTCATCTACCTCGGTACCGCTGTAAACAAAACGAATCATGTCAGCATGGAATTAGTATTGCTTGCTAACAAATGTTACTATGGGCTAAGCAAGCGATTCAATGATAAGGCCCTCTCTCAACAAATGAAAATCCGACTGTACCAGGTGTTGGTTCTACCTGTTTTGTTGTATGGCACAGAATTCTGGGTTATAGCGCAAGCGGATGAATCAGTACTGGCAGTTTTCGAGAGGAAAATACTCCGGAAAATATATGGACCCATCATCGTTAACGAAGGTGATCGGTGTCGCATGAACAATGAGCTGTATGAACTGTATGCCGACATTGACGTAGTCAAGCGCATTAATATACAGCGATTGCGTTGGCTGGGTCATGTTGTGCGGATGGACCCAAATGCTCCGGCATGGAAAGTTTTCGACAACGAACTCAGTGGACGGCGCAGAAGGCGACCAAAACTCTGTTGGAACGAACAGCTTTTGAAGTACTGTCGAAACTTGGTGTGACGAATTTAGAGGAGAAACGCAGAAGATCGAAGCGTTTAGAATTATTTTCTACGGGCGGCATATAATAGATAAGTATGTCTATTCCAGTCGCCACCTATGAAGAAGAAGTGACGTTCGGAATTGTCGTTAAACTGTAGGTCTCGTTTGAGTGAGGAAAAATAGTTAAATAGTTAGATAATAGTTAAAATAGAACGCATGTAAACTCAGAGAAGCTTTTCCATGTCTCTTTCACTAGATGTTATGGAATTTGTTTTTTTCCAATAATTCTTCGTCTATGTTCGGGAAACCATAACTTGCGGCCATCAGATTCCATCTATCAATAAGTAGCTTTGTAATATTATCTTGAGCAATATATTCATTCTGTTATAACCCAACTATAGACTAGGTCAGTTATTTCGTCAGCAAGGCAAGATATCGTAGGTAAATGTTGGTGTAGTAAGAGAAGTTGGGAATGTTAGTCATGGGCCATTAGCATCCAGGGTAGGGTTGAGAAGGAAGACTGGCCTCATCAGGTTAGGTTGGATGAAAACTGGACTCATCAAGAATATCTGTTCTGGTGCTTCTTCTTTTTTGTCCTTGCTTTTCGCACTTCCTTCGCGGCGGTGTTAATTAAGAATGTGCATTTGGAGGGAAAATTGCAACCCTAATTCTAAGCAAACCTGAGGTACCCAAAAACCCCGACTGTCTAGATTGGAGGTGTTTTTAACAGTAGTACGCTAAACGTTACAATGTCCTTTGCCATCGAGTTAGTTATACGCGTATTCGATTTAAGTGCTCAGTTTGATTAATATCATTAGAGTCACCTTGGCGCTATATGTTCTGTTTTTGGATTACATAGCGTTACAGATCCATGTTGCATTCTTCTTTGTTGGTCTATTCTTTATAATTTTCTTCTGATTTCTGTCTTCTGCGTTGCGCTTTTTGAAACCATTTCGTCTTCAACATTCTATTATCTTGTTCGCATCCAATAAGCTCTTTTTGATGCTCTTATTTTGAACTAAATGTTATTGATTGCAAATGTTAAGTTCATATTACATTTACAGGATGACTTAAGCGTTGAATTGCCCTGCTATGCATCTGCAAATAGTATAGAAACTGTCTCGCTGATGCAGTGCACAAAATTAGGTGCTAAAATGAGGTCAAATCAAGTTCCCATTAATATCACAGACCTGTCAAAAACTGAAAGAAATTTGATATTTGACACTCTTTCGCATCTGAAACGTTGCAAGTCATGTCGTTTTCGCAATTTCACTTTCAAAAAATAAACAACTTTCTAGTGCAACTTTTCAGGACACCAAAATAACGAAAAAAGACTGCATTAGTTGTAATTTGCGTTTACTCACTCATATGACATACGATAGCTATCAAATGCTGTTCTCTCAGGTATCATATTTGATCAGTGTGCCAGCAACATAGTATTGATATAAAACTCATATAGCCTACTTTATTGCACTTTGTCAGCGTCGCTTCCCTTAGTATTCTTTTCGTTTTTTTGCCAAAGTGCCAGATTTAACAGTTCCAATTGACGGTGTGCAGGAATACATTTATATTTTATTCCTTTCATATTTATTTTATTTTGTTTGTATTTTTCTCTTATAGTTTTTACACTTAAATTGCATGCCTAAATGCCATTTTCAGACTGAACACCATGAGTTGTTTGACAGTTATGCAGTTTTAGCTTAGCTCAGAAAAAAACAACGATAAAAATTCGAATATGAAAAGTTTTAAATGAAAGCATTTCAACTATTTTCAGGTTAAAGGGTAAGTGAAGGCAACGATAACAACTTTTTATTTCATTTAAATACATCTAAATAGGCATTTATTTAAGTTGAAATACAGAAAAATGTTAACTCGTTTTGCTTATCAGAGATATTTAATGGCTTTGGCAATGAAAAGCATTTCTTGTCCTTGAGTAAAATGCGGTGGGGGTAGTGAATTGAAGTCAAACCAAAGTAAGTTCATCGCTCTCCATCATGTAAACGTAGGATGTGGCGATAGAGAAACTGTTTCAATGAATAAAAAGTCATTTAAATGGAAGAAAATAACATTTAGAAACTGCAACAGACGTTTTCTTATGTCAACAGAATACCATGTATGAAAATTAATTTCCTCAGAGGTGCAGAGGTTTCCTGTGCGTTACCACTTCCCAAAGTGGTACAGCGTAATTTAAATTTGTATCGAAACCAATGAATTTAACATGAACTTGTAGTAGATGGGATGCAATTCCTTTATGCTTACTTTTCAGATCAACTGAAGCAGTGCTCATTAAGGAATGAAAATTTCAATACATATCGGTGAGCAACTAAGCTCCCGATGTTTGCCAATAGCTGGCGCCAGTTGTAAGTGCTAGTCAATTCTACCATAACATATACGTCATGAGTCAAGCTTAGGCATATGTCAAACATACCGCCTCGACAAAATAGTGATCTTCTTTTGACGTCATATTCTTTTGGTTGTGTGAATATGTATGATTTTGGGCCAAATAATCGTCATATGCGCCAAGTATTGATTTTCTTCTTTCAATTAAAGAAAACGGCGACTGAAGCTAATCGAGAGCTTCAAAACATTTACGGCGATGCTGCTTTAAGTTAAACAATGTGTCGATATTGGCTCCCTTGCCTTAAAGAACGCGATTTTCATGTTGACAACCGCTCACTTGAAGGAAGATGGAAAACTTTCGAAGACACTGAATTGACGGCATTGCTTGGGGATCCATGTCAAACGCAGGTAGAGATTGCTTCCGTATTAGGAGTTACCCGCCAAGCCATTTCCAATCGATTGTATGGGTTGAGAATGATTCAAAAGCAAGGAATTTGAGGTCCTTATGAGTTGAAGCCAAGGGACGTTCAGCGTCATCTTTTGTGCCTGCGAACAACTGCTTCAGCGACAAACAAGTAAAGGGTTTCTTCATAGTATTGTAACGGGTGATGGAAAATGGATTCATTACAGAAATCCAAAGAAAGGAAAGTCATGGGGACTGCCTGGCCGTGCTTCTACGTCGTCGCCTCGGCCATATATTCACGCTGCGAAAGTTATGCTCTGTATTTGGTGGGACCAGGTCGGTGTTATTTATTACGAGCTGTTGAAGACAAGCGAAACCATCATTGGGGATCGGTATCGACTTCAATTACAGCGACTGGACCCAGCTCTGCGTGATATACTCCCACAATACGCGGAGAGGCACGAAAAAGCGATTCTTCAGTATGGCAACGCTTGGCATCACGTGGCCAAGCCTGTTAAAACCTACCTGGAAACTCTAAAATGGGAAGTCTTACCCCATCCGCCATATTCTCCAGATATTGTGCCGTCCAATTATCACTTGTTCTTTTCGATGGCACACGGTTTGGCTGACCAGCAATTCCACTCATATGACGACATCAAGGAATGGCCAAATTCGTGGATAGCCTCAGGAGATGAACAGTTTTATCGTGACGGAATTCGCAATTTGCCAGAAAGATCTGGAAAAAGTAGCACCTAACGATGGGCAATACTTTCAGTGAATCATTTGTAAACAGGTTTTCATAATAGAGTTGCATTTTCATAAAAAAAAAACAGCAAGACCTTAGTTGCACAGCAATAACAAACTTGCGATATACTCGTATTGCGGTATTTATACTTGAAAAGTTTTATATTATTGCTGACTGTTTGCGCTTGACATGCCTCATTTTCATAAGAAAAAGGTCCAATAATTCCTCAAGCCCAAAATCCACACCACACAGTGACACGTTGAGGATGCATTTGCTTCTCGTGAATCACTCGAGGATTTCCGCCACCCCAAATGCGACAATTCTGCCCATTGACGAAGCCATCAAGGTGGAAATGGGCCTCGTCACTGAAGATGATTTTATCGACAAAATCAACATTTTCATGTTGTCTCTCCAATACCCAATTAACAAACTCCCTTCGCTGTCCACGGTCAGCTGGCTTCAGTTCTTGAGTCAATTGAACTTTGTATGCAAAAAGATGCGAATCTTTCGTCAAAATTCGCTGCAAAGTGGATTAGGAGACACCAATTTGCTGAACTCGGTGTCGAATTGAGGCGGATATAGTTTGAGCGACATCATCACGTACAGCTGCTACATTTTCGGTCAATCGACCTGGTCGAAGGCGCGTTGTTGTATTTACATCACTAACAGACCTAGTTTTGACAAATTTATCCATTAATCTCTTTAAAGTTGACTCTTTTGGAGCATTATTGTGACCCCAAATTGATCGCAATTTGCGAACTGTAGCCGCAAAACTTTCAACATTTTGTTAAAACAATTTCACAATGAGAATGCGTTGTTCATTCGTGTAGCGCTCCATTTCTACTAAGCTCGGACCTTCTACTAGCAAACAATAACAATTATTCAAATGTCAAACATTGACATTTCGAATGGCGCCAAATTTAAATCTTGCGTTCTTGTTGGGGCACCCTTTATACCAAATTCGTGACCGACCTTGACAGGATGTTTAGAACTGGCGACTATCATGCATATGATTTTGGACTTAAAGTCCGATAAAAGTATCTATCATTATTTTCCGCAGTTACCTCGATGTGTCTGATGAGCACTTGGAATAGTGCTTCTTAATTTTAAGTTCAGAATTGTCATTAAACTACAGATTCTATATATACCGTAGATCTAAAAATAGAATATGTGTAAGACCACTGAATGTGAGAAGCTCCCCACATCTTATTCAAGGGCTGGTAGAGATAATATCGAAGATAGCTTAAGTTCGAAATTGGACAGAATCAGTATCTGTATCATAATTGGTATATATTTACTTCCTCTTGCATCATACCGATTATGATCTGTATCTGATTCTGTCCAATTTCGAACTTAAGCTATCTTCGAAATTATCTCTACCAGCCCTTGAATAAGATGTGGGGAGCTTCTCACGTTCAGTGGTCTTACATATATTCTATTTTTAGATCTATTGCTGCTGAACTGCAAAATGCAAAGTTTTCAATGTTTCTCTATCATTTTACGTGCTATTCGTTAATTTAATCGTTCGTTAATTGTAACCTACAGTGATATTGCACGAACAAAAAATGGACCCCTCTCAACTCATTTATTTAAAAAAAAAACTGCTCTAATTGTGCAACATGTTAACCATAATCGGTTTCTTATATGAAAACTAAGCTAAGTCGGTATAATATGAGTGATAAAATGACCTTTCTGATCTAAAAGGTTCAAATGAACCGGCATGTCTATGGAAAAATGCTACAAATTCTAAAAACTTACAAATTTTCACTGAAAAGCTCTTATCTGGATGTGGTGTAAAATTTGCCTAGCTCTGGTCTGCCACCAAAACCTTTTACTGAAATTGACATCGATAAAGTAAGATAAATGGTGACTGGAAGTCATCGTTTAAGTTCGAGAGATATAGCTAGCAAACGTTTTGTGTTTCCCTTATCGATGTATGTCATTTTTCATGACTATTTCGGCGCGAAATTCTTTTCTGCTAGTTCTGAAAAATCGGAATATTTTTCAAAAACTCAAACGTAATAAGATTGCCGAAGATATGCTAAAACAAGTCAGTTCCAAACCAATGCCTTTCAACTGAGCTGAAATCGAAAAAAATACGAAAAACTCGTCCGAAAGTCAAGAAAATGTTGACTATTTTCTTCGATTATCGCATGGTTGTGCACTCGAAATTTTTACCGAAAAATCATTTGGTAAACAAAGAATATTATCTAGGCATTCTGCGACTTTTGAGAGACTCAATTCGTTGACAAAACCAGATTTAATAAAAGAAAACTAATGGCGTTTCTGACTATAAACTCAACAAGTATCATCGGACAAACACCGCTTTCTCCTCAATCTCAAATTAGCAAATTTTCTGGGAAAAATGTGCTAACCATCGAGGCAATGTCGACCACAAACACCTTCGAAAATAAAACTGATAGCAGGTGTAAGAAGTACGAAGTGTGTTCAAAAAGTACGGTTAATTTTCAAATTTCGCGGGCTACGTACATTCGCCTTTCGATAATATTTTTTTTTTATGTTGGTACACTCGTCTCGGAGATATGTTGACGCTTTTATCCATACAGCATGTTTAGTTTGTTTGTGAGAAACATAAATAAGAGAAGTGTTTTGCGTCTTCGGCGATTAAGTTTATATCTCCTCAATCGTCGCAAAACGCCGTACTTTCATGGATCTCTTTAATCTTAGAAACAGGAAAAAGTCGCATAGGGGCAAATCTGATGAATTCTATGGCTGTGGCATGATAACGTTGTTGTTTTTGGCCAAATAATCTCTCACAAGCAAAGATGAGTGAGCAGGTGCGTTAGCGTGATTCAAAAGCCATGATTTTTTTTTCACAATTCCGGGCGTTTTTTCCTATTGCTTCACGCAAATGGCGCATAACTTCAAGGTAATACTCCTTATTTACAGCACGAACTTGTGGTAAGAACTTCTGATGCACTACGCCATGGTAATCGAAGAAAACAGTGAGCAAAACCTAGACATTTGATCGAACTGGACGTGCTTTTCCCTTTGGTCTTGACTCTCATGGACTTTTCCATTGATACGATTGAGATTTGGTTTCGATGTAATTACAATATACCCATAATTCGTCACCAGTTATGACCCTTCTAAGGAAATCTGGATCATCATTGACGTCATTCAACAATTCCTGAGCGATGCTCATGTGACGTGCTTTTTGGTCAAAATTCAGCAATTTTGGAACGCTTCCACGCGCTTCATGCCCAAAATGACGGAAAGATTGCATGGCATCAGCCAACCGATATGCCGACATCCTCAGCGATTTCTCTAATTGTGATTCGACTATTCTCCATAACAATTTTTTTCACTTGCTCAACATTTTTTTAACTCAGAGTACTCTTACCGTATGCCTCTGTCAACATTTCAAGTATTTTTGAGCACTTAATTTCATTTTTTACACAAAATTTGATGCAACTTCTTTGATCTATTTTTTTCGATAGCAGAAAATCGCAAAACACTTTCCTTATTTATGCCTCTCACAAACAAACTAAACATGCTATATGAATAAATCCGTCAACATATTTTCGAGACGAGTGTACCAACATAAAAAAAATTATAATCGAAAGTCGAATGTACGTAGCCCGCAAAATTTGTAAATTCACCTTATTTTTTGAACACACCTCGTACTTTTTATATCTGCTATCAGTTTTATTTTCAAAGGTGTTTGTGGTCGACATTGCCTCGATGGTTAGCACATTTTTCCCAGAAAATTCCTAATTTGAATTCGTATCCTCTCATACAATATATCGATATTACAGCAATATAACAATTTACAGGTGCAGGCCCCCGAAGTGTTGCCAACTTCATTCTTCAGTGGCAAATAAGCTATTAATGACTCCGTGCTTATTTTTTGAGGAGCACCAATCTATTATGTCATTTGAAAGCCCACGTAGGCATGTCGCTTTACGTCGCAGTAAAGAAAGCTACCGAAATTGGATTCAAACATAACAGCGTCAACGCTTGTTTTTGGAACCGGCCATTGTTAATAAGATATGACACGTTAAAATCATATTGGTAGCATCAAAAAACGAAATCGAGGTGAACGTTTCAAAACAGCGACATCGCCAGAAATGTTTCGAAATGTGAAGCCCTGAATTCAACGTAACCCACTACAAAGCACAATGCAATCGGCAACAAATTTCAATGTGTCAGCTAGTAGCATGGGACGTATATTAAAAAATGAACTATGAACGAAATCAAAACAGTTCGCTAGCAAGAGCAAAGGTATCAAAACACGGGTATGTGGGCAATTCGATAGAAACAATTAAACGTTTCAACGTTAAAGACTGGATATCATCCCATAAGCCCAACGTTTTTTTACAAGAAGAATTTCCCAACTTAATTGCTTCACAACAATGGACTTAAACCTACAGTTTTTTTTTTTAAATAGATCATTCTGGACGAAAAAGCATCAACTAATTATGAAACTGTCAACATCTTAAAAATTTATCATCATGTCCTTCTAAAAATTTTGAATGTTTTACGATAAAATGAAGTTTTCAAATAAAAAATTCAAAATTGTCGAAACTATGCCATTTTCAGTCGGTAACATTTCCACTGCCGATCTCCGTAGAACGTAAAGATGTATACCACATATTGTAGTGGGCTATAAAAGCTCTTTACCTTTAGCATCCTCCTCAATCTGCCTTTCATTATTAATCCGATATTACATCGAACAAATAAAATGTAAAATTTCGGAAAAATTCAGATATTTATTTAAAATTTTTTCTTTATCGATTTCTCTTTAAATTTTCGTCAAGACAAATTACACAATAATCGATTTTTCTTTTTAATAAAACATTACAAATATAATAGATGTCGTTTACGATATTCAAGAATAATTTCATATTAGGCCAAAAAACAACTCTACGGTGCTACTGATCACACACATATTCAAGGTTTATGGAACAAACTACTTCAGATACGAAATATATCATCCAATGTTTGCAGAGATGGGAGGTGGTGGTAATAATTTCGCTTCGTTTACTTCTAGACAAATCCAAAGGTGCAAAGTAGGATAAAGTAGAGGTGGGTCGTGATTGAGAAGTTTTACAAACATTCCAACTACTTAGAGCGTCTAGCAGATAGTATTCTTTTTCTTTTTTTGTTTTTTTTTTTTTTTTTTTGAGAAGATTATTTAGAGAGTGCCATATTGTACCTCATCTTCATCTTCGTTCGCATCATCGCTGCTTTCACCACTACCGTGGGAATGTTTAATGCCATTTTGTTTGGGTCCTTTAGCCGACGAAATAGAGGAATGAACAACCACATCCTGCGACTCATTTTCGATTTCATTATTTGTCTCTGCAGCCTCTTTCTCGTCTGTAGACGAGAAAACATTTTTGATTTTATCCGACATATGTTTAATATTATCCTTAACATTTTCAGAGATTTCTTCGAATTTATCACTGATTCCGTGTTGGGCTTCTTTTAGGAAACTTTCACCATTTTTTTGGACTTCTTCTAAAATGTCGGAGTGTGCGGATTCAGTGGTTACTTCTACAACGCCATCGTCTTCATCTTCATTCTCAGGCGATTTTGTGGAATTATTATTTTCATCTTCATCAGTCTTTGGTTCATCTTTACCAGTGGATGGAGTTTCTGCAGCGGTTTCTTCTTGAACGGTAGCT
Source organism: Philornis downsi (assembly GCA_019455685.1). Classification (NCBI taxonomy): domain Eukaryota; kingdom Metazoa; phylum Arthropoda; class Insecta; order Diptera; family Muscidae; genus Philornis; species Philornis downsi. The sequence goes on along the minus strand of JAHXMU010000120.1, from coordinate 871,333 downwards.
AAAATTGAGGACTTTGCATCATCAGTGTCAGATTGATTATCCACTACAGTTTCTTTGTGTTCGGTAATTCCTTCCTCTTCTGGCTCTTTTGGTTGCTCACTGTGACCATTTCCTACATTTTCTTTACCTTCTTTATCTTTGTCATTTTCTTCGCCATTTTGGTTAACTGTCTCATCCTTATGACCACTTGCATCATTTGTTGCATCAATATCTTTGTCGCTTTCCTTGCCATCAATCGTTTCAACTATGTTATCAGTAGCGTCAATGTCGCCTTCCTGTACATTGTTAGTTTCCTCGCCCAATTGGCTGACTGTTTCCTCTTTATGATCAGTTGCATCGTCTTTATCATCCTGCACGCCTTCGGTTTCCTCGTCCATTTGACTGACTGGTTCCTCTTTATGATCAGTTGCAACGTCTTTAGCACCCTGCACGCCGTCGGTTTCCTCGCCCATTTGACTGATTGTTTCTCCTTTATGATCAGTTAAATCGTCTTTAGCACCCTGCATATCGTCGGTTTCCTCGCTTTTTTTGCTATTCATTTCGTCCTTAGGTTCAGCTATCTCATTTTTTAATTCCACGTCATCCTTAGATTCCATTTTGCTGGTTTCCTTATCCTCTTCATCTTGCTTACCTTTTTCTCTGTCATTGTCTTCTTCCAATGCTTTCTTTACTTCCTCTTTCTTCATTTCGTTTGATTCGCGCTCTTCCGAATTATCATTTTGGTTTTCTATTTGTGACTTTTCATTGTTTTGTGCCTCCAATTCTTGTTGAGCTTCTTTATTATTGTCATTAGTGGTTTCCTCCTCCTCATTTTCTTTCTTCTCAACGTTATCTTCCGGAGTCATTTGTTCATGTGTTTCTTCACCATTCTCCTTTTCTTCTTGCTTGATTTCTGCAGTTTTACTCTCTTGATTGTCACCTTCGGTCTCTGATTTTTCTATTTCCCCATTATTTTCGTCTTCATTTACTTTATCTTCATTTGCATTATCTTTGTCTTCATTATCACTCTCTTGTTTGTTTTCCGTATCATTCTTCTTTTCACTCTCATCGTCCTTTGCTGTCGTCTCATCAATCTCCTCATTCGCTTTCTCTTCAGCATTTCCTTCACTCTCCCCAAGTTTCTCATCCTCAGTCTCCTCAGTTTTCACTTCAGCATTATCTTTGCTTTCATCACTGGTTATGGCTTTATTCTCAGCATTCTCTAAACATTCATCAGGTTTACGCTCATCTCTTTTGGCTTCTTCTTCTTCTTCCACTGTTGTTTTGGTGTCTGATTCGTTAACAGATTGCGTTTGTTTCTGTAAAAAGTAAACAATTGTCGACTGATTTCTTTCGTCTTGGTCGTTTTCTTTATAAGACAACGTTTTCTCTTAGCAAAAAGAAATTATAAAGCAAAATATATGACGACTGTTTAGAAAGAGAGAGAGAGGGGAGAATTAAATGAAGAGCGACAGTAGCTCACTGGAAAGCTTCCATTAGAGGCTTTTGATGCGAGTTGCAAATTACTTTTTAAGGAAAAGATAACAAAGTCAGCTTTTCGGAATAGTTAAAGCCTAATCCATATATCACATCGAGTTTCTACCTTTCTGAATCTTAAATCACAGGATTTCGGCAGCAATGTGGATGCCGTATAAGAGAAAGAGTTTTACACTCAAAGTTTGCGTTGACTCGCAAATGGCCGCTCACTAATTGCTGCTCTAGAGTTCTGTGTTCACCACTGAAAATATTTATCCATGCGCCTTGGGAAATTGAATTTAAAAATTTTAGCCCTTTAGATCAAGGTACAAAAATTACGAATTCGCTACAGTGTTTAACTTGGAAAGAGCGCGTAATTTTGACTTCCAAGATATTACTAAATTTTATTATACTCTCTGGGATGACAATATAAGTTAATCCGGTTCAATACCATATCAAGGGTTAAGCAATTATTTTACTTACTGAAATTAAAATAAAAGAAATAAATTCTATACTAAAGACAGTAAGTAAAAGACGTTCGCTCTTTAGGAACAACATTTAAAGTTTGGCAAATTTTTGGAATAATTTTCTAGTTACAGATATATTTTCTACTAGTAGTAAAAGTTGTAGATCATTCGCTCCTCACACCAAACGCTATTTTTAACATTTTGACGTAAACTAAATTATTATTATTATTATTACTGTTTTTTTTGTTTTTTTTTTTTTTGTAACGTTTCTACAATCTGATTGACAGAATTTCTTTATATTAAACGCCGTGAGAGGGAAAGAAATTCTCAGAAAAACTAAATTCTCTAAAAATCGCTCTCATTGTGAACGCATCTTTACTTTTGATCATCGCTGGAACAAATTGAAAACTTATGCCTAACATTCGTGCTGTGTGTTGCTTAAACATTGTATATTGTTGAAATATGGAAAAAATCTTTTAGGACTTATCCTGACTTTTTATCCTGACGCTAACCTGCCTGTCGTATTTAAAACCCGGAAAGAACTTCATTAAAATACTAATACTTTTTTGGTTTTTTTAGGGAGCGACATTGAATAATTTGTCTTCCAAATCGATCAAATAATCGATGTTTTGCGAAACTGTATTCAGTCATCTTATAAGTACCCCTCTTTGGAATATTAACTGACCTACGCGCAGCCGTGATTGGACGTCTTTACAAGATTGCCGGTTCGATCATTATTATATTATATTATTATATCATAAACGATTAAAGAAATTAGAGATAACGTTGTTGAATTTGATGCGAAATAGAAATCGAAACCATGAAAAAGTGCTGAAAAATGGGTTGACTGTAGTCAAATCGTCAAAAACTCAATACCATGACTGGTATATTGCTATGTATCATTCTTTAAGCGGCGGTAACCTCTACCTTGTAACCATTGTTCTACTAAATCACCAAATCTAGTAAAAGCTTCCAAACTGAAGTTCGGAATCATCATTAACCATTGGGACTTATTTTAATGAGTCTAAATAGGTCTAAATAAAACCAACATAAAGTATATAGGTAGATGATGACAGTTGTTTGAAAAAAAAAATATGTTGGTGAAAAGTGGTAACCTTATAAAACATATGTTTTAATTTACAAAGCGTCACGTTGGTTAGTATTTTTATTTGAGCCATCAAAGTAAACGATTTTAGCGAATTTGTAAACATGGAAAAAATTAGTCGCCCACATGTAATTCAATAATTTAATTTTAATTTAATTACTTCCGAGCTAGATTCTACTCTGGGGGGGGGAGGTAGTCTGCTCCTTTGTTTACGACTGTAAAATATTAGGTAGCAGAGTTTAAACGAGGCCGTACGAGTAACCAAGACAAGCACCGTTATGGTCGACCAATTGAGGTGTCCATGTCAGACACGGTTAAGAAAAAGTCCACAAAATGGTATTGGATGATCGTCGGCTGAAGGTGCGTTAGCTAACTGAAATGATAGGCATTTCAAAAAGAGCTATACGAGTATATCGTATGTTGATCGAAGATTAGAAGATGATTAAGCTGTGCACAAAATATTTGCCTAGCGTCGTGAAGAGTGTTTAGCAATGTTTCACCACAATAAAGGCGAATTTTTCCGTCGATTCATAACCATGGATGGGACATGGGTCCACCATCTCACACTTGGAACAAAAGAACAGTCAAAACAGTGGACTGGAATGGGAGAATCATGTCCAAAGAAGGTGAAAGACGGCAAGAAGGCAAATTTATGGCACCTGTTTTTTAGGATGCGAATGAAGATATTTTTATTGATCATCTTCAGAATGGAAAAACCACCAACGGCGAATGTTATGCTAATTTTGTTGCAGCGTTTAGGTGATAAAATTATGGAAAAGAGGCCGCATTTGGCGAAAAAGTAAGTGTTGTTTCATCAAGACAATGCTCCCGTTCACACATCCACTATTATGATGGTCAAAATTAATGAATTTAAGTTCGAATTGCTTCATCCAACGCACCTTATTCGCCAGATTTAACTCCCTCGGACTATTTTCTATTCCTAAATTTGACAAAATGGGTCGGTGATAAAAGATTTGCCAACAATGAAGAGGTGATGGCTGAGGTTGTTGGCTATTGTATGGAGCTTGGTAGTTGTTATTATAAACAGGGTATAGAGGCCAATGTATATCGCTGGATAAAGTGATTATGATTGAGATTATGTTGAAAAATAAAGAAAATTTTCCCAATTTTTTGCGAATTTTCCACCATTTTGTAAATTTTCTTAACCGTGTCTGGCGTGGGCACCTCAATTGGTCGTCTTGGCAGCTCGTACGGCCTCGTTTAAATTCTGCTACCCAATATTTTACAGTAGTAATCGAAGGAGCAGACACCCTCAGAGCAAAGTAGCCTTAATATTGGTTGGACTAAGACCTTTCAAATGGAGATATTGGATTACATAACGGTGACCAATTTTTTTTCATGTTTACGAATTCACTAAGATCGTTCTTTTTTTGATGACTCAAATAAAAATACTAATCAACGTGGTACGTCGAAACTTAAAACATATATGTTTTGGGACCACCCTGGTACTTAAGCTCGTACATAATACGATCCAGAAGTGTTGGTAGCCCATAACTTCTCTCTTAAAGTGATTATTCAAGCATTATCGTAGGTTGTTCTTGTTTTACAGTGTTGCGTTATCATGCTACAATATTATACTAATAAAAACACAAAGTCCTTTCAATCCTTTTGTATAGAATTGGGAGAACTTCTCGCATTCAGTAAGATTACACGCTTTAAATTTTAAGACTGACTCAACGCGCCAACAGTTAATCTGTGACTCTAACAGTCAATTTGAGAAGCTTTTATTAGACTTGTCGATTACTTAACTAGTCAAACCACATCCAGGCGGCACTCGCTCAAAGAGTAATAGAGTGGTTGAATAGGATGTCGAACCCATGATCTTTTGCAGGATAATGGCGTGTCCTAACCACTTTGCTTCGGCCGTCGCATGTGCTAATGTAACAATCATTCTGTCCTATTATTACCAGTTATCATATTATAATATTACATTTAATTATTCAATTAATTATTTACTACTTATTCATTGTTAATTAAAATTAAATAAATTAAGACATTTAAAGATTTTCACGAAGAATAAAGACAAGTGGCGATCTCACAAACAACATCGAGATATTAACTTGAGCTAACACAAATCATCGAAATGAAATCTTCGTAAGGGCACAAAATATACGTTGAAAAAAAAATTCTTTCTAGTAAACTCAACAACAGACGAAAAAAATCTCTTTTTATATCCAGTAAAAAATATTATCCTGCATCTGACTGAAAAAATTCATTTCGTAAATCTCTTTAAATCTTTATTACTTCACAGACTGAACGATTGCTAGTAGCTTTTCTAAGAAACTGAATCTACACAAAATACACGGCATCGAATAAAGTTGTATAGCCACGGATGACTTCTGAATCGAAGCGGAAACCAACAGGCTACCTATTTTGATAATTTCTTGCATATACAGGCCAGTGGAGTATTTTTTCCAGTTTAGACTATATATCACCTTCTAACTGACTGAGCATTCAAATGAACTTCCTAGGTCTCATTCTAAATATAATGCTCCTCTTCTCTTGTATCTTTAAGTTTTGAAATGAAATTAAGAAAGAAAAAAGGAAAGGAAAGTAGGATTAAGAGATAGCTTAGAAAATATTGAACAGCCCAGAGGTTTAGAAGTAGGGTTACAAGATTTAGAAGTAAACATAAAATGAAAGATGAATCAAGGCCGACAATGGCTTACTTTAAACAGAACTTTGTTATTTTGGGTTATTTTATTTCCATTTTTGTCAGTAAAACATTGTTGTCTAATAAAGCTTAGGGGTTTTTTTTTTGTTTATATAAAAATATAGTAAAAAGAGCTTAACTTAAAAGCAGTTTCCATTGTTGTGCTTTTGCTTAAGCTTAACAAATATATAACAAATTTATAAATTCAAATTTGGCTTATATACAATCCCAATTGATTTCTTTCTCAAAATTAAAAAAAAAAAAAAACAAATCAAATTAAAGATTAAAAACTTTTTTTTCCTAATTGCTTTTATACATAGCAAGCTTTTGAAGCTTTTTATGACTGCGATTGCCGTTACTTAGGCCCTAACGCTTTCTGTTTTGTGCTTTAGTTGCAAAATGTAATGAATATCTACAGAGTACTTACTTCGTCTTGGGGTTCATCTTCCTTTTCGTCGGCATCTTCGTGGGCGGGTTCATCTTCGGCGTCAGCTTCGTCTCCTGGCTCTTTATTGGCAGTTTCATCTTCTTCCGGTTTGGCCTCTGAGGCCGGCGACTCTTCTGGTTCATCTTGAGTGTGTTCAGCTTCAGGTTCGGGTTCAGCTTCAGGTTCGGGCTCAGCTTCAGCTTCGGTGTCACCACCTCCGGCAACGGCGTTATCGTCATCGGCTGTACTTGCCCTTAAAAATTTGTAAAATGTTTCATTTACCAACAGGAATTACAATAGGTTAGAGGTTATTGTTCCAATATCATTATTTTACTAGTAATTTTATAGAAAAGATAATTATCTTTAGGGAAAGCTTTGAACCAAAAGCATCAGTGGTGCTGAGGTCTCAACGGTAAAGAAAAAAATTACAAATAACGAGAATATTACCTAAATGCCATGAATGAAATAAAGAAAATAATAACAAATTCTCTTATATCACATGCATGGAATTTAGAAAAGCTTCTGACATTCAATTAGCTTGCACGAATTCTATTTTTACATTCCCTGAACGAGACCTACTGCTTAATGGCAAAGTGGCCACGCCTCAAACCAGATATTTGATGATTTGATCCTATGCAGGATAGCTGACTGTTCTGACTACCGTGCAATAGTAAGATTATAAATCACCAGTTTTATACAGTTTGTACATCTTGAATGCATTTCAAAATTAGTATTGTAATTTTTTAAGGCCTTCAAAAGAATATTGTTTCAACAAACAGATGGAAAGATGTAAAACTATGCAATATGCAATGTCATCCACTCCCTCAAAACTAATTAGAACTAGTTTAAACATACCTTCTTCCAACGTTCTTTTGGGTTGGTATACAAATGTGAAGCTGCCGGAAGGGGCATGATAAATCGTTAGACCTCTGTCAGAGTACGCATTTTGTGAGTAAGGGATAATCTACTCACGGCATGAGTAGTCCATACAAATTGCCATGGGAAATGAGAAAAGATCGTTTATACATTATTCATGAAAAATGAGGATCAGCATATGCACACTGTCCACGACGATGGATAGCTATTCACCAATGCAACTCACCACTCATGTGTAATGTGCAACTGGCATATACAGGGTGGCGCACGAATCGCGCTACAAGCACAATGTCAATTTGCATGGTGACCATTATTTAAAGATGTTGAAGGAGTTGGTTACTCCAAACTACGCCGACGACGTATCTGTTTCAACATCATTTGATTCCAGCAAGATGGAGCAACTGCACACATAGCCAGACCGGTTATGGCGGAACTCCAACGAAAATTTCCAAACAAATTAATAGCTAGAAACTCCCAAGGTCACCTCAAGATTTAGAAAAAACGAAACCAAGGAATTTGACTGAAGGAATTCGATTGAAGTAGCCTATCAAAACAATAATAGAGGCGATTCCAACTTCAACTCTTCAACCTTCAGGACCGTCAATGAAGAATGGCGATCATTTACGGTCTATCATCTTCAAAACCAATTCTTCTTCTTCTTAGGTGGCGACTGGAATAGAAATACTTATCTATTATACGCCGAACGTAGAAAATAATTCCAAGCGCTTCGATCTTCTGCGCTTCTCCTCCAATTCGTCGTACAAGAAGCCTGGTCGTTCCAACGGAGTTTTGGTCGCTCTCTTCTGCGTCGTCCATCGAGTTCGTTGTCGAAAACTTTCCGTGCCGGAGCATTTGAGTCCAGCCACAGAACATGACCAAGCCTATGCAATCGCTGTATATTAATACGTTTCACCACGTCAATGTCGGATAACAGCTCATACAGTTAATTGTTCATGGGACGCCGATAATCTCCGTTATCGACGACGGGTCCACATATTTTCCGGAATATATTTCTCTCGAAAACTGCCAGTACTGATTCATCCGCTTGCGTTATAACATAGGGGTCTGCGCCATATAACAATACAGGTAGAACCAATGTCTGGTACAGTCGGGTTTTCATTTGTCGAGAGAGGGCCTTATAATTGAATTGCTTGCTTAGCCCATAGTCCGAGGGAGCTAAATCTTGCAAATGAGGTGCGTGAGGAAGCAATTCGAAATTTAATTCATTAATTTTGGTCATCACTATAGTGGATGTGTGAACTGAAGCATTATCCTGATGAAACAACACTTTCTTTTTCGCCAAATGCGGCCATTTTTCCATAATTTCATAACCTAAACACTGCAATAAATTAGCATAATATTCGCCTTTGATGGTTTTTCCTTCCTGAAGATAATCAATAAATATACTCCAAATGCGCGTCCCAAGAAATAGACGTCATGACCTTGCCTTGAATGCAGATGGAATCATCTTCACCTTCTTTGGACATGATTTTCCCATTCCAACCAGCTGCTTAGCGGTTTCTTTGTCTAAGGTGTGAAATGGTGGACCTATGTCTAATCCATGATTACAAATCGATGCAAAAATTCGACTTTATTGCGGTGGAACACGGTTAAACACTCTACTGAAATATCTTCACGACGCTGTTTTTACTCTATTAAAAACATGCACGCCATCGATCTTACACACAGCTCTCTCATCTTCAAATCTTCGGTCAATATGCGATGTATAGCACTTTTTAAAATGACTGTCATTTCATCTGGATTACACACCTTCAGACGACGATCATCCAATACCATTTTGTGGACTTTCTTAGCCGTGTCTAGCGTGGACAACTCAATTGGTGGACCACTACGGTTTTTTTTCTTGGCAACTCGTACGGCCTCGTCTAAACTCTGCTAGTCAAGATTTTACTGTCGTAAACGAAGGAGCAGACTTCCCTAGAGTAGAATCCAGCTCAGCTTTAATATTAGTGCATGAATTACATAACGGTAACTCAAATAAAAATACTAAACGATGTGGCGCCTTGAAACTTAAAATATGTGTTATACGATTATCACTTTTTACCAAAATAATTTTTTTTAAACTACTGGCGCCATCTACACGTCAGTTTTGGGACCACCCTCGTATTTGTGAAAACGTCTCATGTCTCAAAACGATAAATTTGTGACTTAATACCTTTTTCCATGTAAATACAAATTTACAAATGTAAAAGTGTTAATCGATGAAATATCTCTTATGGTTGGGTGATTGCGATTAAAATTAAGCAAAAGTAGTTTCAGTGCGATTTAATATAAATCAAAAATAATTGTTATATATTGTTTTTATCACAGAAATCGCAACTAAGGCTTTAACGTACTTAATATAATTTTATATGACCTTCAAAATTATACTTTTCTACTTAAAAACTACTTCAGTATCAATCCCCATTTCCACTTTTACATGTAAAACTAATTATAATTTTTTTTTTTTTTTTTTGAATACCAAACTGTTTTCCACTTACCCCTCTGTCATTTCTGCCTCAGAGGTATTTTCATTGCTCTCCGCATTTGAATGTCTACCGAAACCATTCATTTCAGGTATCCTGATATCAAGTTTCTTCAGCACAAAAATAAAAATTGCAATTAAATCTCAGTAAGAGCTCACTAAACGTTTCTGCAAATGCAGCAAAGCTATCAGTGACATTCATTACCTTGCCGTCACCATTGTCATCGCTTAAGGCTTCCCAGTCAGTGGAAACGTCGGGTGACACACGCGGTGCCTCTGGGACGTACGTCAGAAACGCCCTTTCAATTTCATTCGGTTTATGGCGATAAAATGAAGGTGTTTTCATTTTCTATAATAATCGAAGAGAAAAACGAATAACAATTATTTTATAGATTGCGATGCAAATCGCAGTTGCTTCTTCTAGTGCCACAGGCAGTGCGACTCACATAGTCGACGGCTTCTTCGTCACAGCCCGCTTGCGTGAGCAGCGTGTAACAGCGCATATTATTTTTGGCACTGGCAGCCCAATGCAATGGGGTCTTGCCCGTTATGTCGCATTCGTGTACCCCATCGGGCCAGGTGGTGATCAGATATTCTAATATGGTGGCATGACCTAGACCGGCCGCTTTGTGGATAAGATTCAAGCCGTTCGCATCACGACATGTCACCAAGGCTGGCGGCACCGGTGGCTCCAAATTTGCCTGCAATGTTTCCAAGCTATTATCGATTACCGCCTGATGAACATCTCTGATGGAGTTCTAAAAAGAAGAAACAATTATGTGCAATATTTATATGTAACCGACATGTCGTTAATGCTTACCATCACATACGGCACAGCTGCAAGAAATCTTTTCACTTTCGAATTTGTGCTGGCCTGTTGCCGTAAACGATTGCCCTGGCCAGCCCATAATATCCTTGTCAATTTACCAATGTCCTTTTCATGCATCCATATGCGTATGGTCGACAATTTAACGGCAAAATCTAAAGAATGTAAAACGTTAAAAAAAACTGATTACCCCATTCACGTGTGAAGACATCCATTTAAAGTTTTTTTGCTGGCATTCTTTTGCCACTGTAGTTTTATTGGCATTTCCCTTTTTCAATTATCATTTATCGCATGCTTGCATGTCAGACGTGCCAGTTTTTCGCGTAAAGTTTTCACAGAATTTCTTTTTGCTTTTGTTATTTCTTGCATAAGAAAAAATTGATTTATTTAACTAGAGGAGAGGAAAAGTTTATAGCATTTTTTGAAATTTTACTCCATTGAAAGTTTGTTTTCAAGTGCAATCAGTCGAAGTAATGAAATGAACATTACGGCAAAAAGTTTGGTAAGAACAACATATTTTAGAGGAAAGAGGTAAAGAGAATTTAGTATTTTAATTTACTTTACTCAATTTTAAACAAAGAAAGTTGAATATTCGAATATCATTCAGAATTGAAAATACTTTCATTAAAGGAAAATATTTGGCGCAATATTAGTCACGTGGTAGATCCTCAGCTCATTATGAACATCATTATTAGGTTCGCCATCGTACTATGAAGACATCCAATTACTTTAATAAGACTGATGGGAACTCAAGCTCGAAGGATACCTTGGAACAAGACACATCACTGGATTAAAAACCAAGTGGCAGATCAATACCATCAGCCTATGTTATATCTCTAAAGGGTTCATATAAATCAAATCACATTAAAAAACCTTTAAAAATCTCTAAAATACATTACAAAAATTTATTCTCTTTTCGGTCTAGATATTGTAAATTTTATTAAAGAGCTTTAAAAACAAAAACCTCCACAAAGTGTTATTTCCATTTCGGTTTTGATATTGTAAATCTATTTTAATTACATTAGAAATTTGTTTCCGATTCATATTCGAAACAAAAACTACTGAATCATTACTTAACTGAAACGAAATTAGTAACCTAAATTGATTCTGTTAATCTATCGAAATATAATAAAACAGATAAGCCAATTCGATTCGTTCAAAATCAAACATAGCTCTAACAAAAAGACATTTGTCAAAGATTTCTCCTGCAGTGTTAACAGCTTAAGAAACTGTATTTCTACGATTGGATGATATACCCGCTTAATTTAAATCGAAAATTGTTTCAACTTTTTGGATACAGGATATAACCGCAATAAAAGCCTGCTTAATCGAAATTGACGCTTTACGACGTCAACATTAACAGAAAAATTTTCAAAATTTCATATATTTTAACAGTTTATATAATCGAAATTTCAAATATAAAATCGATATTTATTGCATATCGTTTATTTATGTTTATAAATACAAAGAAAATTATAATAAATCTTGTATTTTTACATTTCGGATAAAACGAAAATCGCAAAATATTGGACAAAAACGCTCCAAAAATGCGGCCAGCAAAATAAAAAAATTGTTTCCTTAACTTATGGTACCTGGCTCTCAGAAATATTCACCCCAATTTAAATATTTATGGCAGTATTAATAAGCATTTATTAAAGATTTATAAAACAAATATTCATAACAGATTCTCCACCAAATTATTATGAATATAAGCTTTATTTTTTTAAGTTTTTTCAAAATGTTTTTTCTTTTTTCTAGGTAGCTCTGTGATAGACATCTGTGTGACATTTCCTATCATAAATGCCATTAGCGGTTGAGCTGTACCTGACTTTGTACGACGCAAAATACGACTGTTCTCAATTTCTTAATTCAGCAGCAAGACTAAGAGAGCTATCACAGTGGTCAAACAGTGTGATCCTCAACATGGTGCCTGACATAACAGACACTATTGACTACACTCTGGCTGAACCACTGTTCGACAAGAAGTACCACATACTTACACCAGATAGAGATGCGTATATGGGAATGTGGAACTCCTGGTATAAGACTGTTTGTCGACTTCTACACTGATTAAATAATCAGGTAGGTTTTGGGGCCTACACCAAAGACCTAAAGCTAAGTATAGCAAGAAGGCTACCTGATCACTGTAGTGTTTATCAGGCCAAAATTTTGGCCATTAAGGAAGTGACAGAATGGCTGAAATATAACGCCCTTACCACGGTGGGGGTTAACATATTCTCTGACAGTTAAGCTGCCATTACATCTCTGGACTCTGTCTTCCTGAACTCAATATCAGTCCTAAAATGCGGCAAATCTCTTAACGATACGGCTCAACATTCACCTTATGTGGGTGCCTCGCCAGAGGGATAATCCTTGGGAACTGCAGAGCAGACGATATGGCAAGACTAGGGACAACCTTGCAGACTCCAGCCGATTTGGAGTCCGTGGGCATGCCTCTAGCCACTTGCAAGCCCTTTCTTCGAGACAGAGCATATTTAGCAGCAAATGGTAGGTGGAAGTCTGTCCGAGGCTGTAATCAATCCAGACAGATGTGGCCTTGCCTAGATCTGAAGCATTTACACAAAATGCTGTCGCTCTCAAGACCTGAATTCTCATTACTGGTATCCGTCATAACAGGGCACTATCTGATTGCAAGACATGCAGTGATATTGAAGGTTGCGAATAGTGACTTCTGCAGAAGCTGTGGGGATGAAGAGGAGTCCATAGAACGTCTTCTCTGCAATTGCCCCGCCCTGGCAAACAGGCGGGGATCAACACTGGGCTCTTATTTCTTTAGGGATCTAAGAGATCTGGACGATATAGATATTGTTCGACTTAAGGAGGGTTCAACCAGGGAAACTAGGGACATTCATATCTTCAGTTTCCGTGGCATCACAATGAACTATACAGTATAAGTGAGTCTGTCCATTTAGACTGCCACATTGACCTAACCTAACCTAACACAAACTAATTTCTTAATTTCTTCTTAATTCTCTTCAGCTAAGTTGTATCATTGTTATATTATACATAAATAAATCTGTTTTTAGTTGGGAAAGCATTTGGAATATTGTCAAAGGTGTTTGGTGAACAGACTTTGTAAGAAATGTTTATAAATCGCTTTAATAGTTCCAACACTTGAAGACTTGAAGAGCGGTCGCGTGCCCATCAGTCTCTGCCAATGAAAGTCACATCCAACAAATCTGAGATTTGTTGCTCAAACCCAGCAATTAGTAATTACAGATCTTGTTAATGACGTCCGTCTTGCAAACTGATCAACTGTCAATACCATTTTAGGATGTATTTTGAGCCTTAAATGTATCAAATGTCGGTTACTATAAAAGAAACTGCCAATTTTTTTCCAAAAAGATCGTAATATTAAAATCAGCGAAAAAATTATTTCTGCCTAGACTTGATTCTCTGCTTGTGATCTAAAAACAACTGGCCAATATTGTAAATGACTTGCCAAAGCTAAAGCGAGGCTGAACACGTTGAGTCAATTCGCTCAAAATCGTATACTAAGCTGACAATTTTCTTTGATTATCGCAATATTTCGCATTATTGTTTTCTTCCGCTGGGCTAAATTGCCAATAAGAAATATTATTTAAATGTTATGCGTCGTTTGCGTTGAGCAATTTGTAAGGAGAAGCCGTATTGGCAGGCAACTCCTGCACCATTACAACGCGATATCGCACACCTGACTGACTTTTCATGAGTTTTTTGTCAACAACTAACACCGCTCCATATTCAGCTAAAAGTCCATTCCGAGAGGCCCATTTTGAAATGATTGAGCAGATTCAACGCGCATCGTAGAGCGATCTAAATAAGTAAGCAAGTTGTTACATGTTTCGGGTATTGGAAAAAGAAAACAGTGGCTTAAGTGTTTTGTGTACGGAGGGCGAATTCTTTGAAAGGAATTACATAGATTTTTGGAATTTGGAATAGAAATTACATAGAATTACATAGATTAAATAAAAACTTATTTTACTTTAGGAACATGCTAGTATGTACTTCATCGCCTTAAAAATCTATGTCCAACTAAACCTGTCCGTCCGTACAGCCACTAGTCGTTTGATAATCCAATCGAAGGGAGGAGGGAGGCACAAATTCAGTGCAAAATCAGCCCAGTAGAAGGACTAATTGGTTAGACAGACTTTTTCTTTGAAATTATAAAAAAGATGCTGTAAAAAAAATAATTTTAACTGTAGCTCTGTACAAAACTGTTCGACTTTCTAAGAAACTGTTCAAAACTGTTTTCACTTCAATATTCAGATTTTCATCTTAAATCGTTTGAGAAAAACATGATGTTGGGATGTGTAATCGGTTCAACTGCTGTTATTGGTCGCAAAATACATCTTTCTCTACCATAGAATCAAGTCTAAACCGAAATCATCTCTTTGCATGTTTTAATATGACGGCCTTTTTCGAAAAAAATTGGCTGATTTTTCATAGTAATCCACAATTACTTTATTGTTTGTAATTTGAAAAACCTTTTCTAAAATGCAAAAAATGAGTAATACAAATTTGGTTTAAATATGTTTTTTTAATTAATGCAATGAGAAGGGAAACACTTGTCCATTATTGACACGCCAGAAAATATGTATTTCGTAAAATTAATCACTATCTCAAAATTGCTTGGAAACATGCATGAACTTTTGTGTTCCTGACAATTATTTATATTTGATTTTCCTTGCCACAGGTCATACATAAATTAAAGAATGACCTTTAAAACACCCCGGAAAAGCCATAAAAGGCAACACAACTAGGCTAACCTCGTTCTAAATTTAACAAAAATCTAAAACGAACTAACCGTGACGAAAAGACTCATAACAAGGCAGTAGGCTGGACTTTTAGAACGTCTGCAATAAGTTTCCTTCAAAGACAACATGCATGACAACATGCCACAATAACATCAACAATTATATCAACATGACTGAGATTTATTTTTTATTTTTAGGCCATTCATTAATATATCACTCACTGATTTATGTTTAGCATTTTCTACATATATACTTAACGACATACAATGACCAACGAAAGAAACCATGTAGGAGTGACGTATACTTAACGTTTGAATACAATAATAATAACTCTACACCTATGATGTATTAATTAATATCAATCATACGCATTAATTAATACACAGTTATATAGTGAGTGATAGTGGCACAGAACTTTGTTAACTATAATACAGGGTGTCTGTCTCAAAAGAAATTTTACATTTGTTTTGTTTAGTATGCCAACGCAATGATTCCGAAAGGCACGAATGGCAGTATTGTCAGATTACTTTGTAGTTTCACCGCCAAATGCATTGTTCAATATTGCCAAGATAACCCAAATATCGCCAAAATATGAAATCATACAGTTTGTTTTTATTATATTCCTATAAATATTGGGTTGTTCGGAAAGTTCGTTCAGTTAATTCGCTAGTTCACCATGAGTCACTTCTCATGACGTAGAGTTTCAAACACTATTATAACTTCCTTCCATTCTTTCCCCAAGCTGTTTACTATTGTTTACCTGTGTTCTCGTTCTAGTCGTGAGCGGTTACATCGTTATAAAAAAAAAGTTTTAAAAAGTGTTTTTTTTTTTTTGAAAAGGAAAAACGGCTGCTGAAGCAAGCCGAAAAATAAAGTCTATTTATGAAGAAAACGGACCAAATGAAAGAACTTGCCAAAAATGAGGCAAGGGCGACGGGCTACTGCTCCGTAACGAACGCTCATAATCAGGACGACTAAAATAAATTGTTTCCGAGGAGGTGAAAGATATAATTATTGTTAATCCCCGTGCAACAGTTATGCAGATAGCTGAAATAATTGCAAAACCAGTCTCAGACGTTAACGGGGTCATAAAAGAGCTCGGATTTATGAGCAACCTCACACTGCCTTGAGGATCCATCAGAAACTGCCAGAGCTTGGGTGGGAAAATTTGCTTCACTCTGGGTGAGACTATTCGCAGTCTGAGCAATCACTTGAAGGATTTGAATTTCCTTAACGACGAGGAAGTGAAAAATCGAATCCAACCCTTCTTTTCAGAAAAACCACGCGAGTTTTATGAGGAAGGAAATCAAATGCTCCAAGAGAGGTGGGAAGTAGTTGTTAAAAAAGGGGGCCAGATAAAATAATTGTTTTCTTGTATATACATTTGTAAACGTGTTTTTTTTTCCTTTTTTTTTTTAATCTAACGAACTTTCCGAACAACCCGATATTATTTGAGACATTGATTAATTTTTTGTGAAGTTCCATAGCAAACCGTATGTTTACAATAATTGGATTAATTAAACATGTGTATAAAATTATTATATTGAAAATAATATTAGACCATCGGAATGATCTTCTTTGTATCAATTTAATGTAAAATTATAATAAAGTAAATTTCTTTTTATAACCTTTTTCCATACTTTTTGAAATCTCATTGCAGTTTTACACGCCAAATATCAAAATACATCTGAAGAGTGTTGAAGAAACCCCATATCCTGAATATTCTGGAACCGTTTTTCCTTCGCGATATTGCAAACAAGGAGCTTATAAAATAAAAGCAACAAAAATAAAAGAATAATTCAGGCTTTTAAAGAATTTGATAAAAATGTGTTATTTTTCAAATGAATAAAAAAATAATTTTATATGAATTAAAAAAATGTTTGCATTTCTCAATGAAGCGACATTCTTCAGCTATCTATTTTATTGAGAGGCTAAACAGAAGTGGTATAGAAGAAATTGTTATTGGCAACGTATTTGATATTTTAAAAAAATTATTGACGTTTTTTTAGGCATTATACAATTATTAGTTAAATTTTCCGACTGGATTTACGTCAAACCTGATCGAAATCATTTTCCCTTGAGACGACTATAAAATGATTTAAAAAAAATGGTGCTAAGCAGTCTTTCTGCAAGGAAGCTACCAACTGCAATATCTCTGACAACATTCTCATTTTCGATTACATCTCATTTTCAATTACAGGGTGTCCGTCGAGAAGGACTTTGTTTGGCGCCATTTTGGTAAACAGTAGCCTTGACAGTTCATATCTGACAGTCGTGAAGTAGTGACGTGCCAAACTTATTATTGAAAAGTATTCGATAAACCAACGTGTTTTAATCGTTGAAACATTTTATCACAATTAATCTTCGGTTACTGTGACGATGAGAAAGTTACGTGAAATTTTGTGTGAAAAAATTTTTTATGTGAATAAACAGAATAGTCGGTTCTGGGCAATGGAAAACACTCAAATTATTCATCAGTCACTTTTGCATCCATTAAAAGGGACAATCTGGTGTGCAATTTGGTCAGGAGGAATCATTGGACTTTACTTCTTTCAAAATGAAAACGGCGTAATGGTAACTGTCAATGGGGAGCAATATCGTGATATGATTGAAAACTTTTTAACGCCTCAACTGCATGATTTGGCCTTTACTAACATGTGGTACCAACAAGACGGTGCCACATCGCATACAGCCGGGATTACAATGGAATTACTACGAGGCCTCTTTCCACAACAAGTTATTTCAAGAAATGGTGCTGCTGATTGGCCTCCACGGTCGCCTGATTTGACTACTCCGGACATTTTTGTGGAGATTTGTGAAAAACAACGTTTTTGCAAATAAACTAGAAATGCTTGAGCAATTTGAACAAAATATTCGTGATTAAATTAATGAAATACTGCGTGAATGTGTGAGAATGCTATGAAAAATGTGCTCAAAAGGGCTCGCATTTGTGAGGCTAACAAAGGCAGACATTTATCTGATATTGTGTTCTATACATAATTGCCGACATTAAATAAAACTTTTATCAATACAACATTCATTCTCTTTTTTTTTAATCAAAAATTATAAACAAACCAAGTAGTATAAATTCCCGACGGACACCCTGTACTTCTCGCAAAGAATATGCTCAAATTTTTTACTTCATGCAGAAAATTGTACGGGAAAACTTTGCTTAAATTGCTTAAAGAAAATAAAGAAGTACTTAATCATTTGACAGAGGAAAACTTGGTAGTGATCAAGAGATGCAGAAAAACAAAACAACTTCCATGAATAGGATCAAATCGGCTTGAACGCATTTTATTTTTCGACTTTCTGAACGAAATGTTTTACTCAATTATGATTCTAGACATCAGTTCGAGAAGCTTTTATAGATTTATTTATTACCTGAATTGTGCGTCCGACATGTCAAAGTCACCCCCATTGGAAAAGACAGTTGAAGGCTTTATTAGGTCGCAATC
Organism: Philornis downsi; assembly: GCA_019455685.1. Lineage (NCBI taxonomy): Eukaryota > Metazoa > Arthropoda > Insecta > Diptera > Muscidae > Philornis > Philornis downsi. The sequence goes on along the minus strand of JAHXMU010000120.1, from coordinate 852,803 downwards.
GTCTAGTATAAATATATCGTATTACCTCCGGATGAATATAGGACTGTCCATGTAATAAAGCTGCTCATTCCTCTTAGAACAAGGCTCGTACCATTTAAATTAGTCATGATAATTGAATCATGATGTTCTAGAGTTATTTGATACCTAAATTATACTATCAGTAAAGAATATAGGGAAATGATTTGATAGATCATCACTTTCGTGTAGTAAATCACGTGGAACTTAACATTAACCGGTTTTTTTCATTGACAACTTTTACCACATAGAAATATTGTGGGACGGAAAATTTCTTCAGAAAGAGGAAATTGTCATTGACTACCGGTTACATTACTGAGCACACTCTAAATTGTCGGTGTATAGAAAACTTTATCTCTAACAGCTTTTATTGACAAGGTTTATTAATAACAGTATGACCTATGTGAACATTTATTTGAAATAGGTTTACTACTTAACAAGTATTGGAGTGAAATATGTCCGTACATAGACAATGTTTCGTTATAGACTAGCACTAAGTACAATTTTCTAAATAGATGTATGTAAAATCCTACAGAAATTACTTTCTTGAAATTTTATCTCTCAAAATAGTGCAAAGTTACAAGTGCAGAAGTAGAAAAAAGAAAATTATGATTTACCCAAGTCTTCTACTTAAAAATTATAGCAGATTCATCAATTTTTGCAAAATCGATTAATTTCACCTGCGTACGTATAGTGCTCTAAGGGTAATAAAAATTAAACTTATTAAACTATAGTGAAACAGTAAATTTCTCCAAATTGTTCAATTTGTTTGGCATGTACTATAGAATGGTCGCAATGGCACTCATTTCCATTTTCGGAAGTAATTTTACTACTCAAATGCCGTATGCCAAATTTGCCTGAACTCAATACAACTTCTTGAGAGATATGCAAATAAGAATATATGTATGTATTAAATCGGCTGTACGTATGAGAGGTTTGCCATTTACGAATATGGATCGTTTAACAACCGAAGAACGCGTAAAAAAGTTTAAAACTTACTACAAAAGTGGTTATTCAAACATGAGCTTTCAATCAAACAAAATGTTCTTCAGCAAAGAAGATCATTTCTCACTCGGTGGTTACGCCAACAACCAAAATTATCGCATATGAAGCTCGGAGAGCCAAGAAGTGATTGCAGAAATCCAGCACATCCGGAAAAAGTGTCTGTTTGGTGCCCATTATGGTCTGGAGTCGTCATTAGATCGTATTTTTCGAAAATGACGATGGATCGTATGATAACCTACCTTTTTTTTGTCCTACAATTGAAGGTTATGAGCTAGACGATACGATGCCACAAGCCAAAACAATACGATGCCACACAAAACTACCGATTTTGGCTTTATTGCATGAAAAGTTTCCAGAAAGCGCAATTTCTCGTTTTGGCGACATGAATTTCCTACTAAGATCATGCGAATTATCACCGTTTGATATTTTTTGTGAGGCCACATCAAAGGCCGTGTTTACGCGGATAATCCCCATTTGGAACATTTGAAAGTCAACATTCGTCAAGTTACCTTCGAGATGCCGCCCGAAATGTGCGGAAAAGTGGTCGAAAACTACCTCAAAGACTGCAACCAATACAGAGGCGGCATTAAAATGGAAATATATCTAGTACATAACGGCAAGATCCAAGCATAATAATGAAATAGAAGTTTTATTGAAATCTTAGCTTCATGTGCGTTACACAGGATGGCCCATAAGGGTGTTGGCGGTTTAATTCTTCAATTTCTCTGTAACGCGTGGCGTGGGGTGGCGGGGGGATATGTTGTTCGCTGCGCCGCTTCCTGGAAATTTAGTCGCCATAGAGCCGTACATGGGAGTGCAACGTGCATTTTGTGTCCGAGCGTATTACGAAAACAATAAATCAGTGATTACTGCACGATGTTTGTATCGGCATGAACACGGTTTACACGATTTAAGTGAAGTTCCAAGCGCCAATGTGATACGAAAATGGATCAGAATATTCGAAACAACCGGCTCAACAGTACCAATTACGGTTCGTGGTAGTCCAGTTTCTGCAAGATCAACCGACATTGTGGAGCGTGTTCGTGTTTCAGTTCAGCGAAATCCGCAACAGTCAATACGTAAGAGAAGTCAGTCTTTGGATGTCAAAAGAACAACTTTACGACGAATTTTGAAACGTGATTTGCATTTGAAGGCTTATAAGATTCGGATAGTCCAAGAATTAAAACCCGATGATGCCAATAACCGACTTAACTTTGTCAATTTGATGCTAGAGCGGTTCAACAATTTCAACAACGTGATTTTTAGTGATGAGGCCAATTTTCACCTTAATGGCCATGTGAACAAGCAAAATTGTCGGTTCTCGTCCGAGACTAATCGCCGACGCTTGCATGAACGTCCACTTTACAGCCCCAAGCTTGTCGTGTGGGCTGGGATAACGTCAACCGGTATTATTGGACCATACTTTTTTGAGGACGAAAGAGGGCATGCGATGACGGTTAGAGCGAACAATTATTGCAACATGCTAGCAGACTTTTTGGTGCCAGCTTTGCAAGAACTTCAAGGCAATACCTCGAAGATGTGGTTTCAACAGGATGGGGCCACATGTAATACGGCTAGGATATCCATAGAGCTGCTGAAAAATGTTTTTCCTGGAAAACTCATTTCGAAAAGGGGGGATATTGAATGGCCCCCACGTAGCTCCGATCTCTCTCCATGCGATTATTTTCTATGGGTCTACCTCAAATCGGTAGTCTACGAGAATAATCCGACCAATTTAGAACAGTTGAAGAGGAACATTATTCAGGAAAGTAACAAAATACCGAGAACAACTTTTCAACGAGTTTTCCAAAATTTGCGACTTCGGTTCCAAGAGTGTCAAGCAGCCGAGGGAAGCCAATTGGACAACATTATTTTTAAGTCTTAAAAATTCCCATGCTTCTACTTTTTAAAAATACAAATATATTTTTTTTTATGTTTTGCATTTTTTTTTTTTAATTGAATGTTTAAACCACCAACACACTTATGGCCCACCCTGTATTTAACTTTACTTGAAAACGAAAAATGGGTAACCCTAACAAAAATTCTAAGTTATTACATTCTGCTAATTAGCAGGTACAATTTGCAATAAACATTGAATTTCGGAATGTTGAGCAATTTTTATGGAAGGTACCAAATATTGAATTTCAGAATATCGAGTAATTTTATGGGAGGTACCAGAAAGGATTTGGCAAATCTGTCCATTTTCATTTTCAAACTCTACGTTAGCAAATGCTTAATGTGTGCCACATTAGAGTAAATTTAATGAATTCGGAATAAAAAATGTGAACATAAGAATTTATCCGCTTTATCGGTCTTTTGTATAATCGGTACCAGAAAGGGCGGGGCAAAGCGGTCCACTTTAATTTTCAGAATTAAGTTTTTGCAACGCACGATTTATAGCAAATTTAATAGAATTTCATATAAATGTTTGAGGGATATGAAGCTAAGAATATAATAAATAAAGATATTTCCTTGTATCCCATGAATGAGATATGGGAGAGCTTCCCACATTCTGGGAGCATTTTGGCATTTTTAGACACATTCAACGGGATATAGACTTTAGCAGTGAATCGGAACATCAAAGTTTGAGGAGCATTCACTAGACTTGCCAATTACTCGTTCATTCGAAATGTTCATCAGACACAGTGAGGTGATCGCAGTCCAAATGCAAATAGGTGATTGTATGTAGGGTTGAACCCGTGATCACGCGAACGATTGTCTCGAGTACTAATCATGGCGTCACAAACGGCCACTAACGCTAAGCTACATGGAAGGTTTATAAAGCTAAGAATATATAGGTTGAATCAGTCTTTTGTATGGGAGCTATCAAATGAGATAAAACAAAGCTGTCGATTTTAATTTTCGACATTAAGTTTGTGAAACGCTTACTGTGTGACATGTTTAGCTGAATTTCATGCAATCATTTGAGTGATATAAAGCTAAGAATGTGTGGATTAAATCGGTTATTTGTGGGGGAGTCTGGTAGTTCTCTTGGACGTGGTTAATGAGTCGATGCCGTCAAACTTTACTAAGCATTATGACCCTATACAATAGACAAAAACTTTAGTTATTACGATCAATAAATCGGCAGTTACAGCTAAAAATTTTGAAGTTCGTAAAATCGATCAATTTTGTATGTGAAGCACAAGAAGTGGTAAGTCGATATTACCCACTCACAATTCCCGGCCACAATCTGATAAAATATAAGGCAGCGCCAATTTTGATGGAGTTTTTTAAAGTTTTACGACAGTTATCGTGCCAGCAATCAGCCAATCTGAATCAAGTTATATCAAAAGATATTTGATTGTTTAAACGCTTTCTTCTGAGTGTTACATTTTTGGTTGTATCAAATGATATAATACCTCTATTCCTCCTGATAAAGATATAAACAGGCACTGATGTATTTAGCAGCAAAAAAAAAAAAAAAATAATACCGATCAACGAATAAAGAATGTTTCTCATTTTCAATAGCCTGTTTAAAGAGATTTCGGCAGTGCTTCTTGCTTAATTAACAATTTTTTTCTTGACAAAATTTTGTTACTCATTACTTTTCTTGTATAGAATAGTCTACTATTGATTACTTTTGGTAATGAGTGTCGTTCAGAACTTGACATGCATAATTATTTTTTTCGATGACTTGTGTTCTATTGTTTGCCACTCATACGTATGATTGATATTTATTGTTCCAGCCAGTAGTCTACTGGGTCAGGTGATTAATATTAATTTATTGACTTTCTTGTGTATGTTAAGAGTATGCAAAGTACTCGTAAATAACAAAATATAAATAGTCCTTTAATAAGGCAAACTTTTACTGTTACTATTTACTTAACATACATTATTATTTTACTTTGTTCCTTTAGTTGTTATATCCATCAAAGTTACACTTGCACCGCACGAGTGTCCTTTACTTACCATCTGCATCGCGCCTTCTTCGGCCGCCCTCATTTGGCAATTGTCCATTCATAGGTAAGACTGCAATAAACAAAATGAAATAAAATAAAATAAAATTAATGAAAATTTTAAACTTTTATCAAAGACAGTTCTGGAAAATCCATAAACACTAAAGAACTCAATGCATTATGACTATAAAACATGAAATCACGAAAGGTAGTTAAGGCACACAATTGTAAAAAAAAAATACACCCTTGTGAATATTTTATTGCCACTTTAATATTAATTTAGGTAACATACAATACAAATTTTAATTGTTATGACAATGTCCAAACGTCCGAAAGCAAATTGGGTTTCAAATAAACTTGTTATATGCTCGAAAGCCGGCTAACGACTAAATCAAATACTTAATTCATAGAAGCTTTTTGAACAAAGACCACCGAAAAAAGACTCCCCTAAAATAAATGTGTCAACAAGAGTCAGCGCTCGTATTTGGCTGTCGGTAAATACATATTTTATGTGTATCTTTGTCCAGCACGTTAGCCTTTAGTCAAACAACATGGTCAGTATGTAGAACATGGCTAAAACGTCACAGCGAATACATCACAATGGCAGACACTCATTTATAGCGATAATGCCCGGTGCTATTACCACCGTTTCCTATTCCACGTAATCTGTTTTTTCTTTTCCCTTTTTCGTATCATAAAACGAAACTCCACTCACTATCCCAGAAGCTAATTTAGCCGGTATTTAAGGTATGGGATTTCACTCTAATTTCATGAAATATTCATGTGTTTTGGTTTCTTTGTTGCTTGGAAAAGGATATGATTTCTGATAATAAATTCTTATTAATTGCCACAGAAACTGTTGAGGTGAGAATTTACATTTCGGATCAAAATGCACTCAATCATAGGTATATTTTAATATATCTTCTTCTTCTAAGGTGGCGACTGTAATAGTTATACTTATCTATTATACGTCACCCATAGAAAATAATTTCAAGCACTCTGATCTTCCGCGCTTTTCATACAATTCGTTATAGCAAGTTTTAAAACCTTGGTCTTTCCAACGGAGTTTTGGTCGCCCTCTTCTGCGCCGTCCATCAAGTGCGTTGTCGAAAATTTTCCAAGCCGGAGCATTTGGGTCCATCCGCACAACATGACCCAGCCAACGCAATCGCTGTTTATTAATGTGTTTGACCACGTCGAAGTCAGCATATAGCTCATACAGCTCGTTCTTCATGCGACGCCGATACTCTCCGTTAACGATGATGCGTCCAAATATTCCGGAGTATTTTTCTCTCGAAAACTGCCAGTACTGATTCATCCGCTTGTGTCATAACCCAGGATTCTGCACCATGTAACAAAACAAGTAGAACCAACGTGTGGTACGGTTGGATTTTTGTCTGTCGAGAGAAGGCTTTATCATTGAATTGCTTGCTTAGTCCATAGTAACATCTGTTAGCATGCAATACTCTCCTATTTATCTCCGTGCTGACATCGTTCGGTTTGTTTACAGCGGAACCGAGGTAGATGAATTCTTCCACCACTTCAAAATTATAGTTGTCAACGTTCACACAGAGTCCTAGACTCTTTGTTCATTGAAACCAATAACTTTGTTTTGTCCTCGTTAACCACTAGATTCATTCTCGATGCCTGAGAAGGCTGCAGTAACATTTCTCAGTTTTCTGCCAATGATGTCTATGTTATCTGCACATGCGAGTGACATATGGCTTTTGTTAAAGATAATACCAGATGAAAGAAACTACAGTAGGATTATTCCACACGCTTTAAAGAACGTTAACAACAAGTTAACCAAAATACATTGAGATATTTGGGAGTCTACAAAGGAAACATCAACAGCATTTCGCTTATATTTCTTTCCGATAGATGGCTCCAGTGATATCTCACTCTGTATAAGAGCAACCGTTAACCGGCCTAGATGGCTGGATAGCATTAGAAAAAAATGATTTCAAGTTCAAAAACGGTCTGAGCAGGTTTTATAACTGCTTGACTCAGTATTTTCTAAGCGCGCCTCAAAAACAGAGAACTTTAAAGAGAAAATACATCGTATTTGCAGTTTTTCTTTACCAGAAGGCTGAATATATGAATAGTATCTATTATCCTAATACTATTATGGCCTAAAATATGCAATTTTGATTTCGTCGAAATTACCGGAAAGGAAATTTTGATGCCAAAAATACGAAGTGTGTTCAAAAATATGGTGAATTTCTAAATTTCGTGTGCTACCTGCCTTCGACTTTGGATTATTATTTTTTCGTGTTGGTACACTCTTCCCGAAGATATGTTGACAGCTTTATCCACATAGCATGTTCAGGTTGTTTGTGAGAGGCATAAATAAGACAAGTGCTTTGCGTGTTCGGCGATTTTCTGCTATCGAAAAAAATGGATCAAAGAAGTTGCATCAAATTTTGTGTAAAAAAATGGTATTAAATACTCAAAAACAGGGTGAGAGTACACTGAGTCAAAAAATGTTTACAAGTGGTACAAGCTTTTCACAAAAGATCCAGAAGATCTGAATGACGATGCTCGCTCTGGACGGCCCAGCACATCAACAACCGATGAAAATGTTAAGAAAGTTAAGAAAATTGTTATGGATAATAGTCGAATCACAATTAAAGAAGTTGCTAAGGATGTCGGCATATCATTTGGCTCATGCCATGCAATCTTTCCGGAAATTTTGGGCATGAAGCGTGTGACAGCGAAGTTTGTTACAAAATTGCTCAATTTTGACTAAAAACAACGTCGCATGAGCATCGCTCAGGAATTGTTGAATGACGTCAACGATGATCCAGATTTGTTTAAAAGGGTCATAACTGGTGACGAATCATGAATGGGTATATGGTTATGACATCGAAGCCAAAGCCCTATTGTCCCTATGGGAGAGTCCAAGTGAGCTAAGACCAAAAAAAAGCACACTAAGTTCGATTAAATGTTAAGGTTTTGCTCACTGTTTTCTTCGACTACCACAGCGTAGTGCATCAGGAGACCTTCCCACAAGGTCGTACGTAAATAAGGAGTATTATCTTGAAGTTATGCGGCGTTTACGTGAAGCAGTACGTAAAAAACGCCCGAAATTGTGGAAAAATTTCATGGCTTTTGCAACATGATAATACACCTGCTCACTCATCTTTGTTTGTGAGAGATTATTTGGCCAAAAACAACACCGTTTCATGCCTCAGCCACCGTATTCGCCAGATTTGGCCCCCTGCGACTTTTTCCTGTTCCCAAGATTGAAGGAACCCATGAAAAGACAGCGTTTGCGACGATTGAGGAGATAAAAACCGAATCGCTGAGAGAGCTCAAGGACATACCAAAAAGTGAATATCAGAACTACTTCGAGGATTGGAAATAACGCTGGCACAAGTGTATAATATCTGAGGGGAGATAAAATAGAAATTGATGAATAAATAAATATTTTTTGAGGAAAATTAAAATTCACCTTATATTTTGAACACACCTCGTACATCATGTTCTGGAGGTTAAATTCTAAAAAATGTCCACAGTCATCGAAAATGTCATCAAGTCTAACCGTCATGCAAACTCTGTTTTAATTAAAAATTTTGGGCAAAAAAACCATTTGGAACGCTTGAATAAAACTTCATACAAATAGAAGTTTGAAATATGGATGACCCACGACTTAACGCAAAAAAAATCTCATGGACCGAATTCCTATCTGCGAATTACTGTCGAGTTGAAACAAAATCAAGCCGAAGGTGAGTCACTTTCGATAATGTCGCACAGAAACGGTTGTGGTCACGCAAACGGTGGCCAAGCCAGAACTGGCGATCGAGAAGGATTTGCTAAGAGTTCGATGGGATTGAGAGGGAATCATCTACAATGACCTATTCCGCTATGGTCAAACTCTTCATTCGAACATGTACTGCCAAAAGTTGGACTGTCTGAAGGCAGAAGTTGTGGAGAATAGAAATTGTGTTCCATTACGACAACGTCAAGCTATACACTTCAGAAGCGACTCACCAGGAACTTCGAGAGCTAGATTAGGAGGTTGTTATACTTATAATACCAAGTGATTATCATCTGTTCCTGTTTATGGCGAATGATTTTTCTGATAAAAAACATTCGCTTTAAGAGAATCTTGTGAAAATCAACGGTCCACAATTTTTGCAATATGTGGACCGTCTATGTGAGAGACGCATAGTGGAATTACATTCAAAATAACAACAGGTTATCAAACAAAGCCAACAGGTTATCAAACGACGTTATATAAAGCCTTCGACGTCAGAAACAAATAAGGGGTTTCTTTTATTACAACTTATGTGTAAATTAAATGACAAGCAAGATCTATGTAAAATACATTGGCAACCCCCATTGGCGAGCAAAAATAGCAAACGACATTGAAAAAATGACTAAAAATAAAACTTCAGGCGCTGATATATTTACAACTGTGAGAGATATTCCATTTATACGCGGAAGCCTTCAGCAGCCTTTATTATCGTAATAATGATGGCTTTAAAAAATGCATTAAGTACAATCATGTACACTGTATGAACTTGTAAATTTATACTGAAGGTCATTAGATAGTCAACTATATCCAAGTTTAATGTCACTGAAATCAAGTAGTTCCGTTAAAAATAGGCTGATACTCGTATATTTCCACTTCTTTTTCAATACTGCCCCAAGTAGGTTGGTTGTCAGGACAGAATTTCCAAAAATCGCTCGAAAAATGTATGTAAGTGATTTAGACATTATCGGCAAGAAACAAAACAAAGGTAAAGATAAATTTTTCACTTTGAAAGCAACTTTCAACAACAACATTCCTTAAGTACAATCATGCAAACTGTATGAATTTGTATGTTTATACTGAAGGCTATCGGATAGTTAACTATATCGTAGTTAAATGCCACTAAAATCAGGTGTCAGTTAAAAATAGTCTGACTTATTTCCATCTTTTCCAATACTGCTCCAAGATAGTTGTTAAGGCAAAATAACCAAAAATCTCTCGAAAAACGTATACAAGCGATTTCGACATTATCGACAAAAGACAAGACAAATACAAAGATAAACTTTTCACTGTGAAAGCGACCTTAAAACATTCATTGGGCACAATCATGTACACTATATGAACTTCTATGTTTATACTGAATATAATCAGATAGACATCTACATACTAGTTGAATCTAACTGAAATCAAGTAGTTTTGTTATAAATAGGCTGATTTATTTCCACCTTTTTCCATACTGGTACAAGTGGGTTGCCATGGCAGAATTAAGCGATTTCGACATTATCGACAAGAAAGAAAACAAAAACAAAGATAAACTTTTCACTGTGAAAACGACTTTAAAACATTCCATAAGTGCAATCATGTAAACTATATGAACTTGTATATTTATACTGAGGGCCATCGGATAGTTAACTATATCATAGTTAAACGTCACTGAAATCAGGTGTCAATTAAAAATAGGCTGATTTATTTCCCCCTTTTTCCATACTGGTACAAGTGGGTTGCCATGGCACAATTACTAAAATTCGCTCGCAAAACGTATACAAGCGATTTCGACATTATCGACAAGAAAGAAAACAAAAACAAAGAAAAAACTTTTTACTGTGAAAGCGACTTTAAAACATTCCTTAAGTACAATCATGTAAACTATATGAACTTGTATGCTTATACTGAAGGCCATCGGGTAGTTAACTCTATCCTAATTTAACGTTACTGAAATCAGGTGTCAGTTGAAAACAGGCTGATTTATTTCCCCCTTTTTCCATACTGGTACAAGTGAGTTGCCATGGCAGAATTAGCAAAAACCGCTCGACAAACGGCTGCAAGTGTTTTCGACAGTATCGACTAAAAACAAGACAACGACAAAGATAATTTTTTCACTTCATATATAGTTCACTTTCAGATACCTCCGCTCCATAACAACGTATGCTTTTGTAGACCGAAACTCTATAAGGGGTTGGGAAAATACGTTGATTTTAGTTTACGTCCGTTTTGTAAAAAGTGTTAAAAATCCATTTTTTTCTATAATATGAACTGTAAGACATGCCCACCATAGATGACAAAGCATGTCAAAGTCCACACAAAATAATGTGGAAAATTTCGAAGGGAGTTAAGTTTTGCCTACCTTCAAGGGCTTTTTGTTTTCATCATTTCTGTGGTCACCATCCGTAACAGCATAACTCGAGTTAGGACACAATTGAGTTATTAGCACCATCGTATTCAGCATCTAAATTTATTTGCTCTAAATTTTTCATGTTTGTATCTCTTCTAGGAAGGCAGTTAATCCTAAAAAAACTAATAGCTTAAGTTATTTTTCTAAATGACTGTTTTGGCATAACTGCCTAAGTCAATTTAAAATTACAACAAATATAAACATTATTTTTTCATCATTGCCTAAGTCAACTTAAGTCGTTAATCCAAAAAATTAAGGAAACAATTTTATTTTCCTAACTTGAGTTAAGCTGTTATTCCGAATTACAATTTCGTTTTTTTTTTTTGATAAACATAAATTGAGTTAAGGTCTTTCTCCAAACTTAAAGTTTTTTATTTAATCTGGAATAAAAGCCTACTCAACTTGAACTTTTTGACTTTCTTTCGTTCAACAATTCCTAAGAGCCTAAGTGTCTTTTTCGATAATATCTTTTGACTGCGAGAATAAACAACTATTTGTTGTTAACAACTAAGTAAAGAAATTCGTTTCCTTGGAATCTGTAGCAAAGTTTTCCAAAAAACACCTTCTCCTGATTTTCAGTGAAGATTCAAAACTTTAATCTCCTCTACTGAAAATATTGAAAAACAGACTTAGGCTGTTATGGGTTGTGACCACAGATTTAATTATAATGAAAAATTCGAAAAAAAAAATATTTTTGTTAGCTTGATGTGTATAAATTAATGACTGTGTTAACTGTTATTGATGACTTGTCAAAATTACGTTTTAAAGGCAAATTACACAGGTTTACAGACGACGTATGCTTACTTTACAATTATATTTATCCTTTAGCACTACAAACACAAATAGAATATGATGCTGTGATCGTATGTGAATATCTAAGGGTGAATAAACTAGTTTTGAATGCAAGCAAAACTAAAGTCGTGAGATTTAAACCAAAACTTTCTATTAATGATGCAAATATGATGTTTATGGTCACGTAATAGAAGAATCAGAAAGCGTGCGTTATTTAAGAGTGTTTTTTAACTATAATCTGTCGTGGGATAAACACATCATGGACTTAAAGTTTAAAATATCGTCAGGATATGTATAAATTTAAGAACAAATTAAATGTAAAGCTAAAGTTAATGCTATATCTGTCTCTGATACACTCTTATTTGCCTTACCTTCCTTTCGTGTATGCAAGTAAGTCCACTACTTGTCCAAACCCCCTACAATCAGCACAGAATAAATCTTTAAAAACTATTTTTAATCTACCTATTAGATTCAGTACATCTGCTTTATACAGGGTGGGCCATAAGGGTGTTGGCGGTTTAAATATCCAATTAAAAATAAACTACGAAACATAAAAATATGTTTGTGTAATATGTTTGTATTTTTAAAAAGTAGAAGCATGGGAATTTTTAAGACTTAAAAATAATGTTGTCCAAATGGCTTCCCTCGGCTGCTTGACACTCTTGGAACCGAAGTCGCAAATTTTGGAAAAGTCGTTGAAAAGTTGTTCTCGGTATTTTGTTACTTTCCTGAATAATGTTCCTCTTCAACTGCTCTAAATTGGTCGGATTATTCTCGTAGACTACCGATTTTAGGTAGCCCCATAGAAAATAATTGCATGGAGAGAGATCGGGGCTATGTGGGGGCCATTCATTAATTTTAATTCTTTGACTATCTGAATCTTATAAGCCTTCAAATGCAAATCACGTTTCAAAATTCGTCGTAAAGTTGTTCTTTTGACATCCAAAGACTGACTTCTCTTACGTGTTGACTGTTGCGGATTTCGCTGAACTGAAACACGAACACGCTCCACAATGTCGGCTGATCTTGCAGAAACTGGGCGACCACGAACCGTAATTGGTACTGTTGAGCCGGTTGTTTCGAACATTCTGATCCATTTTCGTATCACATTGGCGTTTGGAACTTCACTTAAATCGTGTAAACCCTGTTCATGCCGATACAAACATCGTGCAGTAATCACTGATTTAATGTTTTCGTAATACGCTCGGGCACAGCAGCGCAGCAAACAACATATTGAAGATTGAAGATTTAAACCGCCAACGCCCTTAATGTCCCACCCTGTATAAAGATTATGCCACAAATGTTTTATCTATTAAGGAATTGTACAAACAACAACTTCTGCTCTATATCCAGATATCAATAAATGGAATTGAAGTCTTCACAACATCCTTTCATACAAATATATCATACACCCACAGATTAATCCGTCAAGCAATGGGTTTAAATGTCGTGTTTTGTCGATCAGCGTTGCCCAAGCAACGTGTTACATTTGGGGGGCCATTTGAGTATAATCAATTCCCAGTATACTTCAAAGAAACTTCACTTTTATCAGCTTTTAAAGTCCAATTAAAAAAATATTTGATAGATAATTTGGAAATGCTTCTAACATAGTTCTTTTTATCGCTCCTACTATAAAATATTTTGTTAATATTTGTTATGGTAGTATAATTTGAATGGTTTCAGTTGCCTATCAGCCTCTATAAAGCTAAACTGACACTAAGGCAATATTATAAAAAAAACTGTATTTTTCTTAATAAACTGTAATAACTAATTTATTGAAAAAAAAACAAAAAAAACTTTAGGGGGATTTTTCAAGATTTAAGTTTTGATGTTGGCAGCACTGTTTAGTAACGGCATCCACACATCTTCTGTCAATATCAAATATTTATCATAAATTGTGAAAATTAAGTATTTATTTGCTTGTGTAAAGGCTACTTCAAACAACCACGTAATTATAAAAACTCCTATTTTGTTACCCCCATGTCGCAACCCATCAGGCCACGGAGGCTTTATGGTTGAAACCAGCGATAAACTCGCATTTTTTCTGCTAGCCGCCAACAGGACCACTTCGCCAGCCCTCCTCACCATACCAATAAAAACTAATAATGTAAGTTAACCAATATTTCGGTTTCTCTCATCTCCTCCTATAAGAAACCCCTCGTAAGTTTACACATCCCGTCAAGAACCTAAGTTCTTCACCAAACCCTCCAATTTCTCTCATGGAACCTAATTCCCAACTGAAATCTTCTGGCAAAATCTGACAGATTTATATGTTAGCAATTACATTTTAATAAGTATATAATGAGTCATATTGTTTAAGTTATAAACAATCAAAATAACCAAAAATAATGACAATGCTATCAGTGAGAATAACTCAAAGCATTGCAGAAGTTTAATATTTTACAACTTTATAATTCACATTTCCCATAAACGATAATTATAATCACATTTAAAATAAATGAACAAATATAGGGTGATTTTTTAAGATTTAAATTTTTCAGATTGGCAGCACTGGTTGCTAATAGCGTCCAAACGTCATCTGTCAAAGTGAAAAGTGTACAGTATGCTCTGCCATTTCATCGTGGAAAGACTAACAAACGAGCAACGATTGCAAATCGTTGAAATTTATTATCAAAATTCGTGCTCTGCGACAAATGTGCATCGTTTGATACGACCATTTTATGGTCGTCATAATCGACCTTGATTCAGCAGGCCAGATAACAGCAATTCGAGCTGTTATCTCCACATTTCGCACCGAATTTACTTTTTTGGACATAAAACCATCGACTCGCATGCGCAGAGTGCGTACCGAAGCAAATATTGCAGCCGTAGCGACCAGTGTTAATTACGATCGTGAAATGTCAATTCGTCGCCGTTCTCAGCGATTGGTCATGTGTGTTATTCAACCACAAGGAAAATTTTACACGTCGATTTGGGTTTGAAAGCCTATAAAATTCAACTCACGCAAGAATTGGTGCCGAATGACCTACCACAACGTCTAACTTTTGGTGAATGGGCCTTACAAAAGCTCAATGAAACTCCGTTGTTTTATCAAAAAATTGTGTTCAGCGATGAGGCTCAATTCTTGCTGAACGGATAAGTAAACAGGCAAAACTGTCGCATCTGGAGTGATGAACAGCCACATGCCATACATGAATTACCGATGCATCCCAAAAAAAACGACAGTCTGGTGTAGTTTATGGACTGGTCACATCATCGGTCCATTTTTCTTCAAAGACGACCGTGGAAGAAACGTTACCGTCAACGGCGAACGATATCGTGTCATGATACACGATTTTTTTTTGTTTTTTGCCCCAATTGGCTAAGTTGAACTTGGTTGACATGTGGTTTCATCAGAACGGCGCAACATGCCACACTGCTCGTAAAACAATAGATATGTTGCAGGGTTGAGTTTGGTGAGCAGCTTATCTCTCGATTTGGCCCTGTGAGTTGCCCCCTAAGATTTGGCGATTTAACGCCTCTTGATTGTTTTTTGTGGGGTTATGTCAAGTCGTTAGTCTATGTGGACAAGCCGAACACTATTGAGGTCTAACCGGATACCATAACACGCGTTATTCGTGGAATACAGGCCGAAATGCTCGAAGAAGTGACGAAAAATTGGACCTTCCGAATGGACATTTTGAGAAGGTGCCGCGGGCAACATTTACATCAAATTACCTTTAAAAATGAAATGGCAAAGACCAATTTATCGATTCCAATAAAAAAAAATTTAATGTATGATGATGTATAAACTTACGGCTTTTATATTTAATTGCATTATAAGCAAAATCTTATTACTGACTATTCTAGAAACAAAATTTGTCTTAACGAATTATTTTATTTATAAAGTACACAAATGTATTATATACCTAAATGAATTTCCAACCTAACTTTATAAATGAAATCATTGTGAGTTATCTTGAATCTAAAATTTAACATTGCTAAGTTTCGTGGCAAATTCGTGAAACCAGTATCGGCCACTTAACTTTTCTAAGCCTACTGGTGAGCACTTCTCTACTCTCAGAATGAAACATCTTGAATTGTAACTAATTCATTTGGTTTTTTTTATCTCTAGCTATTACTTTACAATCCGCAATTTGCATGTAATTTCTCTTGTTCTTTGAGAAATTATATATACAAGACAATTTTCTCTTCTCACAGCCAAAGGCATTTCCCTAAGTATGAAATCCACTACTTGAAAGATTTATATAAATATCACAATTAGATAAATTCTCATCCAACCGCAACATTCCCGCTACTCGGAACTGGCCTATTCGCCGTCATCGCTACCCCGCTAACTTCCACAGCCAGTTTCGTGCTCTACTCCAGTACAGATGCAAATTGTGAGTGTTATATTCGATTTAAAAAAAAAATTATGATTAAAAAGTCACCCTTTATATTACCGTGCGTGAGAAACACTTAGAAAGTGCACAACATACAAAAAATGTGTCTAGAGCTATTTTGAAATAATTTTATTTGTTTTAAACACATAGTTGAAAACAATTTTCCCCCATATATTTGTCTACTTTAGCCACTTCTCAAATATTCCGTCATACTACAAGTATATCTGCTCATTTTCATATCCTGCTCTTTCCGCGAAATATGTAAGTAGCTCCTTTTCCACTTCCTATGTTAAAAGTGCGTTAGGTGGAACACCAGAGGAAATACCGAAAAACGATAAAATTTGTCGTTATTTTCCACTAATTCCATTTTGTTGATATTCTAATTAACTGTCATTTAATTAAGTTGACTTAAGGTTTAGTTTGTTTATTTGCATTTTTCTTTATTATCGTTTAATACCGACATACAAACACAGCTCTTCTATATAACTAGTGTGGATACTAATAGAAAAATCTCAGGACTTTGGACACCTGGGACCACCATGTCGCTGATTGTAGGGTTCTTTGTTTGGCTACCCATTGCTTGGAGGTATCATTACCATATCCTCTACCAAAGATTGGGGGGATGTAATAAGTTTGTAATTCCATTTGTATCAACTAGAAATACTCATTTGAGAGCAACCAAAGCGTGTATATTCTTGATAGTTGTAAAAATCTACGTCGATTTGGATATATCTCTCGATCCGTTCGTCTCTTAAGCCAATAGAACAACATTTTGCACGCAAATGTCCCATAGTTAGCATTAAATGAACCACACAAAAATTGAAAACATCTATACAAAATTTGGCATTTTTCAGAATTTGTCAATAGATATGCCATTTATTCGTTAGAACAATACGTTAGGAAACAGTCATCCAAGCATTTCAAGGCAGCAGCCTGATCATTAGTGAAAAACTATGTAGAAATTTCAGTCGACTGAGCTATTTTCCTAAATTATAATGTTAGTAAGCATTTAATGAACCACACAAAAATTAAATACATCTCTAAAAAAAATCGCCATATTTTAGAATTTGTCAATGAATATAGCATTTATTCGTTAGAACAATACGTTAGGAAAGAGTGATCCAAACATTTCAAGGCAGCAGCCTAATCATTATTGAAACAACAATGTAGAAATTTCAGTCGACTGAGCTATTTTTCTATATTATCATAGTTAGTAAGCATTAAATGACCCCACACAAAGATTGAAAACATCTCTAGAAAATTCCGCATTTTTCAGAATTTGTCAACGAATATACCATTTATTTGTTAGAACAATATGTTAGAAAAGAGTTATTCAAACATTTCAAGGCAATCGTTATTGCAAAAAATAGTATAGGAGTTTCAGTCGACTGAGCTACTTTCCTATATTCACGCAAAGCCACATGCGTTGGCCAAAGTCAGCGGGAATCCACAAAAAGGAATCTGGAAAACAGATAGGTGCTTATATAAATCTCTCTGAATTCAAGCACATTAAAAGCACCAATATTATAACTTATAGAAATCTGGCGCTTAGAAGTTATAGAACAACCATTAATCATATAAATCGATCTAATTGTAAGGAACTTGGCAATACAGCTTCTTTTCGTTCGCAAAATTAAGATTTACAACCGCATAATGATCGCTAAATCGCAAAATTTTAGTGTGAATCAAAAAATATGTGGGCCAAGTTATGAAATTTATGTGAAGAACCCAGAAAGAAATATAGTTATCCAATTATTTTTTAACAATACCTTGCATTTGAAAAAACTGAGATCACTGCGAATTAGGGATAATAGAAACAAATTTGTTTTTTAAGAAGGATCGTGGCATTGGCAGTAGCAAACTGTTTTGTCCCCATACAAGGATTGAAGCAAAAGATGGAAGGAGTGCTAGCAAATGAATGAAAATATTTCCTGGTGACAGTCAAGAAAACAATCGAAACAAAGACTCATTTGGACTAAACTGTCTGGTATCTTCCAAACAAATGGTACAATCAGCCTCAAAACTTTATCACACCATAACGTCTTATAAAATTTTCGTATACCGACCAAGATCTGGATGACTTAAGACATTTATAGACAGCACTTGAGTGATAAATTTGGATTGAATCGGACTATGCCTCCTTTTACGATATTTCCCCCAAAAATTTACTCGTAATTCCCAAATCGATCATCTGATCTTAATTAATTTAAAATTTGGATGGAATTGAAATGCGCATTCATGTAACTCGTCTATAAATCGACCTATAGGTTGATTTCAAGTTGACTAAGTCATGTACGACTGATTAAATTCATAGTCTTCACTTCAGTGCAACTGATCCGAACCATACTTTCAAGTACTTTCTATTCAAACGAATCTATAGGCCTCGAAATGCAATCACACTATAGCATCCTAATGGTTGTTTCGATTTTAACCGAACTGTACATCCCTTGGTACATTCCCTTTAAAGTTAGAAATTTCGCAAAAAGCATACTATAGCATCAGATACCTCCAATACGAAAGGATATGAGAAAGGAACTGTTTAAACTAGCAAGTGTTTTTTGACTATATGCTTTTCATGACCTTTTGCATTAACTGAGCGATGTCCGTCTGCCTGGCTGGCTATTGTAAATCTTTATGAATCTTTATCTTGGCACAACCTTTTGACAGATCGCAGTCAAACGCCGTTTGTGGCATCTCCCATATTGACTGGTTTTTTGGAATGTAATTTTTTCCTTGCAACTCCTACTTCGCTGAGCGCAGTAAATTTTATTTTTGGCCATTTCATTGCTCTGTAACGCTCATGAAAGGGAGTCACGTTTCTGGTACCTCCCATACAAATAAATGAATTAATCCATATATTCTTAGCTTATTTCTTTCAAGTAGTTACAAGGAATTGAGTCAAATTTGGCACACATCATACGCTTTATACGCTTAATTCAGGAAATGAAAATTGACCACCCATCAACACCTATTCTGGTACTTCGCATACGAATGACTTATTTATACCACATATTCATAGCTTCATATCTTTCAAGGAGTTATTTGGAATTTTGCTGATTTTAGCACACGTCGTGAACTTCATAAACTCACTTTTGGAAAGGGAAATCAATTGCCCCGCTCTTTCTAGAACCTCCCATTAAAATGATCAATTCAATACTTTCTTAGGTTGAAATCTTTTACTTCCAATTTGGCGCATATTAAGCGTTTGATAAAGTAGATTCCGTTAATGAAAATGGGCGACTTTCCCACACAGTTTATGATATCTCCCGTACAAATTGCTTAATTTTCCAAAATACATTTCTCTCTCTCTCTCTCTCTCTCTAACCTCTATTTTAATCTATTGCGTTAATTTTTGATGCTTAGTAAAACCTGGGAAAAACTGACTAAGTCGGCCAATCTGGTATTTCCCATACGTATGACCGATTTAGCTCATATATTCTTATTTTCTCATATTTCAGGAATTTGTACTGAATTTAGGCAAATTTGGCACAAATCATATGTTAGATAAAATTAGTTATGAGAATGAAAATCGGTGACAATACCTCGCATATAAACTGACCTGTTTATTACCCCCCACATACAAATTGATCGATTTTGCAAAGAGCAATGGTCCTCCTATACTTCTAAGCGGAAAATTTTTATAATTTTTAGTAATTTTTCTCTTTTTGTTATATTTTAAAACCCTATCTTGATAAGCCTCCCCTGGTTCCCCCACACTTTTTCAACAACGCAAAAGGCCGTTGGGTGAAGATATATGAAAGTCAGTTTGCCTGACTAACATTTCTGTACTATTTCTATTCATTATGTACAGAGTGGCGCTCGAATCGTACTACAAACACAAAACAGGAACCAATGGGGCCGTCGTTTAAAGATGTTGAAGGATTTTTTTCATCTAGAAGTGCGCCGAGCAAGGTGGAGCAACTGCACACTTATCCAGACCATTTATGGCGGAACCCCAACGAAAGTGCCAAATCAAATTAATATCCAGAAACTCTACTTTCCCTTGGCCAGGGAAGGTCAATTGACCTGACTGATCCAGACGTTTTTTTTTATGAGATAATATCAAGCAAGAGGTGTACAAAACGAAACCAATGGCATTGACTGAATTTAAGCAGTTCATTACAACACTAATTGAGGCGATCCTGATTTCAACTCTTCAGGCCGCAATGAATAATTTTCTGATCAAGTGCCTAATATGAGTGAATGAGCATGGAGATCATTTACGGTCTATCATCTTCAAAAACCAATTAGTTATATCAAATTAAATTAAATTTTCAATACAAAAAAAAAAAATACAAATGAAATATATTAATTAAAAGAAAATGTTATTTCAGTTTCTTATTGTAGCACAATTGGTGCGCCACCCTGCACTTTGGCAATTTGTCACAACATAATTGATTGCTCTTTGATTACTTCGACCTCTTTCATAGTATTTTTCACTGACATTTGTATGGCAATCAGGCTGAAACAAACGCTATACGCTTCCTTACAAATAAATCAATTTAAGTCTGTAGTTAATTATATGTCAACGTTCAAGGCTAGATTGGGACTATTTATGTAATTAATGTAATGCTGAGCTGTAGCATTCAATTGATGTATAAAAAAATACATGTTTGATTACACAGCCCACAGTGGTGGATGAACGTTTCAGTCGTAATGTAGTAACATTTTAAAAATTACTATGAATGAAGCATTCGAGTTGATTACTCTGCTACTCTACTAGAAAACTCGTCCTTCGCTTAGCCCTCATTAACAAAAGTCTCCAATTTTAAACAATTTCAGAAGCGTGTTTAATTTTGAGTCATTTGCTTTTTGCGTACAGTGGTTGAATAAACTGACGCATGTTGAATAAACTGATTATTGAACTGTGTTCAATTATAACTGTTTGAGTTTTGAAAATGAAATATTTATAGAACTAGAAAGAACAAGTTTTCTATATTAATGTACTCTCGACCTGATGGAACCCCTTTAAGTACATTCTTGCGGCAAAATAAAGCTTATATCTGACCACATTAAGAGTTTCCAATCTTGATGCTTTTATCTGACTGTATCAACATTCTCCAATCTTTCAAATACTATTATGCCGAATAACAAAGCTGACAAAGTCTAACTCATATTACTTGCTACACCGCATCATAATTTTCAAAGTTCTATTTTTAAACAACCTTTGAACCGGTAAGAAGTTTCGAGCTGAAATAAAATTGAATGCTAATATTATAATACAAAACCCCCGGTCTGACAAGGCTGCTGTCAGCTGTTAAATACCTGTCATCTGAAGTGTAATTTATTTAGTGAAGGGCTTGAAATTTACGAATATCGATCGTTTAACAACCGAAGATTGTGTAAAAATAGTTAAAACTTATTACAAAAGTGCTGATTCGAACGTGATACAACACGACCCATAATGGTTTTATTGCATAAGCTGTTTCCAGGGAGTGTAATTTCACGTTTTGCCAACGTCAATTGGCCACCAAGATCATGCGATTTGACGCCGTTAGACATTTTTTAGGGGGCTACGTCAAATACCGTGTTTACGCGGCCAATCCCCAAATGTGCGAAATGTGCGAAAAAGTGCAACAAAGCTGCAACCAATGCAAAAGCGGTCATTTAAGAGACATTGTATTTCGTACATAAGGGCAAGATCCAAAAATTATAATGAAACAAAAGTTTCATCGAAACCGAAAAATAGATAACCCGTAATAGCTGTGACACAATCAATAACGATTTAACTCTAAATTAAGCATTTAAAAAAAAAATCGCTAATATGGGAGTTTGTTATAACTTTAGGAAAATACGGAATTTTAAAATCAAATTTAGACTACAACACGTGTATAAGCTTTACAAACAATAGTAGTAAAAAATATCTGTTTTCCTTATATCAACAGCTAGAGATATAGCGTATTTTTCAATAATGGGTATTATAAAAAGTTCCTACAATTTGTGCACCAAGTTGAATTTTGCAATTGTACGCATATATGTCTCAAAATAAATATTAGTTGCGCAACTAAGTTCCCGCTGTTTGCCAATAGATGGCGTCAGCTGTAAGTGCTAGTCGATTGGACCATAACCTAATCGTCATGAGCCAAGCTTAGACATATGGTAAACATATCAACATATTCTTTGGATTGTGTGAATATGTATGATTTTGTGCCAAATAATCGTCATATGCAGGAAGCGCTGATTTTCTTCTTTAAATCGAACAAATCATCTAAAGCTTCAAAACGTTTACGGCAATGCCGCTTTAAGTAAAACAACATGATTAGTTCCGTCGCATTAAAGACGGTGATTTTGATATTGACGACCGTTCGCGTAAATAAAGACGAAAACCCTTCGAAGACACTGAATTGGCAGCATTGCTTGATGGGGCTCCGTGTCAAATGCAGAGAGAGCTTGCTTCAGTACATTACATTCGTTGGGAATGATTCAAAAGTAAGAAACTTGGATTCCTTACAAACAACTGCTTCAGCGACAAAAAAGGAGAGGTTTTATTTATTGTATTGTAACTGGTGATGAAAAATGGATTCATTCTGTCCGGTCATGCTTCTACGTCGTCGCCTCGGGCGAATATTCATGTTGCGAAGGTCATGCTCTGTATTTGGTGGGACCAGATCGGTGTTATTTATTACGAACTGTTGACATCAAGTGAAACCATCACTGGAGATCGGTATCAACTTCAATTAACGCGACTGAGCCGAGCTCTGCGCGAGAAACGCTCAAAATACGCGGAAAGGCACGAAAAAGTGATTCTTCAGCTTGACAACGCTCGATTTCACGTGGCCACGCCCGTTAAAACCTACTTGGAAGCGCTAAAATTGGAAGTCTTACCCCATCCGTCATACTCTCTAGAGATTTTGCTGCCTGCCATTTTGGACTGTCAGTTTGTTTTTGACAGATAGTCGTGTTTTGGTGTGCTCTTCGATTTTTTAGTTTTCGAAAAAATGGATCAAAGAAACTGTATCAAGTTTTGTGTAAAAAATGAAATTAAATGTGCAAGGACATTTGAAATGTTGACTGTGGCATTTGGCGAGTCTACTACGAGCAGATCACAAGTTCAATTGTGGTATAACCGGTTTAAGTAAGGCCGAGAAGATGTCAATGACGATGCTCGTCCTGGTCGCCCGAGCACGTTAACAACCGATGAAAACATTGAAGCAGTGAAGAAAATGATTTTAAATAATCGTCGAATCACTATTAGAGAGGTTGCTGATGATGTTGGCATATTGTTCGGCTCATGCCAAGCAATTTTTACGGATGTTCTAGGCATGAAACGTGCGGAAGATTGTTCCAAAATTACTAAATTTTGAGCAAAAACAATGTCGCATGGACATCGCTCAGGAGCTGTTGAACGTCGTCAACGACGATCGAGATTTCCTCAAAAAGGTCATAACTGGTGATGAATCATGGGTGTATGGCTATGACATCGAAACCAAAGCCCAATAATCCCAATGAAAGAGTCCAGGAGAACCAAGACCAAGAAAAGCACGTTAAGTTCAATCAAATGCGAAGGTTTTGCACGCTGTTTTCTTCGATTGCAATGGCGTGGTGCATCATGAATTCTTGCCAAATTGTAGTACGGTCAATACCTTACCTACCTACAGTTATGCGCCGCTTGCGCGAAGCAATTCGTCAAAAACGGACAGAATTGTAAAAAAAACCAATCATGGATTTTGCACCACGATAACGCACCAACTCACAAATCGATGCTTTTGCGTGAGTTTTTGGCCAAAAACAAAACCGCAACCATGCCTCAACCACCGTATTCACTTTTTCCTCTTCCCAAAACTGAAGATACTGATGAAAGGAAATCGTTTTGCTACGATTGAGGAGATGAAATAAAAATCGAAAGAGGAACTGTTGGCGATACCAAAAAGCGCGTTTTAGAAGTGTTTCGAGAATTAGATGAATTAAATTCGAAATTCGTTATAAACTTAAATTATTGCTAATTGAAATTCAACATCAATCGATTTTCATCATGATTATCGACATTTATGATGTTTTTGGTTTAAAAATTTATAACTGTACTCGTATTATGGTTTATAATTTTTCTTGAAATTATCAAATAATTATTTTGTCTCCATTCTTTTTACTTCTGTGTTTTGAAGCCCCTTTTATACGTGAGTTTAGATAATTTTAAAAAATTTAATATGTTTAGGTATGTATATATGTATGTATGTGTGTACATGTGCACGAAAATATGATGTATGTACGTATATGGTCTAACCTAAAGGTCATTCTACAATCTGTACACAGAACTGTATGGATTTCATGGCATTGAGAAGTCGTGCGTAAGGATAATTATAGTTATCGTATGCTTTGTGGTTCTCTTAGACTTTCCTCGAACTGGGAGTTTGTCCACAAGTCTATTGCCACGATTTCATTTTGTTAACTAAAGGGAGGGGCGGCCACAATTTTTCTAATTTTTACCCGCCTTAAATGCAATTAAAGGAATAAAATTAAAGGAATGAAATGCTTAAATATTTAAAATGGAAATACGTTTATTATATTAAAAGTGACGACATGTTAAACTTAACAAACGCAATAAAAAATAGCTAATAAATTGTTGCTGTTGGCACTCCCTTGCATTTGAGCTATTCTAAAACTCTATAGCTTTATTTCGCTATTACACTATTATGTATTACAGCTCTGACTCATTCAAACAACTTGAATTTTTAGTTTCATTAAAAAAAATGGGAAAAAGTTTGAAGAAAATAATTGCTGAAAGTTCAGTGAAATAAAGAGCAGATATTTTCTTGAATTACAAGTCTGACATTTTCAGGTTTGAAACAATTAAAAAAGATTTAAATGGAATGCCTGCAATAAATATTTCTCGATTGTTCGCTTTTAGACTCGTTATTGCATCGGGTTCAGAACAAAACATTGATCAGAATAACCATTTGCTAGGATTCATTTCACTTACAAAACTAAGACCTAAAACAGCAGACCGTTGTCGAGCTCGTATTATTTCAGAAAATTTAATGATCTCAAGAGAAAAAAAAAACAATTAAGTGGAGTAAAGGCAATGTCGGATTTATTCATCATTATTGCTGTCCATATTTAGAAGAACATTTGAGTCTAATTTCTATTTCAAAATCCAAAGTAGATCACAAGCAATAGCAATTTTCATAAAAAGCGATATTTGGCAAATTAAATAATATTTCTAAATATTGCCAGAAGCGGGAATGGGTTTTTCTTTATTATTGACAGGACGATTAAATTTTACAATTCCTTCATTTAGGAAATTGTAGAAATGATCAAAAATGACCAAAACAGCGTTATCTCAAACAAATTCTTAATATATCTATTGATGCCAAAATACATTACGGTGTTTTCGATAATTTTTATATGCATCCTAGTTTGTTATCAGCTTAGCCACCCTAATGTTAATTCGCCGAAAATTCATGGATTGACTGCGTAACTCATACATCAACTCAAACCAGACAAACTGGTGTATATTACAGATTGTTGTAAAGATGCCTACAATCGGTTTTATATACTCTCTCTCTCTCTCTCTCCAAAATTTAAAACCAAACTTCACGTGTTATTATCACTTCAAACGATCTACATAGTTCATTTGGTAAACTTTCGCACAAATTATTTAAGTTCAAATAAAGACAAGATATTGTTCAATTCCGTTTTGCATAAATGCTGCGGTATTTCATTAATGCAGCGTCCAATTTCCTCTTTTAAGGCTTGAATCGTCGTCGGCTTATTCACGTAAACCATGGACTTCAAAAAAACCCCAAAGAAAAAAGTCTAATCGTGTTAAATCGCACGATCTAGGCGGCCAATTCTGGTCTCCAGAACGCAAAATAACACGACCGGGAAATGACTGATGCAGCAATTGAATTGTTTTTCTGGCTGTATGACATGTGGCGCCGTCTTGTTGAAACCACATGCCCTCCACATTCATTTCTTCAATTCTAGGCACAATAACAATTGTTTAAATGTCAAACAATGATGCTTCGAATGGCGCCAAATTTAAATCTTGCGTTCTTGTTGGAACACCTTATAAAAGTCACAAATAATTCTTGAAGAAAGTCTTTTTCCGATAAAAGTTATAACAGTTCCGGTCCCTTTTTCGAGCTACTATAACCTATTTTAAATAACCAGAATGAATGAATGAATGAATTGGAGCGTTTTCGTTTCCTATATACTCGTATTTTTTTCCTTGGTAAACAATTTGTAAGAAATATGACAAATGTCTTTGTGACATTTTCGCTCCAGGAAACCTAGAAGTTCCCTAGTTTCCCTAAATTCCGATTTAGGTAATTTTTTTATATAGAATTTTAAAGTAAATGTTACCATGAGGTACACTGCCGCTCGCTTGAATAGCGCCCCCCTAACCATTTAACAATAGTGACTACTATTTCAAGTACACTTCACATAACGGTTCAGTTTTTACTTATTTGTTACTCCTACTTCCACACATCATCCACAAAAAATATCAAGCCATGGAATTTGCTCTTTTCTTTTAAATGAGTAAAAAATTTGTTCTTTCCTTTTTGGTCCATTTGAATAACATCCCTCACATGGTATTCTGTTTAAGTGCGAAAGTCTTTTGCAGATCATCATAAATCAGATCGGATTACAGTAATTGTGTACAATTAAATAAAAAACAATCGATTTTAAGTAAAATGGGCCGACTGAATCCTTAAGTCTCGAGGAAAGATCCAAAATTAAAACCTACAAGGAGTGTGGACTTTCTATTCATCAAATAGCCGGAAAAACTAATAGAAGTCGCACAGTTATATCGACATATTTACGTGACACCAAAGGCTATGGAAATAATATGAAAGGTCGAACAGCAAGTGCTGTTACATCCAAGAGGACTGACAAGAGGGCTATTCTGAGATATGCCTCAAATTCACACGATTCTGCTGCCAAAATCAAAGAAAAAACTGGCGTAAGTTTAAGTGCATCAACGGTAAAAAGAGTTTTTTTTTCAAAACACCACACTTGCAACGCTTGAGACTTATAAAGAAACCACCACTAGACAATCTCCGTAACGAACATTGCCTTAGTTTTTGTCGTACGACTATGACGTAGAGTAGAGAGTGGAATAGAATTATATTTTACGATGAAAAAAAAAATTAATTTAGAGGGTCCTGATTATCTATCATATAATTACTACTTCCACGATCTTCGAAAAGAGGACCACCTACTCAATCGATTACACAGCCGGAAAGATGAGGTTATTGTATGGGGTGCGGTAGTCGTCAAATCATGCATTGAAAGCCAAAATATTGAGGTTATGAACTGGCCGCCTTACTCTCCAGACTTAAACATTATTGAAAACGTCTGGGGATGACTAGTACGCAAGGTGTACGAATCAGGCAAGCAATATTCAAGCAAAAGTGAACTCACTAATGGAATTAAACAGGCCTGATCGTGTATTTCGCTTGACCTAATCAAAAAACTGTATGATTCTTTGCCGAACATAATATATCTGTGGTCACAACCCATAACAGCCTAAGTCTGTTTTTCAATATTTTCAGTACAGGAGTTTAAAGTTTTGAATCTTTGATGTGTAAAAAAAGAGAAGAAAAAAAAACTCAAGGTTTGGAAATCCGAACTTTGCAAAGTTCGAAACAACAAAGCTTTGTTGCGATTGCTGAATTAGTTATGTCATTAAACCCATTCTGAACCATCGGATAAAAATAAGAAGTTTAGTCTACTGATCCAAAACGATTTAATTCAAAAATCCGCATCTACCGAATTCCCTTCTGCGAATCGCTGGTGAGTCGAGACAATACCGGCTCATGTTTGAATCGGATGGTAACTGGTGATGAAAAGAAAGTCACTCTTCATAACGTCAATCGAATCAAGCCAGAAGTGATGATTAGGAAAATTTTGCTGTGTGTTTGGTTGGCATGAAATCGTATAATATGAGCTGCTCTCATACGGACATTTAATTCGAATCCGTACTGTCAATAATTGAATTATATGAAGGAAGTCTTCGTCCAAAAGCGGCCTCCGTTGGTCAATGGGAAAGGTATTGTATTTCATCATAATAACACCAGACCGCACACACATATGCTGACTTGCAAGAAACTACGGGAACGAGGTTGGCACGTTCCAATGCGTCCCTTTTATAGTCCGGAACTGGCATTAGGTGATTATCACCCACTCCTTCTTATGACGAATCATTTTGCTGGTGAAAAATTCACCTACAAAGAAACTTGTGAAAATTGACTGCCCGATATTTTGCCAGTAGGGAAGAGGTTTTCTGTGAGAGAGACATAATGGAATTACATTCAAAATGAAAAGAAATTCTCGAATAAAGAAAGTGTATACTTGATATAAATCGAATCATTCTAACTAATAAAACCTTCAGCGAATTTGCCAGTCTGTTATAAATTTGTTTAATTTGCATTCGAAAATTTCAATCTTTTTTCCAAAATGTAAACAATTTGTTTAGAATGTGGTGCCTGCTTCTTTCTCCCAACAAGAGTGCAAATAACGTATTTTTTTTTTTCTTTTTTTTTTTTTTTTTTGCTCTACTGCTCCATACAAAAAGCCTAAATGGACAACATCGAAAAACGTATTTTGAAAAATAGTGCAATGAATCATCAAGACATGTGACGAAAGAGAAAATTTATAGTTATGATGACTAGAAGAATTTGTTTTCTTGCATTTTATTTCCTAATCAATCACATTTACTAACTAATCCTATATTCTTTCAGCAAAGATGTAAAGATTATACTAAGACTCTAAGGAAAAAAACTAAATATATTGATCAAAAGGTTTTAAATTGAACTTCTCACCAGTTTGTGATAAAAATGACAGTCGCGATTACAAAAGTGACAAGAACTTGATTGATTAATTAATAATGTTCATTATTTTTTCGCTTTCTCGTATAATTTCTCTTTCACTTTTGTTATTCAAATTTGTTTCCTCGCTCGCCCCTTCTTTTTTGTCAAACCGCACCGTTGTTTCTTTTTTTTTTTTTTTTTTTTTGCTCAAGATTTACTATGTCTGCGTTCGCAGGCAAAACTGAGTTAAGTAAAGTTAGGGCAAACTTGAGTTTATTCATTATTATTATTGTATTTGTTGTGACGCATATTTACGTTTAATCCGTGTTTAAAAATTCAGTAATGTTCAGCTGTTAAA
The DNA here is from genome assembly GCA_019455685.1 of Philornis downsi. Classification (NCBI taxonomy): domain Eukaryota; kingdom Metazoa; phylum Arthropoda; class Insecta; order Diptera; family Muscidae; genus Philornis; species Philornis downsi. The sequence goes on along the minus strand of JAHXMU010000120.1, from coordinate 823,490 downwards.
GCAATTTTTTGAAATAGCAATTTTTGAAAATTTGCCTGAGATATCCAAATACTCATAAAGGGTGTCCAAACAAGAACGCAATATTTAAATTTTAAATAAAACACAGATATTTAAAAAAAATCGTGAAACTTTATTATATCGTAAAGTAGACAGAATCAGGTTATGTATGGAACAACACATCGGGCAGATGGCCGCTGCGGCTTTGCTGGCACACACGCGATCTTTTAATGAAATTAAAAATGACCGTTTTGCATAAATGCTGCGGTATTTCATTAATGCAGCGTCCAATTTCCTCTTTTAAGATTTGAGTCGTCGTCGGCTTATTTGCGTAAACCATCGACTTCAAAAACCTCTAAAGAAAAAAGTCTAATGGTGTTAAATCGCACGATCTAGGCGGCCAATTCTGGTCTCCAAAACGCGAAATAACACGACCGGGAAATGACTGATGCAGCAATTGAATTGTTTCTCTGGCTGTATGACATGTGGCGCCATCTTGTTAAAACCACATGCCCTCCACATTCATTTCTTCACTTCTAGGCACGAAAAAACTAGTTGTCATTTCACGATACCGAACACCATTGACTGTTTGCACTTGAAATGCCTCATTTTCATAAAAAAAAGGTCCAATGATTGCTCCAGGCCAAAATTCACACCATACAGTGACACGTTGAGAATGCCTTTGCTTCTCGTAAATCACTCGTCACCCCAAATATGACAATTCTGCCTATTGACGAAGTCATCAAAATGGCAATGGGACTCGTCACTGAAGATGATTTTATCGGCAAAATCAGCATTTTCAAGTCGTCTCTCCAATACCCAATTAACGGACTCCCTTCGCTGTCCGTGGTCAGCTGGCTTCAGTTCCTGAGTCAATTGAACTTTCTATGCATGAAGATGCAAATCTTTCGTCAAAATTCGCTGCATAGTGGATTTGGAGATATCAATTTGCTGAGCTCGGTGTCGAATTGAGGTGAATGGAGTTTGAGTAACATCATCACATACAGCTGCGACATTTTCGGCCGATCGACCTGGTCGAAGGCGCGTTGTTGTGTTTACATCATTAACAGATCCAATTTTGGCAAATTTATCCATTAATCTCTTTATAGTTGACTCTTTTGGAGCATTATTGTGACCCTAAATTGATCGGAATTTGCGAACTGTAGCCGCAAAATTTCACCATTTTGGTAAAACAATTTCACAATGAGAATGCGTTGTTCATTCGTGTAGCGCTCTATTTTTACTAACCTCGTACCTTCTACTAGAAAACAGTAACAATTGTTCAAATGTCAAGCAATGACACTTCGAATGGCGCCAAATTTAAATCTTGTGTTCTTGTTGGGACACCCTTTATACATACATAGATATATATATATATTTTTTTTTTTTTTGTTTTGTTTTTTCTTGAAAACTCTTAATATCTCGAAAAAATTAATTGAGATTCATTACGAAATGACGTACCATTAATCAACACAAAATCCGCATTAGTATCAAATATCGATTTAAAAAATGGCTTAATTTCTCATATTATCAGCAAAAGGTATTTCTTTCGAGTCAAAATTAAATTCTTATCACTACAAGGTGCTCCATTTTTCAGTTACAGACATTCTCGTATATGCATTTTAACGATTTTTTTTTTCATTTGGCGGCTATTTGTAAACATTTGATATGTCCCATGTGATATGTACCACCTTCCAAACCCCTTAGAACGGCGAAAAGCTAGTTATTATCACAATTACGTGCCCTCTTTCAGAGCTGCAGATACTTGTTCTTTGGCAACTTCAAAAATATTGAAGAATAAAACATATATTTTGCTTAGAAATTATAAGGAGACCATTATTATTGTTATTATTATTATTTTCCTTAACTGAGCAGTTTATATCTGTGGTACTCTAAAGATCCTGGCAATGCAGTCCATTTCCACCCAACAAATAAGTTTTCTAAGCGCCTATTGTGCGCTACACGATACTGAATTCTGCGTAATTGTATAAAAAGTAGGAATGTGGGAAGATGTGGGTCGAATTACAAAATTTTTATTGGAGGTGCCAAAAAGGGCGTCTTCATTCCGTTGATATTTTCAAGTTTTAGCAAGCTTTATAACGCATTACAACTAACAGAAATTTATGTTACTGTCGCCTTCTACGAAAATTGCTGTGAAATAATAGGCAGAATATGTACAATTCGTGAATTGTGAAATTATTTGCCATTTGCCTGTACACATTGAAGTCTTTGATGAAATCTTTTTCCGTCATTGTCATTACTCTCAGAGATTTCATTACAGCCTATCAAATTGAAACAGCTGATATCCTGAAATCACACTCGCCTGTTACTTGTTGCCAAATATCGTCTGCCCCCAACAGAACAAATTTGTTCACATCACAGGCATTTACTAGCATAAATGTCTGCCGTAGATATTAATGACACCGGTTTGAAATTCCCCAAATATTTTATGTTATTTAATACTCGTATTCTATACCAACACCAAAACCAACACGCAATCTACGCATTTTTGTTGGAAACCCCTAACCTAGACTGATGTGTTTCCCCCCTTAGAGTCAGTGGGTTAAAAAGTCAGCAACAGGGAATTTCCCCTTAAAAGAAATACAGCGGCTACATGGTCGCAAAACGTTGACGTTGCATGTCAGGACGATATAAAATATTATCGAAAACACTTTGCAAATTAAATTGGCAATTAAATGATACCAGTGAAGTCGAGTGTAAATAAGTGTTCAGGTTTGTGATGGAGGGATGAGGTAAAAAGTTTCAAGTTAATTCATAAACAATAATTAAGATAATTATGTTTTAGGTTTATTAGAGTTTCTATCATTCACTATGAAAACAAAACGATAAGATGGAACAAATTTAGCTAAATGGAAAAGGTGAAAGGATGGCATAAAATGTTAGTCATAAAAGGTTTCATATTACGATAGCTTCATGTTGTGTTAGGTAAAGAATAGTGAAGATAGAATTGCCAATCAGGGTATACTGATATTGCCATATATAAAACAATGGAGAATTTGAGCTAAATGTTACAACACGTGCAAAGTAGATTTCCATGTTACTCGATTTTTGCTTTTGTATACTTTACACTTATATATAGTGTGATTTTTTAAGATTTAAGTTTTTCAGGTTGGCAACACTGGTCGGTAATGGCGTCCAAACGTCATCTGTCAAAGTGAAAAATGTACAGTATACTCTGCCATTTCATCATGGAATGACGAATCACCTACCACAACGTCTAATTTTTGGTGAATAGGCCTTACAAAAACGCAATGAAAATCCGCTGTTTTATCGAAAAATTGTGTTCAGTAATGAGGCTCATTTCTTGCTGAACGGATACGTAAGCAAGCAAACTGTCGCATCTGCAGTGTCGCATCCCGAGAAATGGTTCTAAACGTGAAGCTCAGAATACAACGTAATACACGATAAAGTACAGTTCAGTGGGAGAACAATTGCATTGTGTCTGCTCGTAGCATGGGGTGCATATTAAAAAATAAACTACGCTTGAAGTCCTATAAAATACAAAAACTGCAAAATTTAACGTCAGCACAATTCACCTAACAAGAGCAAAGCTGCCACAAGACGCTCACCAACTCGTTTTCATTGAAAACGGCATAAAAGTTAACGAGTGCACCGTGAAAAGTTTTTAAATTTAATTGAAACCATTGGATGTTTCAACAAGATTCGTTGACGTTTTTTACAAAAAAAAAGTTCCCAGCCTAATTTTACGACAATGGCCATCATATTCCCCTAACTTGAACCCAATTGGTCTTCTGGAGGCCAAAACAGTAACTACAGGCAGGACTTAGCAGAGAATGGGCCAGAACACCTTCAAACTATGTTCGTGCAGCATGTGAAGCCTTTCCGGACAGGCTCGAGGCGGGCCCGAAATATCGCCCAAAGTTATGACATATTTAAATTATAACCTTATTTAACAATAAAGTAATTAAAAGTAAAAATATAAATTGCAAAAACGTTAACCAATTCTTGTAAAGAATTTCAACCGGCCTTTCGTCGTCCGTGTTTTATTTATTTCAATAATTTCTTATATTAAAAACAAGAAGTTTGCTATAATTACAATCCCAAAAAAAAACTTAAAAAAGGAAAAAATTGACGATTTGTATTTTCTATGTCGGCGTTTGCCCAGTTTGGCCAAATGAAGAATTTCATCGCAGTGGAAAATAAAAAAAAATTAAATAATAATTATTGAAAAAAATCCACAAAAAAACACATTTTTATTGAATTGAAACTTTACGAAGATAATTTCGAAAGCAGGTGAAGTTAGGAAATGATTCAATGGCGATTTTTATACTTTCAGAAAAGGATCAGATGAGCAATATGAATTAAGGGTGTCCCAACAAGAAAGTAAGATTTAAATTTGGCGCCATTCGAAGTGTCATTGCTTGACATTTGAACAATTGCTATTGTTTTCTAGTAGAAGGTCCGAGGTTAGTAAATATAAAGCGCTACACGAATGAACAACGCATTCTCATTGTGAAATTGTGAAAGTTTTGCGGCTACAGTTCGCAAATTGCGATCAATTTGGGGCCAAAGTAATGCTAAAAAAGAGTCAACTGTAAAGAGATTAATGGATAAATTTGTCAAAACTGGGTCTGCTAATGATGTAAAGACAACAACGCGCCTTCGACCAATTCGATCGACCGAAAATGTCGCAGCTGTACGTGATGATGTCGCTCAAACTCAATCCACCTCAATTCGACACCGAGCTCAGCAAATTGGTGTCTCCAAATCCACTATGCTGCGAATTTTGACAAAGGATTTGCATCTTTATGCATACAAAGTTCAATTGACTCAGGAACTGAAGCCAGCTGACCATGGACAGCGAAGGGAGTTCGTTAATTGGGTATTGAAGAGACAACATGAAAATGCTGATTTTGCCGATAAAATCATCTTCAGTGACGAGGCCCATTTCCATCTTGATGGTTTCGTCAATAGACAAAATTGTCGCATTTGGGTTGAAGAAAATCCTCGAGTGATTCACGAGAATCAAATGCATCCTCAACGTGTCACTGTATGATGTGGACTTTGGGCTGGAGGAATCATTGGACCTTTTTTTTATGAAAATGAGGCATGTCAAATGCAAACAGTCAATGGTGTTCAGTATCGTGAAATGATAACCAGTTTTTTCGTGCCTAGAATTGAAGAAATGAATGTGGAGGACATGTGATTTCAACAAGATGGCGCCACATGTCATGCAGCCAGAGAAACAATTCAATTGCTGCATCAGTCATTTAAATCTTGCGTTCTTGTTGGGACACCCGTTACAAAGATTTGTCGACCAGTGCAGTTCTGCTACTTAGCACGCACTGAAACTTTACAATGAACGTGTATTGAAAATGCGAGCATAACCATGACAAATCGTTTTTATAACGATCAATGCAAATAATGCCGTTCTAAAGTTACTGATTCAACACAGGTTTGTATTTAGAGTTTTATATTGAAATACATTTAATTTATCTTTACAGCGTTTATAGGAGTAATGTAGGAATATGATTGGTTTTATTATAAAAATAAAAACGGTTAATCATTTTTTCCACAAAATATAATTTTTTCTTGGTCACCATTTTCTAAAGAATATATTATACGATAAACAATTTTTCACATTTGACTTAGGCAAATTTTTATTTACTCTTTGTCAAAATTGCATATTATTTTTGGGGTATTTCGTTTACCTTCGAGTGATACTTTTAATCAATTTTTTATAATTTTTTGGTTTTGATCATTTTTCACAGTCGCCACTCGATGATATTATCCACGCTAAATTGGGTGATTATATAATCCAGTGGTCCTGGGCGATTTTTCATTTATTTTTGGGCAAAATTTCATTTAATTTTTTGGGAAATTTTTTGTTTATTTTTGAGTGATAATTTTTTGAAAAATGTTTGATAATTTTTTTTTGTGGTAATTTTTCTTTAGACCATATTTCGTGTCGCTACTCGATGACATTATCCGCGTTAAATTGGGTGATTAATTATATTAAATACATAAAATCCGTCGGCTCTTGGCGAATTTTTACATTTTATTTGGGCAATTTTTCATTTATTTTTGGGCAAAATTTCATTTAATTTTTTGGGGCATTTTTTCGTTTATTTTTGGGTGAAAATTTTTTGAACAATGTTTCATATATTTTTGGGGAAATTTTTATTGGACCATATTTCTTGTCGCCATGCAATGCTATTATCCCCGCTAAATTGCGTGATTAATTATATTATATATAATCCAGTGGTTTTGGGCGAATTTTCACATTTGATTTGGGCAATTTTCCATATATTTTTTTGACTAAATTGCATTGAATTTTTTGCGGCATTTTTTCGTTTCTTTTTAAGTGATAATTTTTTAGACAATTTTTCATAATCTTTTTCTTTTGGGTCATTTTTCTTTGTCTATTTCGTCTATTTCGTATCGCCACTCGATGATATTATCCGTGCTAAATTGGGTAATTAATAATATACATATATGTAAACCAGTGGTTCAAGGCGATTTTTCTCATTTGATTTAGGCAATTTTTCATTTATTTTTAGTCAAAATTTCATTTAATTTTTTGGGCCATTTTTTCGTTTATTTTTGGGTGATAATTTTTTGAGCAATGTTTCATAATTTTTTGGGTAATTTTTCTTTAGGTTATATTTCTTGTCGCCACTCGATGGTATTATCCGCGCCAAATTAGTTGATCAATTTTATTATAGATAATTCATTTATTTTTGGGCAAAATTTAATTTAATTTTTAAGGGCATTTTTCGATTATTTTCGGGTGATAATTTTTTGGATAATTTTTCTTAATTTTTTTTTTGTCATTTTTCTTTGGACCATATTTCTTGTCGCCATTCGCTGCTATTATCCGCGCTGATGGTGCCTACATCGATCAATAACATATTTTTTTTTTTTTTTTTTAATTTTAAACGTTCTTACAAAATATTGAAAATTTTAAATTATAAATGCTCGTGACATGGGGTGCATATTAAAAAAAAATTACGCTTGAAGTCCTATAAAATACAAAAACTGCAAAATTTAACGCCAACACAAAAGGTAATTCACTTAGTAAGAGCAAAGCTGCTACTCGTATTCATTGAAAACGCATAGAAGTCGACAAGCCTATCGTTAAAAGTCTTTAAATTTTAACTAAATTCGAAGTCGAATGTTTCAACAATATTCAGCCCCATCACATAAAGTCCGTAAAAACCAACGTTTTTTACAAAAAAAAAAAAGTTCCCAGCCTCATTTTACAACAATGGCCATCATATTCCCCTAACTTGAACCCAGTTGGTTTTTTCATGTAGTTTAAATGTTCTTACAACATATTGCAATTTTTAAATAATTTTTGATTGACAATTCTTTGAGCTCTGAACTCTATTTAATATGTTGATATTCTACTTAAAAGTTTCAGCAATATATCTTCTTGCAATACTGTCTCATTTTTTAAAGAAGCATTTGATTTACAATCCACAGCTGAGAGAATCAAACGCTTTTTATCTGTTTTCTATATCTTAGAAGTAGATAATAAACTTGACTCCCTCTTTTGTATAAAAAGGAAACTATTTTCTTTAACCTAACAATTTTACATTTCACATTTAATACAGACGACAGATAACTTGACTTACCCTTTGGCGGCGATGAATGATAGTATAAACCTTGAAATCGACGACGACGTTTTGGTGGCATTGCGTTTTATTTAAATATTCAATCGATCGACCGCAAAAGAAATACTTTTAATTATTTATCTTTTGTGTTAACGAATCCATGCGAATTTCGAATGAAGAATCAGCCTCGCCATAGAACAAACAATTTTTGTTTGACTTTCACAATAGGAAATGTGTGATACTAAAGTGAGAGCTGGACAAATGTTATATAATAGAGAATTTTCACAACATTTAAAAATTGTTTTTTTGTTTTAATTATTCAGTTGACGGGGTTGCTTTTTTATAGTATATTTAGATATTTCCGTTATATCTGGATATTGAATGCACTTCTTTTTTTTCAGTTTTTTTTTTCTTTATTATTTAACACTCGTGTCCGTGTTCAATTTGTCATGTTGCAGGAAAGTGTGAGAGAAATAATAGAGTGCAATCATTGTGGAGCGTTTTCCACAATAATAATACAGTTGTTTTTTTCTTTTGCTTAATTCTGTAAATAATTAAAAAAAAAAACTTAATTGATAATTTTGATAATTTGTATATTATTTACTTTATTCACTTTTTTAATTAAGTTGAAAAAAAGTTTGCAATTTGTGACACTTTTGCGATCCATTCAGTCATGGACGGTGTGTCGACTTAACGTCAGGTATGTGGGCTGCCGTATAGAAGTTGCAATGCATGAGCAATTACGCGTAAAGATATCTCGTCCTTATAGACAATTTTAGTCCGAAATTGATAAAAATTTCCTTAGTTAAAAAAAACATTTTCCCATACATGGAAAAAATATAATTTTTTCCCAGAAATTTTCAGTAATTCTGACATTTTTTTTTGTTAATTAAAATCAATATATGGCAGTGTTGTGTAAATACTGGAAAACCCCTCTTTTAACTCATATTAGGCTACCAAAGTATAGCAATTTCGACTTTTTTGAAATTTTTTGTTCAAACAGTTGTTTTTAATCGACAATATAAGCAAGATGGGTGCCGCGCTTGCTCTCAACAGAGCAAAAACAGCGTCTTGAAGATGTTTCAGTAGAGTGTTTGGCGATGTTTCACCGCAATAAAGTTGAATTTTTGCGTCGATTTATAACCATGGATGAAACATGGGTCCATCACTTCACACCTGAGGCAAAGGAACAGTCAAAGCAGAGAACTGGAATAGGAGAACCGAAGACGGTTTCATCTGCAAGCGAGGCCATGGCGTCTATTTTTTGTGGGATTATTTTTGTTGATTATCTTCTGAGAGGAAAAACGGTCAACGGCAAGTATTATGCTAATTTATTGCAGCGTTTAGGTGACGGAATTATGGAAAAAATGCCGCATTCGGCGAAAAATAAAAAGTTGTTTTATCAGGACAATGCCCCACTACTATTGAGATGGCCAAAATTAACGAATTAATTTTGAACTGCTTGATTACGCACCTTCTTTGCGAGATTTAGCACCATCAGACTTTTTTCGTCAATTCCATTTGCAAACTTTAAAAAATAGCTCGGTGGTAAAAAATTGGCCAACAAAGAAGGGGTGACGTCTGCGGTTGATGGCAATTTTAAGGAGTTTGACAGTTCTTACTATAAACAGGATATAAAACCTATTGAATATCGCTGGAAAAAGTGTATCGAGGTAAAAGAAGATAATGTTAAAAAATAAAGAACATTTTTCCTAACTTTTTTTCCCCCTTTTTGTTAGATCGACTAGCTTTTGGACCGCCCTTGTACATACTCAATTTTTCTTCAATTTTTTTTTTGTTTTTTTTTTTTTGCAGTGCCCTGTATTCTTCTGCCTCTATGCTGTTAACTTCTATTTTAAGTATAATTTTGTTTACTTTAGGAAAACATTTCACAAAATTTCATTAAGTGAGCACATAAATTTCGATCCTTGAATACAGAATTATGAAAATATATAAAATAATGTCGGAATAGGCAATATACTCTATTTTTTTCCAGGGCACTGTATAAGTTTCACAACGAAAAATCCTCTATTCTTGTCTACATTAGGACTTAACTTTTGACAGAAGGAACGTTCTCTGCAATATCCTGGTATCTACACGAAACTCGTATATTTCTGGCTCATATAATGAGCGATTGGTTGATGTAATTATAATTAATTTTTGTAGCTTTAAAATGTTGTACTTATATGATTTTCATAATAAAAGAGCATATTTCCTTATAAAAAAATGTATATTTTTTCTTTTAGTCGGTCGTATAAAAAATTGAATTTTTCGAATAACTCGAAAGCCAGTTTCTGAAAAAACCGCATATTTGATCACTATAGGTGTGGTATCACCTTCCTTTCGAATTCTAATATTTTTAGTTGAATTTGGAAAGAGTGCGAAGCTAGCGTTGTCGCTATGGAAAATCTAACCTTAGCCGTTTATCAATTCAGTCTTTTACTGGCAAATCAATCAATCAAAATCCCACCAAGTTGGCAATGTAACCTTTTTCTGATGCAATTCTGTTGCAAAAGAATAGTATCTACACTAAATAAATTTTATTCAACTCGTTTAAAACCCAAACTTTTTGAAGAAGTGAAAAGCTTAGCCAGGGATTTTAAATTTACTTTCTATACAAATTGACCGGGGTTACCGAAATTCGATTTTTATCTACTAACTAGTAGGCTGCAGCTAATTAAAATTGAATATAAAATGGGACATTAACCATCTTTCTTCTTGTGACCGACCATAGTGCGATGGTTAGTACATCCGACTATCATTCGCATGATCCCGGGTTCAATCCCGCATACAGTTAGCTATCACCGTTTAAGCGGCAGTTTGCTGGATGTGTCTGACGAACATTTTGAGTAGTCAAGTAATCGACGAGTCTTATAAATGCTCCTCAAACTGTGATATTCGGAATCGTCGTTAAACTGTAGGTTCCGTTGAGTAGGTCTAGAAAGAATATGCTTGTAAGCTCACTGATTGTAAGAAGCTCTCCCATGTCTCATTCATGATATGCATGTACTTTTTGGTATCCTGTATCTCCCATACAAATGACTGATTTAAACTACATCTTCTTTGGTTCATATCTTTTATCCAATTACACAGAATTCAATTAAAATTTGGTATACATTAAGGATTTGCAAAAGTAAAGTCTGACAATGAAAAGGGTTCGGATTGTCGCGTACCTTCTGGTACCTTTCATAAAAATTGGCCGATTTTTCTGTAAATCAAATCAAGTCCAGTCCAGAGGCACCTGGTATTTTAAAAGCTTCATTTTGAGTGTTATATTTCTGTTGTATCAAACGAAATGTTCCTTCATTCCATCCGGAGAATGGAACACCATCATAGTTAAATCTTATTTTTCTAAACTGGACTCCCCAAATAGATGACATTGAAAAAAATTTAGTATGAGGTGTGTTCAAAACATAAGATGAATTTTCAAATTTCACGGGCTACGTATATTCGACTTTCGATTATTATTATTTTTTTTTTATGTTGGTACACTCGTCTCGAAGATGTGTTGACGGTTTTATCCATACAGAATGTTTACTTTGTTTTTGAGACGTATAAATAAAACAAGTATTTTGCATGTTCGGCGATTTTCTGCTATCGAAAAAATGGAACAAAGAAGTTGCATCAAATTTTGTGTAAAAAATGGAATTAAGTGCTCAAAAATACTTGAAATGTTGACAGTAGCATACGGTGAGAGTACTCTGAATCAAAAAAAAATGTTTACAACAATTGGCACAAGCTTTTCACAGAAGGTCGAGAAGATGTGAATAACGACGCTCTGAACGCCCCAGCACATCAACAACCGATGAAAAAGTTAAGAAAGTGAAGAAAGTTGTTATGGAGAATCGTCGAATCACAATTAGAGAAGTTGCTGAGGATGTCGACGTATCGATTGGCTCATGCTATGCAATCTTTTCGGAATTTTTGGGCATGAAGCGTGTGGCAGCGAAGTTCGTTCCAAAACTGCTGAATTTTGACCAAAAACAACGTCGCATGAGCATCGCTCAGGAATTGTTGAATGACATCAACGTTGACCCAGATTTGCTTATAAGGGTCATAACTGGTGATTATTTGGCCAAAAATAACACCGTTATCATGCCTCAACCACCGTATTCATCAAATTTGGCCCCCTGCGACTTTTTCCTGTTCTCAAGATTGAAGAGACCCATGAAAGGAGGGCGACGATTAAGGAGATAAAAACCAAATCACTGAGAGAGCTCAAGGACATACAAAAAAAAAGTGCATATCAGAACTGCTTCGAGGATTGGAAAAAACGCAGGCACGAGTGTATTATATCTGAGGGGGACTACTTTGGTGGAGCTATAATAAAAATTGATAAATAAATAGATATTTTTTGAGAAAAATGTAAATTCACCTTTTTTTGAACACACCTCGTATTGCTTCCAATGTGAATAGAATTTTACATCAAAAATTGTTCTATTAAATTTCAAATTTCAACCAACAATGCCGAAACATTTCATTTCTTCCATTGGAAAAACCAAACCAAAACGATAGTTTTGTATTCGTTCTTATCCTGATTCAGTGTATTCAATTTTGATTCAGTATATGATCGGTGTCGTTTTTCAATTATTTTATATAGTGGCGTTTTAATGAAAAATTTCCATTTTAATCTACATTTTGTTATCTTTGTAAACAACGTAATGGATATTATTTCTATGATAAATTAATAGAAGTGAAGGGGAATGCACATAATACGAAACCTACATAGCCATATATTAAGCCCATGCAACACTGTCTTTGGTCACCCGCTGTATGAACCGCTACATCACATGCATCATAATACATTACTATACACTTGTATACACTTGCACGCGTGCAAACTTTAGACCCAGTTAATAATTCACACCATTGTCCTGTTTCCTTTTTGTTGTTTGTTTTTTTTTTTTTTTTTTTTGGTTTTTGCTCATTCACTTATTGACCAATATTATTTAGTGGGTGGTGAATCAGTCGGTCTATCAGTCAGCCAGCAGTTGGCCATTACATGTCACACACGTTTTTATGGTGATTTTCCTTCCGGGCCCGTCTAAGTTTTTGTTGTGTTATTTGTTGAATGCGAATTGCTTTAGACTGTTTTATTTTACCCGATTACCGGTTCACTGCTCGTTCCGTAGGCGTTGAAAGTCTCTAACGGTCTGTCATTTGCATTATAAATTGTACATTTCATTTCCGTTAAAGTTCGAAAAGAAAATGAAAAATAAAAAAAACTGACCACTAGAATTCGGAAAAAGGCCACACAGAGACAACTCTCTCAGTCTATACGACTATAACAGCTAATTGTGGGTGTTGGTTATTCGTATTATTTTTCATTATTAATGTTCGAAAACAGGACACTCGCATAGGCAAAGGATAATAAATGTAAACGTTAGTCGCACACGAAGACAGTGAAATCGCTAAAAATTAATTCATGTCCATTACTTGTTCTCTTTTTTCTTTACCAAACGATAGAGAGGGGTGACATTTCGGGGGAGTCATGGCGGGTGGCTTTACAAATGTGTCCGTGTCCTTTTCTTGTTTTGTTTTTTTTTTGCGTTTGCTTTTGATGTTTTATTTTGCTTTTACGATTATTGTCGTTTTTTTTTTTGTTTTAGTTTTCAATCATTATTGCATGTTGCATTTATAATGAGTCCCCCCGCCACACGGCATGAGATCCTAATATATGGCATAGAAAAGAGTTGTCTATGCTAAGGCCCCTCCTAGGAGGAACATTTTTATAAAAAAAAAAAAGAAATTGCTTCAAATTGGTGAAGTATTGATGACGATTTTAATTTATTGTAAAAGGTGTAGCACAATTAGAATGACCCGATTTGGGCCATTTTGTAGGTCATTCCATTATGCCTCTCTCGCAGCAAACCGATTCCCTATTCGTCATATTCACAGGCTTCTCTTGAGGTGTTTTTTTTTATCAACAAAAGCATTCGCCATAGACGGGAACAGATTGTGATCACTTGATGCCAAATCCGGACTATAAAATGGATGTATAAGAACCTACCGAGCTTGGGTGCTCTCAGAACTTCTTAATATTGTCTTGATAAAACAAAATTTTCTTACTACTGCTTCTGGGCGATTGCTGCCTCCAGACGCTTTAATTGTTCAAAAAATAAGTTGAATTTTCATTTTTCTGAAAAAATATTTATTTATTCATTAATTTCTATTTTACCTCCTTCAAAGTAGTCCCCCCTCAGATATAATATACTTGTGCCAGCGTTTTTTCCGATCCTCGAAGCAGTTCTGATATGTACTTTTTGGTATTTCCTTGCGAATCGGTTTTTATCTCCTGAATCGCCGCAAAACGCCATCCTTTTATGGGTCTCTTCAATCTTGGGAACAAGAAAAAGTCGCAGGGGGCCAAATCTGGTGAATACGGTAACTGAGGCATAATAACTGTGTTGTTTTTGCCCAAATAATCTCTCACAAGCAACGATGAGTGAGCAGGTGCATTATCAAGATGCAAAAGCCATGAATTTTTTTTCACAATTCCGGCCGTTTTTTTCGTATTGCTTCACGCAAACGGCGCATAACTTCAAGGTAATACCCCTTACTTACCATACGATCTTATGGTAAGAACAGAAAACAGTGAGCAAAACCTTGACATTTGATCGAATTTGGCGTCCTTTTTTTGGTCTTGGCTCTCCTGGACTCTTCCATTGGGACGATTAGGCTTGGGTTTCGATGTCATAACCATATACCCATTCATGGTTCGTCACCAGTTATGACCCTTTAAAGCAAATGTAGATCGTCGTTAGCGTCATTCAACAATTCATCAGCGATACTCATGCGATATGGTTTTGGTCAAAAATCAGCAATTTTGGAACGAACTTTGCTGCCACACGCTTTATGCCTAAAATTTCTGAAAAGATTACATGGCATGAGTCAACCGATATGCGGACATCTTCAGGAATTTCTCTAATTGTAATTCGACGATTCTCCATAATAATTTTCTTCACTTTCTCAAAATTTTCATGAGATGTTAATGTCCTTGGGCGTCCAGAGCGTCGTCATTCACATCTTCTCGACCTTCTGTGTAAAGTTTGTACAACTTGTACACATTTTTTTTACTCAGAGTACTCTCACCGTATGCCACTGTCAACATTTAAGGTGTTTTTGAGCACTAATAATAATAATCGAAAGTCGAATGTACGTATCCCGCGAAATTTGGAAATTCAACTTTTTTTTTGAACACACATGAACGACATGATGCGTAAATTTCAGCATGATCACAATTATGATGCTTCTCCAAATTGGAGCTCATAAATAGCGACGTACATGATGCTATATGTAGTAAACCGAAACCATATTCAGCAAAAACTTAACCTTAATGAATACTAAGCAATCGATAGTGTCTTTCATGGTCAACTCATTTATGTGTGCGCCCAGGAAAAAAATATTACAGTACTCGAATTCTCCAAGTGACAAACGACGATAAAGAAACATTAGTTTTTAGTGGTAGGCGCTTGAAATGTTACTAGATTCACGCTGCTATAGCAATCATACGGCTAATGACGGTGCACTCATGGTTTGACAAGTGTCAACCTCTTATTCTGTTTACATGTCTATGAAAGCTGATTATTTTACGTTGCAGTTAAAAACAAGTTATTGAAAGATAACACAAACGCAGCGGTGTTATCGTAAAACGTAAAATGTAAATCTGTCAGATTTTTTAACACAAAAATGTAAATCTGTCCGATTTTCCAACCCACAAATGTAAATCTGTCAGATTTTTCAACCTACAAATTTTAATTGAAACTTAGGTTCCACACAAGAAATTGAAGGGTTTCGGGAGGAACTCAGGCACTTTGCGGAATGGGAATACTAATGAGGAATTTCGTGTGTAAGGAGGTGAAACAAGAGATTGGTTAACTTACATTAAAAATTGTTATTTTACGTTGAGGACTGCTGGCGATGTCGTCCAGTTGGTGGCTAGCGGATGAAGAGAGCGAGTGCGTATCGCTGGTTTCAACCATGAGAGCTCCGTGTCCCGCTTGGTTGCCACATGGGCATAACAAAATAGAGGTTTTTACAACCACTTTACACTAACAAACAAATAGTCCGTTTTTACAATTTATGCCGAATATTTACAAATTGTTTGATACCAAGAAATTCAATGTAATTCAACTTAATTCAGTGTAATTGAATATAATTCAATTTAATTCAGTGTAATTTAATGTAATTCGATAAAATCCAATTTGGTTCACTGAAATTCAATATAACTCAGTTTGGTTCAAAGACGAAAATTCAACGTTATCAACGATATGGGGCGCGTATTAAAAAAACCAAATGCGATTGATGCCTTACAAAATACAAAAAGTGCAAAGTTTTTTACATCTGCACTAAAGACAAACTATCTAGCACGAATAGACTGTGGCGAGCTTGAGAATTTGGTCTCTTCTAAGAAACAAATTTTTATGGTTCAGCGGTATGCAAACAAACAAAAACACAATTTAGACCAGCGAATTTCAAGCAAGAGGTAACAGCCAGAGGACGCTCATCGCATGTTTTCATTGAATATTTATAAATCAACAAATGCACAGAGAAAAGATTTTCATTTTTTCAAAATCTTTGGATGTTTCATCATACATCGACTCCTTTCGATAACGTCCGTTAAGCCCAACATTTTTTTAACAAGAAATAGTTTCAAGTTTTATTTCTTCACAACAATGTTTGCCATGCTTTCCGCACCTTCATGTTGTTTTCCATAAGATCCATTCTGCAATTCGAAGTATCAACAGAAAAACATTAGATGATACGATGATACGATGATACGATGATATTAACCGGCAGCTACATCGAACAATAATATAATTTTATTCAAATTTGAAATATTTTTACGATGTACTGAAGTTTTTAAGTAAAAAAATCAAAACTGACAAAATTACAGCATATTTAATTGCATTTATAACATTTAATTACACAGAAGCGGCGGCTCCTCTATACTCGTATATTCAAATTTATTCCTGCACTAATTAGAGATCCAATATTTATTTTCAATGATCCATTTTTTGCTAAAGAACATTCAATTCATACATAGAAATAGAAGGTCTTATGCTGAACCTATCAATTTTCAAAACAATTGTAATTTTTTGCTTATTTAAAATACCGTAGGAAAGGAATCTGTTTTGTGGAAATCAAAAAAAATCTCCCAGGCTCAGTCTGATATGGAATGATCCAATGAGTATTATAAGCCTGGTCCCTACGTCAATTATTAGTTTTCTCTACCCTGTTTTATAATGTCAATTACACTGTCACACTGCCTGAGTTTCGGTGACCAGTTTATAATGCAGTAGTCCTTCGTATTTGTGTCCAAATAATTTACGATCTAATTGTTGGCCGAATGCAACTGACCGCAGGTAATCATTTATTTATGATTTTTATGGTTGAATAAAAGGATACCATAAAAATGATTCCGTTCCCTCCCACCCCACACACAGAGTAAATCTGATGAAAAATGAGACGTAAATCCGGCAATCACAACATGCAAATGCAATTAAATGTGTACTCGTATAATAGATTTGGCAAGATAGATCTGGAGTAATCAGCCGGAAGTTAATGACGAATAGTTATATGGAATGAAGGATAGAAACAATTTGCTAAACGAAGTGTTATTACTACAAGGTGGCAACTATGAATTCCTGGAGAATTATAATCGTAAAATTAATGTCCGCAATCACGAAAGTTGTCAAAAGATATATGGCTTAATAACATGAATGAATACAACATTATTGTTACAGTGGCTAACGTATGAAATTCTATTAAAACACCTTCATATACAGACACACTTGTGGTAAAATTAAATTAAATTTTTCTGGAGCAAACATGTGAAATTAGTGTGTGGAAAAAAAAACAAAAATCACTGTAAAGGAATCACTTCTGGATTACTTACAATAGCACAAACAGGAAAACTTTTTTAAATAGCCAGCAATTATGCTGATGATCCCAGAGCCATTTAATTCGTTTTGAGATATTTAACAGTTTTCCTTCTAATAAATTTCATTGAGCAAGAAAACATTTCTATAAAATTTTGCTGCCAGGAAATTTAACTTTTTGCAGCTGATTTGGAGATAGGAATTTTAAGGTACAAAATCACATAGACCATTTTCAAAATTAAATTATGAATGAAAATTATGAAAGTCTTTAATTAGACCACATTTAAAATTAGTCGAAAGACTATTAAAAAAATTTTCGGAATAGGATGTTTTGTAATGAACAAAAAGACATTCAGATGAGCTCTTATTTCTATTATAGTACTTTTTAGATAAACCTGAAATTGATTTACAATTCCTGAAGTCATATTACTATGGTTGACTGTCATAATACAGGATTATCTATTAAGTATTTTCAAATGGCCACCAAGATTATGTCATTTGAGCAGTTGAAACCCAACATTCGTGCAGTTATCGCCGATATACCGCCCGAAATGTGCAAAAACAGTTGGTTGAAAACTACCTCAAAAAGGATCCACTGCAACCAATTCAGAGGCAGTCATATAAATGACATTATGACATTATGTACGAAATACAGTACATAATAACAAGGTCCAAGCATTATAATGAAATAAAAGTTTCATCGAAATCATAGCTTTACGTGTGTTTTATTTAATTTTATTTTTGATACCGTAAAATGGATATCCCGGTATTTTCCTTCACAGACTATTGGGCACCAGCAAAGAGAAAATATGCTATATTTCAAAGTTTATCTTCCCCAAAAGTGAAAACGCTAGTCAGAAAGGTGAAAATGTGAATAGTTTTTATGGTCTTGTTACTGCAATAGCCAAACACACGCAATTTTTTTAAGTCGAATTCGTTTGATGCCAATTTATTAAAAGGTCGACAATATAATTGAAATCGTCAACCTCGACCGCCGTGTAATCAATGTTTCGATTTCCCAAAAGCTAAATATTATATAAAAAATCGTCCGCAAAAAACCTCACGGACCGAATATCGAATCGTTCCTGACTAGGCCACAAAATCAACACGGATCGTGACTGGCGATGAAAAACAAGTCACTTCTTCTTCTCCTTCTCAGATGGCGACTGGAAAATAATTCCAAGCGCTTCGATCTTCTGCGCTTCTCTTCCAATTCGTCACACCAAGTTTCGATAATATTTCAAAAGCCCTGTCCTTCCAACAGAGTTTTGGTCGCCCTCTTCTAGCGATGGAAAACAATTCACTTCTTCATCTCCTTCTTTGGTGACGACTGGAATAGAAAATAATTCCAAGCGCTTCGATCTTCTGCGCTTCTCCTCCAATGCGTCATAACAAATTTCGATAGTATTTCAAAAACCTGGTCTTTCCAACGGAGTTTTGGTCGCCCTCTTCTGCGTCATCCATCGAGTTCGTTGTCGAAAACTTTCCGTGCTGGAGCATTTGGGTCCATCCACACACCATGGCCTGGCCAACACAATCGCTGTATATTAATGCGTTTGACCACGTCGATGTCGGTATATATGTAGCTCATACAGCTCATTGTTCATGCGACGCCGATACTCTCCGTTAACGATGATGAGTTCATAATTTCCCGGAGCATTTTTCTCTCGAAAACTGCCAGTACTGATTCATCCACTTGCGTCATAACCCAGAATTGTGCACCATATAACAAGGCAGGTAGAACCAACGACTGGTACGGTTGAATTTTTGTTCGTCGAGAGAGGGCTTTATCATTGAATCCATTGCTTAGCCCATAGTAACATTTGTTAGCGAACAATACTCTCCTCTTTATCTCCATGCTGACGTCATTCTTTTTGTTTACAGCGGAACTGAGGTAGGTCTAGTTCTTCCACCACTTCAAATTTATAGGTGTCAACGTTTACACAGCGTCTCAAACGAGTAGACTCTTTGTTCGTTGAAACCAATAACTTTGTTTTGTCCTCGTTTACCACCAGACCAATTTTCGACACTTCCTTCTTGATGCTTGAGAAGGCTGCAGTAACATCTCGCACTATTCTACCAATATTGTTTATGTCATCTGCATATGCGAGTAACATATGGCTTTTGCTAAAGATGTTACCAGACGCTTTCCTCATAATCACCTCCAACAGTGTGTTGAAGAGGTCGCACGATAGACTGTCGCAGTGTCTGAATCCTCGTTTGGTGTAAAAAGGCTCTATAAAATCTTTCCCTTTATTTACTGAAGACTTCGTGGCAGTCAGCGTCATCCTACAAAGAAGTATGAGCTTCGTAGGAATTCCAAACTCGGATATGGCCTCATACAGTTTTTGCCGTATCGGGCTATTGAAGGTAGCTTTATAATCGACGAAAAGATGGTACGTGTCGATCTGTTTTTCTTCGATCTTCTCCAGAATTTGTCGTAGTGTGAATATCTGATTAGTTGTTGATTTACCAAGTTCAAAACCACACTGATAAGGTCCAATTAGGTTAGTTAAAATCGGCTTTAATCTTTCAAATATCACACTTGATCTCTGGTCCTAGATAGGCAATGGGTTAAAGACTGATACCGCGATAGTTTTTACAAACACTTGGGTCGCCGTTTTTAAACACAGAACACAACACACTCAAATACCAATCATCGGGCATGTTTTCCTCGAGCCAAATCGTATTTAGGATCTGATGCAGACTGTCTATCAGCTCACTGTCGCCAGTTTTAAACAGCTCTGCTGGCAGGCCATCAACGCCCACAGCTTTGATGTTCTTAAGCCGCAATACTGCCGTTTTGATCTCTGTTTGGCTCGGAGCTGAGCAATTTATGTCGATAATTGATGAATTGATTACCTCATTCGTGCTGCCATCCGGAACGAAGAGCTTATAAAAATGCTCTCTCCATAGCTGCAGCACATTCTACGTATCTGTGACCATATTTCCTTCGCTGTCCTTACTGGAGGGGAGCCTTTTCCATAGCCTGTACTTCATATCTTTTGGTAGAATTTTCGGGCTGTACCTCTATCCCTGTATCTTTATATTTCCTCACTCTCACGCGAGTCACTTTTGACAACAATTAATGAAAATGATCGTGATTCAGTCGCGGTGAGCCGACGCAAAAGGTAGTCAAGTCACGGTTGACGATCGGGAAGCATTTGCTGTATGTTTGGTAAGATTGGCAGAGAATATTTAGTACAAGGTATACCACTACGTCGGAAATCTTAATTTGGACCCGAAGTGTCAATAGTTGGACTATCTGAAGGAAGCAATCGCTCTAAATCGGACAAAGCTGTAAGAGAAAATAGAAAGCCTATAGGAGAAAAAATATGTTCTGTCAGTCAGAATGTCAGATAAATAGCAACTTGCCAGAAGTCCAGGGAAAGGTTTTTATGCATCAACTTTATAGTCCGAACTTGGCTACAACTTACCACTACCAATTTCTGTCTATGACAAATGAACTTGGTGGTGAAAATTTTGCATCAGAAAAAGCATGGGAAATCTGACTTTCCCAGTTTTTGCCAATAGGAACGAGTTTTTCTATGAGAAAGGCAAACGGAATTGCCTTCAAAATAGCAGTAAGCTGTCGAACAAAATCGTAAGTATGTCACCTATATCGGCTTATTGTAGCTATGCTAAATTGAGTCTTCAATATCAAGTAAATACAATGGATATCCTTGTGTTACACTTGATATTCCATGACAAATCTACAGGCAAAGCAATATGCAAATTAAAAGAAAAATCGAATATTCTAAAGAATACAACAAACGGTTTCCTTTGTGAGAGTTGTATTATTCTTCGGTTTTCGATGATAAATAGCACAAATAGGATATATAGTATATAGGTATACCAGGCTCTTTCACATTACCGTGCTAACATGCCAGTTTGCTATAATTACCACTCTCTTCCTTACCTCCAGTTTGAAAATCTATTCTTAGAAGCAACCAAAAATTCAAGGTAAAGTTGACAATTTCCACAAAAAAAAAAACTAATAACAATGACAATCCAAGTTAGTTTAATCATAACAATCAATTGACACACATTTGACCAAACATTTTTCACTCATATTTCAATGAACATCAACAAACCGACCCGGAATTGGGTCACATTATTTGAAAAAAAAAAAAAACAAAAACAAAAAGAATGGTGGTCAAAAACTTCCCGCACCAAAAAGAGTCATAAGTAAATGACTAACTGAAAGCATAGCACGTGTGTCAAGGAGAGAGACACTTCAAAAGGACATTATCAAAAAAACATAAGGCTCTTTCATAAGGCTCTTAGTGACAACAACTACCACTTGCGGAAGGGAGCTGAATGAGGAAAGCGTGCGATGGACTGCTTGATAGGTTTACTGAGTACCGAAGGAAATTGAAAGAAAACATTCTGGTCAGAGTGCGCATGTAAGGCAACAGACTCTGTTCAAAATACTAATGTTGAGTGAGTTACTACCCAATCACTCATTAATAGTTAGGAGAAACAAAAAATCCAAATATCTTCACAAATATACACTTATACATAGGGTGGCACATAAGTAACATTAAGATTTGATCAGTGAATACATTTTTTGTTTAAGTCTATTTTTCGTCTCTTTACAGAATTAACTAAATAATACTTGGAAAATTCATGATGGAAAGACTCAGCACAGAACAAAGAACCAAAGTTGTTCAATTTTACTTTAAAAGTCAGCATTCTATTATTCAGATTATAACGAAATTTCTTTCATCGCTCCAACAATTTATCGGTTGGTTCAGCGTTTTGGGCAAAAAGGGGCTGCCTGTGACCTTCCACGTGCTGGAAAACTTCGTGTAGTTCGAAATGAAGTGACCATTGCTCGAGTACAAGCAAGTATTGAGGAAAATCCCGAAACTTCCACTAGGGGACGTTCTCAGCAGTTAAAGATGTCTAGGCGGTCTTTGCAAAGGATTTTACATATGTTACATGTTTTCCCATATAAGATGCAATTGGTCCACGAGTTAAAACCAAATGATGCAAAAGAATGTATTCAATATAGTCGCCGTTAACGTTACTTATGCACCACTCTTTCGATGGTGCCTAGAATACACATTTTTCTCTATTATACGCTGCAGTTAGACAATAATTCCAAACGCCTTTGCTCTCTATGCTTCTTCTCCAATTTATCACATCAAATTTCGATAGTACTTTCAAATCCTAGCCCTTGAAATGGTGTTTTGGTCAATCTCTTCTGCTACGACCATTGAGTTATTTGTCGAAGAGCTATGACTCTACGCTATCGCTATACAATCTTTGTTCATCGGAACAAATAAATTCGCTTTGTCATGGCTCACCAAGGGACAAGATTTTCTGATTCTTTCTCAATGCCCGATAAGGTTGCAGTAACTTTTCGCAACGTTAATAATGTCTACGCCATCGGCGTATGCAAATAGAATATGTGATTTATTATTATATTATTTTATTTGGGATAGTAACAGTCGCATTAACTGCAACTTTCCTCATAATCATTTCCAACAATACGTGAGTGGTCCTAAAACTATCCGACCTAGCAAAGAAAAAAAGTTGGGAAAATTTTTCTTTATTTTACAACATAGGATCCTTTTAGCTCGATACACTTTTGCGGCGATATTCAATAGCTTCTATACCCTGTTTATAACCGTCAAACTCCTTGGAAAAGCTATCAACCGAAGACTCCACCTCTTCATTGTCGGCAAGTCTTTTACCACCGAGCCATTTCTTTAAATTTAGAAATGGAAAATAGTAGGCGAATTAGATGCGATTTGAACTTTAATTCATTAATATTGGCCATCGCAATAGTAGATGTGTCAACCGGAGCATTGTTTTGATGAAACTACATTATATTTTTTGTCAAAGGCGGCCTTTTTTCCAAAATTTAATCGTCCTGAACGCTGCAATAAATTAGCATAACATTTTCCGTTGCTAATTTATCTGTCTTTCTGAAGATAATCAATAAAACTAATTCCATGCGCATCCCAAAAATCAGACGCCATGATCTTGCCTGCAGATAGAACCGTTTTCATCTTCTTTCTTCACGAGTCTCCCATTCCAATTTACAGCTTTGACGGTTCCTTTGTTTCAGGTGTCATGTCTCATCCATGGTTATACATCGACCCAAAATGCACCTTTATTGCGTTGAAACATCGCCAAACACTGTATTAAAACATCTTCATGACGCTGTTTTCGCTCTATTGAAAGCAAGCGCGGCATCCATTTTGCACTTTTTGAAATGCCTATCATTTTAGCTAGCTCAGGCACTTTCATCCTACAACCATCTAAGACCATTTTGTGGATTTCTCTTGTGAACTCTGCTATGCAATACTTTATAGTCCTGAACAAAGAAGCTGTCTCCCCCAAAGTAGAATCTATGTCGGCTTTAATATTGGCTGGGCTGAGACCTTTCAAAAAGAAATATTGCATTACTAATTCACTGAGATCGTTTACGTTTGATGGCTTAAATAAATATAAAAAGAATGTAGCGCCTCGGAACTTAAAACATGTTTTGTGGGGTTGCTATTTTTCACCGAAACAATTTTTTTCCAAACTACTGTCACTATGTAGGTCGACTATTTTGGGGCCGCCTTCGTATGTTGAAGAATTCGCATGATAGTGTTTTGCTCTGTCTAAATCCTCATTTGGTGTAAAATAACTCTCTAAGATTTTGACCTACCTTTATAGAAGGCTTCGTGTCAGCCAGCGTCATTCTACAAAAGCGTTTAAGCTTCGCGGGAATATCAACTTCAGCCATGGTCTTATATGATTTTTGTCGAATACGGCCGGCAACTTTATAATGAACGAAAAAATGGTATTTGTCGATCTGTTCTTCCTGGCTATTCTTCAGAATTTGTCGTAACGTTTATATCAGTAGTTGGTTTACCAAGTCTAAAGCCTTACTGAGAAGGTCCTATAAGGCCGGTCGTATTTCCATCTCTGCTCTGTTCCATACTCTTTGTGTCTGATTATGTGGTAGAATTAGCGTCTCCTTCTCCAGTCTTTTCAATAATTGAAGTTATAATAATTACTTTCTCTTCCCGAATTTTCCATACTCCTTCACACCATTCGCAAGACATCTCAAAACACTTTGCTGTCGCCTTCGACCTTTTTGTTTGTTAACGAAAACACATAATCATCGCAAGGTTAATTGATTTAAATGTGACAACAACCTTCAAACGAAGACTAACAACGACAATCGCGATATTAAGGCATTAGATATTCAATAGCTTTCACTAAACTGTCGATTAACAACATTAATAGCCTTGAATAAATTGACAAAAAAAAAAAAAAAATATGCTGCCTTTATTAACTACAATTTCTGCTAGAGCTTCAAATTTTTCTTTTTTCCCCCCTAATCTTCTCCCGGAAAACCCTACCCATCTAACACGCAACTACAAAAATTACTTAAGCAAAAGAAAACAATATAATTGAAATATTTTATAACGACTTTTAATCACAATTAATAATTTCGAATAATAATTTCTATTAATTTAAGTGTTTTTGGAAAAGTTTCAAATTCCTTCGGCCTTTGCAAATGATTGGTTAGGGACGAATTTATGATTTAATAAGCGTAAACTTGTAATTACTTAAACAACAATTTTTACTATTATTGTTTTCACCTTGCAGTGGTTCTTGACGTTTTTCTGAGTCAGATGGATGTGTGTAGTTTAAACGTTGTACACAGTAAATGTCACGCACAATATAAAACGGAATATTCTTATTATTATTGCATCATATTGGATGCTTTATTTAGCACTATTGGAATGATCCCATTTAGATCAAATACATATCATTTTATTTGATTACTTGTTGCCATTTTGAAGGTAATTTCACAATGAATCTCTCATGGAAAAACTCAACAATGTTGACATAAAACTGGACCAGTTGACTTTCTCAAACTTCTTTCGAGGTAAATTTTTCACCAGCAAAATCATTCGCCATAAACTGGTACAAGTGGTGACCAATTATTGTCGAGCTGTAAGGAAGATGCATAAGTACTTTCCAACCAAACTCCCAGAGTTTCAGACGAGCTATCAATGATGTGTATAGCCTGACATTGTCCTGGTGAACACAAATTCTACTCTATTGAGCAAAAATGGCTGCTTCTGGGCGATTTCTTCCTTCAGACGTTCAAAATGTTAACAATTCAATGCCGCAATAAGTAAGGGGATGTTCGAAAAGTTTGTTCGGTTAATTCGTTAGTTCACCATACGTCACTTCTCATGATGTGTGGGTGCCCCACTCCCTCACCGAGGCCTCCCACTGCCTCGCTGTCTTGCTGACCCGTCAGAAACAGTCAGATCTTAGGTGGGAAGTTTTACCTGACCCACCGTACTTCCCAGACCTCGCCTCGTCCGACTATCACCTATTTCGCAGTCAAAGCAACTACTTGAAGGATTTGAATTTCCATAACATCAAGGAAGTGAAAAATCGAATTGAACGTTTTTTTCAGAAAAACTACACGAGTTTTATGAAAGAGGAATTAAAAAGCTCCCAGAGAGGTGGAAAGAAGTTATTAAAAAAGGCGAGATTATGTAATAGATTAAAATAATTGCTTCCTTCTTCATTCTCCAAACGAACTTTCTGAAACATCCGATATTTAGATACAGGACAGCAGCTCTGTGTCAATCTGACCAAACATACTCCAAAACTGTTTGATCGGCAAAAATGACTTGACCGCTATATTCTCTGGCAAACTACGATTCGACCACGATCGCTTTCGTCTGCCCATTAGAAATGGATCGATTTGGTTGCGATTCAACAACAAATGTAATAGAAATTTGTTCCATGGAGTTTTATTTATATTAATAACTAGCTGACCCGGCAAACGTTGTTTTGCCTTCAAAATGTTAATGTGGTAAAAAAAATTAATTGCAAAAATCTCATCTCCAACGCCATCTATCAGTTCAAATAAAACCTTTTAAACCTTCCGGAATACTCTACCAATAATTTAAGACCAAAATGAGCCAAATCGGTCCAACCGTTCTCGAGCTTTAGCGAGACTAACGTACAGCAATTGATTTTTATATATATAAAAGATAAAAGATAAAAGATGAAAGATAAAAGATAAAAGAAGATAGATTGTAATTGTACTCATATATTGAACTTCTTTTTGTATCCAGGCCTCTTCAACAGATTCCAAAGTATTTCTTATGTAATGTTTAGTACATGAGCAATTTTCACAGTGTTTACTTTACAGTCGGACTTGAAGATTTCCTTTATTCTGTCAACATTTTCGAATGTGGCCTTCCAGAGGGTGGAGCATTTTTAACATTAAAATTATCGAAACGGAATAGACTAAACCAAATTTACACTTGATTGACTGTCACAATATCAGGACCATAAACATTGATCACATTTTCATCCGCCTGCCTTGTGCTTTATGTGGTGTGTCTTCTCTTTGCTGGCGTCCATCACTCTCTAACTATACTGAGTGAAGCAATCACAAAACTGTCTGTCTGACCCGATTGCATTTATGCATTTATGCAGATTACTAAAGACATCCATTGAAAAAATAATGGACTTTTTTGCTATTAAGTATATGTCCTATACATCGTCTGATCTCTGGAATCTTATCCTGGAAGCACATAATTGTCAGAAAAATCAATATTCTTTTTAGAATATGGCATTACGCTTCTATTTGTATTTCAATTACAGCGTTTAATTTTTTAATACAGTAATAGAAAATATATTGATTCTGCTGATTAAACATCGCATTTTGATGGGAGGAACATTTTTTAAACTTAACAATGGCTTGACACGCATTATGGTACTCTTATCCGTTTAACACAACAATTCACCGATGATTTGCCGATTTTAAACGGGGTGGAACGAGCACTGATAATGTTTAATCCAGTTAATGTTATAATTATGTTATGTTAACAGAAATCAAAAATTTCTGAAAATTATTCTCAATAATCAAAAAACGACTCCAAATGACAAATGAAAAGCGTTCTCTCACCTAGGCATTATACTTTCCAGAGACTACTCCCCGTTAGAATGTTTTAAAACAATGCTTTAGAGAGAAGAATTTGGGTCAAATAATAATGTCACTGAGGAAGCTTAACCGAATTTCGATGTTTTTGACAAATACTTCTATAAACTTGTAAAGAAATTTCCTTCAGATAAATTGACTTATAAATATCTTCACTCAACATCCTTTTTAGCTCAGTGCAATTTAGTGCAATTGAATGAATAATATGAATTTACGACCATAGGGATACCTTGTAAAGAAACTAGAAGAACAACAAAAACTAGAAACTAGAAACAAAAAGAACAACATCTTCATCACTTCCAATAGTGCGTTATCATTTCCAAAGAAACATGTTTATATCGGTTCCAAATCTAAATAAACTCGCTAATTGTTAATAAATTGAATAGCATTTAAATACTATTAATTTGTTTGGATTCGACTGCCATATAATCACATTTGATAGAAACACTGTTTTAGGGTCTAACCCTGATACAAGAACAACATTTTTGTTCAAGTGAAAAATTGCACCAAAATTACTGTTTTTTCATTGCTATAATAACGCTCTTGACAATGTGGAAAAGACACACCTTAAAAAGAGCTTTCTTCCTATGACAAGTATGTGTTATTAGGTGTGTAATTAAGTTTCAGGCGTTTGCCAATAGAGGCGCTAGCTGTAAGTGCTTTGCGTTTCTGATCCAAAACATAAATTTTTTGTCAAATGAAAAACTGCACCAAAATGGCTGCTTTTTCATTGCTATAATAACGCTCATGACAATGTGGAAAAGACACACCTTAAAAATCGCTTTCTTCCTACGACAAATTTGTGTTATTAGGTGCGTAACTAAATTTCCGCAGTTTGCCAATAGATGACGCCAGCTGTAAGTTCTAGGCGTTTCTGATCCAAAACCAAATTTTTTTTTGGTCAAATGAAAAACTAATTGCACCAAAATGGCTGCTTTTTCATTGCTGTAATAACGCTCATGAAAAGGTGGAAAAGACACACCTGAAAAAGCGATTTCCCCCTACGACAAATTTGTGTTATTAGATGCGTAACTAAATTTCCGCAGTTTGCCAATAGATGACGCCAGCTGTAAGTTCTAGCCGTTTCTGCCATAACCTAAACGTCATGAGCCAAGTTTAGGCATATGATAAACATACCTCATCGACAAAATAGTGATTTTCTTTTGACGTCATATTCTTTTGGATGTGTCAATATGTACGATTTCGTGCCAAATAATCGTCATTTGTGGAAAGTATTGATTTTCTTCTTTCAACCTAGGAAAATGGCAGCTGAAACTCATCAAGAGTTTCTTTTCCTCATAGCCAATACGAAACCCCCTCGTAAGCATACACATCCCGCTAAGAACCTTAGTTCTTCCACAAAACTTCCAATCTCTCTTAAGGAACGCAAGTTCCAAATTAAATCTTCAGACCAAATCTGACAGATTTACGCACTGGCATTTGCGTGGGCAATTGCATTTTACAGGCGCCGTAAAAACTTTTTAAAATCAGCCAACCATCGACAAATGTTTATTTTTTGGGGCGGCGAATATTCGCCATAACACCTTTCAAGTAATTGTTAAATTTAAATTTTAAATTTAATTTAAATTTAATTTTCCTAATAAATATCAATATTTAATCAACAAATAAAATTCCGATCTTTCGTTATTTACAACAAAGTAAAAGTAGCATCATTTCAAGCGGTTTTTCAAATTAAAAGTTCTTCGTTAACGTTCAACCAATCAATATTGCAAATTAAAAACCGATAAAACAAGTCCTTTTCACATACCGAACAAAATCGGTTCATGTAATATATATAAAAAAATATATGGAAATAATATAACAATATTGAATTAACAATCTAATTTTATATGCATTTAATATCTTATTTAATATAATCTATGGGTCAATAAAGATCAAGTTTATTTGTCTTTACGTTTATTTGAGATAATGTTGGCTTTAGCCCATAAAAGAGAGCCTATGCTAATAAAAGACTTCTGTTAACGAAGGGTTAAATATATTCACTTTCCTGTAGAAATACAAAACAGATTTGTAATGGTATTATAAAATGGAAGGTACGATCGAAAACATGCAAAATATTCAAAAACATCGTGAAAAATTGAACTTTTTTATTTATTCTAGAATTGTGCTTATGCAAAATCCAACTATTAATGTATCTCTAACGTATGTAGTTATCTACGTGTGCATTTATTTGAAATAATGGTTGACCTAACCCCTTAAGGACCGGTGATATCCACGAAGGGTTTATATTATTAAGGGGCAGATTAAATGGAATAGTCGATGGAAGGAAAAATACCTTTTTAACGTTGTCTTAAAATGAATTATATATGTTAAACAAAATGTGCGAAGTGTTTAAAATTTTTTTATGATATCTATAAATATAAATAATGTATTATAAATGTATTTATGTTATTTATATTCAAATAATAAGAATAAATATTTTAATAATTTAAAATAAATATTCAATTAATTTAAATAAATAAAATAAATATATTTATAATATATTATTTATATTTATAAATATATATATTTATAAATATTATAAAACATTTTAAATATCTGAAAAAAATTGTAATATTCTAAGTGTAAAAACAAATTTCAATAACGATCTGCATGCACAATCTTAGGGCGGGTGGTTCTGTGTTGCATCTGCTTATGTATTGCATCATTTTGCAACTTGTGATGTTTGCGGTACATATGACCCATTGTCACGCACTTGGGCATGTCGAAAAGGCTCCTTATCAGGGCAATAACTACGCTCACAATTAGTGCAATCTTTAAGAAATGTATAAAAATTAGATTGGTTTATTTCCGTATTATCAGACCACTCCCCCACAATTCTCGCAGTAACATTCCCTTGAACCCTGAAATCTCTTACCGTTTCCCAAACAGGCACACATATTAGTTGAGATACAAGATGTACATAAGCTCACATCTGTGCCAAAGTTTTCGCTCAAAACACCAGATGAAATTCAGTCTGCCATTAACGTACTCACTACTACAATGACAACTGCCGCATATTGGCAACACCGCACAAGGTCTATGTTAAAACAAAAAATGACTCTTCATGTCATATTGAATCCCTAATCAACGAGAAAAGGAAAGCGAGAAGACGATGGCAAAAGCACAGATCTCTCTACCTCAAAGCTCGCCTCGACCAGTGCAAGTCAAAACTAAGGTCAACTCTAGATAAAAACAGAGAAATCTCCGAAGTCTGCCACTTATCTCGTCTAGGAGCCACACAAAAACCTGACTACAGCCTGTACAAGGCCACACTGCAACTACGTCCTATAACACAGGAGTCTCCAATACGGATGAAAGATGGAGAATGGGCAAGGAGTACTGATGAAAAAGTGAAAGAATTTGCTGATCATCTGGAAGAAGTATTTACTCCTAACTATACAATCTCTCGTGTGAAAATGAATAAATCTCCTGAACACAATAAAATAACAGTAAAAATGATTTCAGAACTCCCCCACAATATCCTCAACTTAGTTTTATTTATATTTAATGCTATACTTCGAATTGGATACTTTCCTCCATCATGGAAGCTGTCTGAAATAATAATGGTCCCAAAACCTAAAAAAGGAACTGTCAGAAATTATATCCTATCAACCCATAAATTTACTCTCTATTTTATCTAAACTGTTTGAAAAGATCTTTCTCCAAATTTTGTACCCCCATATTGAAGCAAACCATGTAATACCCATGCACCAGTTTGGGTTTCGTAAGGGTCATGAAACGATAGAACAAGTACTCCGTATAGTAACCCAGATCAGAAAAACATTCCAAGATCGAAACATTGTTCAGCTCGCTTTATAGACATCTCCCAAGATTTTGGTAAAGTGTGGCATGAAGGCCTTATTCACAAAATAGTTTCTTTTCTACCGACAAATACCACAACCTGCTGGAGAGCTATCTAAAGGATTGATCTTTTGTAGCAAAATCAAAGGATTCTGTCTCAACTCAAAGAAAAGTTTCAGCAGGAGTTCTGCAGGGCAGTATACTAGACCCTATACTATATACCATCTACACATCTGGCATGCCTGTTCATTCCCTAATTCAAACCTCAACTTTCGCTTATGACACTGCATTCATGAGCACTAGCACTTGCCCATTAATGGCTTCTAGACAACTGCAGTCTCATATACACACATTAGAATCTTGGCTCGAAAAGTGGAAGATAAAAGTAAATGCCACTAAGAGTGTACAGGTTACATTCTCTCTTAGACAGAACAATTGCCCAGCCCTCACTATTCACGGTAACACCATACCCGTTCATAACCATTTCAAATATTTGGGTATTCACCTTGATCCCCAAATATCATACAATTGAAATTAAAGACGGCTCAACTCCACTGGCTTATTGGCTCCCAGTCTACTCTCAGTTTGGAAAATAAAATGACCATCTACAAAATCATATTGAATCCAATATGAACATACGGCATCCAGTTGTGGGGAACGGCATCGGCTTCTAACATAAATAAGCTATAGAGAAGACAATCAAGAATACTGCGCCAAATTTGTGGTGCCTCATGGTATGTTAGGAATGATAACATACACAAAGATTTAAACATTCCTTATATTTCCGAAGAAATAAGAAAATTAAGCTGGTCATATGTATCGAAGTTGTCCTCCCACTCAAACCCACTCGCTCAAAACCTTCAACATTTTCCCGGGCATATACAGCTCAGAAAAAAGGACATGCTAGACTTGGTCCGGTGATACAAAGTTCGGCTCACCAAAAATAAGATCCGGCAATGAAAGATACTTTAGTTTAAGATAGGATTAAGATTTGAATACTTATTGTAAATTTCGAAAGAAAGATTCAATAAAGAAAATGAATTATAGGTTTCATTAAGAAATGTGTCGTAAAAATATTAAGAAAATCCTGAAGGAGGACTATTTTTCGAAAACTGGATTGTCTTGCTATCTGCAGGTATTTTTACGCTGAGGCAATTTTTTCCAATTATTACAAATGTATCGTTGCTGATGTGCCAACTGTTCGAAATACATTCGAACAGGATTTGTAGTTGGTTGTATTTCTTACGAGTTGAACAAATGTACAGTAGTGTACACGTACTTATTAGCAGGACTGTTTCTTATCTGCATACATTTTCTGTATTGCAGGGATCGCACTATTTAGGAAATAAGAATTTTTCTTTTCATAAACATGTGTCTGAAAATTGTATATGGAAATACGAGTGTAGGGTGCATGCGACCTTAGATATATGGAATTTTCTAATAACACCAAAAGTGTCTCTTAGACTACACAAATCGCCTACACAAATCGCTAGATTGACTGGTCGCTTTAACGACCACACACAACACAGGCGAATTCAGCACAAATACGAAAGGCAGTTCAAAAACTAGCTGAGCTAACACAGAAAACATAAAAAAGTTGAGAAAAATTTCCTTTATTTTTCAACATAATCGCCATTTAGGTCGATACACTTTTTCCAGCGATATTCAATAGCTTCTATTCCCTGGTTCTAGTAAGAACTGTCAACTTCCTTAAAATAACCATTAACTGCAGACTTCACTTCTTCATTGTTGGCAAACCTTCTACCACCCAGCCATTTTTGCAATTTTGGAATTAGAAAATAGTTTGAGGGAGCCAAACTTGGCGAGAAAGACGTGTGATAAAGTAATTCAAAATTTAGATCATTTATTTTGGTCATCGCAATAGTAGATGTGTGAACTGCAGCAATGTCTTCATAAAACAACACTTTCTTTTTTGGCAAATGTGGTCCTTTTTCCATAGTTTCATCACCTAAACTCTGTAATAAATTATAATATACCTATATTATAATATATGTTATAATCGAAGTTGGTGGTTCCTTTCGGAAGATAATCAATAGAAATAATCCCATGCGCATCCCACAAACACACGCCATGATCTTGTCCGCAGATGGAACCGTCTTCGCCTTCTTTGAACTTTCCTTTGCCTCAGGTGTGAAGTGATTGACGCACAAATTTGACTTTATTGAGCTGAAACATCACCAAACAATCTACTGAAACATCTTCACGACACTGTTTTTGCTCTATTGAAAGCACGCGCGGCACCCATCTTACACACAGCTTTCTCATCTTCAAATCTTCGGTCAATATGCGATATAAAGCACTTTTTGCAATGCTTATCATTTTAGCTAGCTTATGCTCTTTCAGCCGATGATCATCCAATACCATTTTGTGGATTTTCTTTACCGTGCTTGGCGTGGACACCTCAATTGATCTACCACTACGGTGCTCATCTTAGCAACTCGTACGGCCTCGATTAAACTCTGCTACCCAATATTTTACAGTCAGTTACAGTAAACAAAGGAGCAGACTCCCCTAGAGTAGAAACTAGCTTGACTATAATTTTGGCTGGACTGAGACCATTCAAATGGAATTATTGTATCACACAATGGTAAGGAATTTCTTCCATGTTTATAAATTCACTGAGATTGTTCACTTTTGATGGCTCAAATAAAAATACTAAACAACGTGGCGCCTTGAAATTTAAAACATATGTTTTATAAAGTTACAACTTTTTACCAAAATAACTTTTTTTTATTATTTTTTTATGTTGCTACACTCGTCTCAAAGATATGTTGATGGTTTTGTTCATATAGCATGTTTACTTTGTTTGTGGGAGGCATAAATAAGACAAGTGTTTTGCTTGTTCGGCGATTTTCTGCTATCGAAAAAGAAGGATCAAAGAAGTTGCACCAAATTTTGTATCAAAAATGAAATTAAGTGCTCAAAAACACTTAAAATGTTGACAGCGGCATACGGTGAGAGTATTCTGAGTGAAAAAAATTTTACAAGTGGTATAAGCTTTTCACAGAAGGCCGAGAAGATGTGAATGACGACGCTCGCTTTGGACGCCCCAGCACATTTACAACCTATGAAAATGTTGAGAAAGTGAAGAAGACTGTTATGATGAATCGTCGAATTACAATTAGAGAAGTTGCTGAGGTTGTCGTCATATCGGTTGGCTCATGCCATGCAATCTTTTCGGAAATTTTGAGCATGAAGCGTGTGGCAGCGAAGTTCGTTCTAAAATTGCTGAATTTTGACCAAAAACAACGTCGCATGAGCATCGCTCTAGAATTGTTGAATGACGCTCAAGGACATACCAAAAAGTTCATATCAGAACCACTTCGAGGATTGGAAATAACGCTGGCACAAGTGTATTATATCTGAGGGGGACTACTTGGAAGGAGATAAAATAGAAATTGATGAATAAATAAGTATTTTTTGGAAAAAAGGAAAATTCACCTTATTTTTTAAACACATCTCATATTCCTCAATTTTACTTTTCG
This sequence comes from Philornis downsi, assembly GCA_019455685.1. NCBI lineage: Eukaryota > Metazoa > Arthropoda > Insecta > Diptera > Muscidae > Philornis > Philornis downsi. Next base: position 788,719 of record JAHXMU010000120.1, on the reverse strand, counting down.
TTTTCCATTAGGATGGGTTCGGTTTATAAATTTTCTACAAAAATTGTGAGCAATTTTCAGTCTGCACAGCAGAAATTATCTGCACAAATCGACCTAAAATCAAAACTGTTTAATTTTGTACACCGGCATACACAACACGAATCATTTGCTCAAACACTGATTTGCGCAGACTAATTGTGTAGTCTAAATATGACTAAAGAAGGGTCATTGAAAAATGCAATGGGATATACGGCTATCAAAGATTTCTTGGCCCTACTCAGAACTCACCTTCAATAACCAAACACAGTTAGTAACCAGGTAGAATATTGGTGATGCTGCCCATCTGAAATCTTTATTCACCATGACCATCGTAGATGCAAATTACGTAAAGGTGAAATACGCCACTATTTTTATGTAATACTTTATTGTAATTGAGTACAGCAGAACAGGTTCAGATTGTTAAATTTGACAAATTATGCATTGAAAAGTAGGCATTTGATGAAATGCACCAAATTCCACAATGCCCTGCTGTATTTTCATAACAAAAGTAATCATGAAAATAATGAAATCTCACTGCCACAAGCGATGCAACAGAAGATATGATAAAATAAACCTGGTTCTCACTATTTGTCTATAACACAGAAATATGCATGTAACACATAGAGCATATCAAAGGAAAAATTGAATGGAATTTATTAAGGAAAATTTCAATCTTCCAACAAAGGACATCGGACAATATCAATGGACTCTCCACCTTTGTTTTTTTTTTTTTGTGTTATCACAAAAGATTGAAACAACGAATCAAAGGATGAGGACAAAAAAGGCATTAGAAAACCGAAGGACATTAAAGCGTGCCACACATTAGTTCAACCTTTACATGGGCTTTGGTCATCGTAAGCATTCATTGAAACATTGTATGTGTTCTGCATAACAACATTATAAGCAATGCAAGGTGTTCTCATCGCTATCTTGTTTATAATTAATTTTAATAATTTCAACATAGATATGATGAGTAAACCCAAATTTCATGTGTAAAGCAAAATGAATGTAATCAAAAGCTGTTT
>JAHXMU010000120.1:771184-782676 GCA_019455685.1 Philornis downsi | reverse complement strand
TTTGTGTTGTTAGTGTAATGCATTTCGTTGGAGGTCCTTTCGATGCCGTTCTAGTAGTATTAACCATGACCAGGGTTTGGAAAACAAATGCTGAATGTATCCTTATTTACAAAATTTGGTCAAATTCATTCAATTTTAAAAATGTTCATCATTTATGCGAAAAAGTATTAGTGCTGTTGGAGAAAAAACTGTGAGGCAAGTAATAACTCAAAATTATTAAAAATGGAAGAGCATCATGAAAGCCTGACTAAATCAAACGGATTATGTAATCTCAATATGTAGAAGCTGATTTTTCCCCTAAAAATCATCTGCAGATTTGAGACCCATTTTCGCTTTACCGGTGCTCGCTATCCCGTAATGATAATCCCGTATTTTATGCTAAAATCACAAGACAGGAAAGCGGAAAATAAGTAGTTGCAAGAATAAATTGCCACGAGCGTGGCAGCTTGAGATATAACACAATTATTGCATGAATCTTTTTTCTTCCACGCAAATTTTGAAACATTCTCATTAAAAATAATCAAGGCGATTAATTGTTCTTAAGTCAATTTAGCTTATGTACTATTTCATTAATTAAAGAGTTTGAATAAAATTGTTTTAGATAATTACAGATATATTATTTTGCAATACTGTGCATAAATTTGAAACTGTTTTTTTTTTAATCAAGCTTGGAATAAGCGTTTAAACCCGAAACCGCCTAGTTGACTGGTTGGTTGGTTGGTTGTTTTGCCAGAGAGTAACAAAGTAACTGATACGAAGAATCCCTTCTTTTGCACATTTTTTGCAAATTTTGTCTACAAATAATTTCCATAATTAGGAGAAAGTTTAACTAAAAACATATTTTTACATGAAGAAATATTTTCATACAATTTCCATAAGCAATTTTTGCATTTCGTATACATTTTTTGTATAGAAAAGCGTGTTGATGATATCAGGGACAGCAGTTACCGAAACAAATTCAAATATGAAAATAGTTTTGATTGGTATTGACTTTGGTAATCTAAGTAAATAATATCCGACATTTTTGTTTTAATTTTGGCAGCCGAATCGAAATTCTATTGAATTTTGTTTCTATTTCATACGTCCAAATCGAAATTACAAATAATTTTGATGTTGATTCATACACCTAAATTGAAGTTATAAACAACTTTAATTTTGATTCAATTTGTTAAATGTTTTGCTAGTAGTTCACCTGCTATTTTTCAATTCAAAAGAACAGACCACATTTTTGAGTAGCTGTAAAAGTTTCTAAGAGCCAGATATTGTAAATTCAGAAAATGGATTATTTGGAACATTTTTACCTTGCGCAGTTTGGGGCCAGGCTTGTGTCTCTGGCGTGAGATGAAAAACGTTTGTTATTAGTTTTGATACAGATTAAGAAACGATAATAAAAATGCATTATTGTTTCAGCTTTTCCAATCAAAATATCTGTTATTGTTATGTTCCGTAAAAGAAAACAGAAACAAATTTCTAGTGTGCTTAGTTCAGAACATCAAAACCGAAAGGAAGCTAAACTTTCGTGAAGGTCTCTGGTACAGAAAAAAGTCCGCATATATAATTTTTATATAAAATAGTGAAAACATAAAAAATTTTCATGTACCGGAGCATCTGCATAGACAGTTTTCCATAAGGAACCCCCTTCATGCACATTATTCATAGAATAAAGTATTCTCTCAGGATTTTTTTTCTTATATATACAAGTCTATATAAATACTTTTGAAAGAGAAATGTTTCAGTAGATTCTTTTTGAGTAGAATATTCAAGAAATATGCATCCATTAACAATTTTTATACACATTAATAAAAAAGTATATCCACATATAACGTCCAAGAGTAAGAAATGTCTCCATAGTCGTTTCCTTTTTTCTTGGTAGAGAAAATTGTCCTCACAGGCACTTTTCATGAAGAAAGGAGTCTTCACAGAGATTTCTAATAGAGAAAAGTGCCCTTGTAGAAAGAAAGTCTGCCATCTCTATCATATGAAATTGTTTAAATACCGGCCTGATTCTGAAGACTATCTTATAAAATTAACATCGGAATGTTTTAGAATTGTCCATTTTTCAATTTCAGAAATAAAGCTAAATAAAACACACATAAAGTTATGATTTCGATGAAACTTTTATTTCCACTTTTTTGCATATTTCGGACGGTATTTCGGCGATAATTTGACGAATGTTGTTTCCCAAATGCTCCTAACTTTGGGAACGAAGCCCCGACAAAAAAGTCTAACTACGTCAAATCGATTGGTGTTGGTGGCCAATTGACGTCGTCGAAACGTGAAATTCCGTGCACAGTAGGTCGATTATGACTACCATAATCACCTTGTAATGCACGAAAAAGAATCCACGTTTTAATCCCCACTTCTGTAGGAAGTTTTAACTATTTTTACGGTTGTTAAACGATTTGTAAATATTAAACCTTTCACTAAATAAATAACACTTTAGATGACTGGTATGTAACAGCTCACAGCCTTGCCAGACCGGCGGTTTTGAAACCACTTAATAGATAACTCTGTATATTATAATACTTTCAATATCTTGCAATCGTCCGCCTCTACCCTAGTAGGCTTCTTAGTAAAATCACTTAAATATGACCTCTTCCTCACTTTTATAGCACCTTTTCTGCCCTTCATCGCTGCCATTTTTTACATTACGAAAATTAGATCTTCCTCATAAATAATTATGTCCGTTTACGCATAGGCTCATATGTCAAATTTGGCAGATAACTGAGGAGGGAGGACTGACATTTCAATAAATGTGATTTTCATAACGATGCATTGTATAAATTGCTGCTAATAGGCAGTCATTTGTTTTTTTATAATAGAAATCATTTTGTTAAGATATGTGTATATTTTCCTTTTAACTTCGTTTTATAGAGAGAATAAGAAAAATCCGGTTTAATCGTTTTGTTTTTTTAAAGCCGAGTATTTTTTTCACAAAATGTATTTTATAGAATAACTCAAAGATCGGCCTTCTAAAAATATCGAGTATTTGCAATATAAACTGTTCTGTCAGTTTTGAACCGAAACTAAAACAACTGTTTTGGTTATAAACCGAGCCAAAACATGACAACAAATGAAATAAAACAGAAAAGTGATGAAATTCACTCACATAAACCCATTCGCCTTGGCATGAAATGGCAACATTCAACGAATTTGTCACAGGATCTAAATAAATAATTAATTATTATGAATTTTTCGCAAAACTGTAAACAAACAGAACGGTTCTGCACCAAGCTAGTTTTGAACCGAACTAAAACCAATTTGTTGCTTATCAACCGAGCTATAAAACCATTGAAACTGTGGAAAAACCCTGATGCGGTTCATGGTAAAAAAAAGAATTTCAAATCAATACTGTCTTTTAAGGTATTTGTATTATCTTTTAGATACCATTCGTTAGAATAACCAGCACAGGAATTTCAGCCAGTTGAACTGGCTTCCATATGCCTATTCCTAACATACTTTTGCTTAGTTGCTAATATCTAATTAGTGCCTAAAGGATCCTTATCGCAAAATACTCTGATTTAGTTTACAATAAAAGAAGCAGAATTACAAGCTTATATAAATTTCTCACCCAAATATTAGAGAGAGACCACTATTTTCTTACTAAATCGATGAATTTTCATGTGTGATACTCGAAGACGCATGACAAGTAGTCCGTTTTCATTCGCACAAACTTTGGGCAATTGAGCGGAAGATATGGATCTAGAGCTATATGGTTTAAACTAGGTAACTTATTTGGGAGTTTCAAGTCGATATTTTAAAATATTATCAGCCATTATAATACAACACAATTGACAAAAATTAAAGCAACTGCAGTCTGCGAATTAGGGCCGATTAACCGGTTAAACAAACCGTAACGCGATAGTTAGTACATGCGACTATCTTTCGCACGATCGCAGTTTCGATCCCACATGCAGCCACCTGTCATCATTTAAACGGCGGTCATCTCGATGTGTCTGACGAGCACATCGATTAGTCGAGTACTCGATAAGTCTGGTAAATGCTCCTCAAATTGTGACGTATGAAATCGTCGTTAAATTGTGGGTTTCTCTGGGTGATTCTAAAAATATCGTAGAATGCACTAAATATGAGAAGCTCTCCCTCATTCATGAGATGCAAGGAAATTTCTTTTTTTGTTAAACCAGTTAATTTGAAGGAATAGTTTTCACTTTCAGTCTTGGAACTTTATTTACCGAACGGATGGTATACATTAAATTTGACTAAGTTTAGCATAAATGCGAGGAAAACATGAAGCTAAAAATATACGAATTAAATCAGTCATATATATGGTAGCATTGCGGTTATTTAGTTGGTTTTTTTCAGGTTCTATAGAAAATTAAAAATGAATACAATGGTAGCCTAAGGCCTTCGATGCTCTGGCTACCTCCGCTAATTAACAATTTTATTATTGTTAGTTAGCAATACAAATAAATAAATAAATGAATACAATGGCCAAAAATCTAGGGCGCTGCAACCTACCAATTAGAAATTACAAAGGAAAAAAAATTACCAATTTATGTGGGTCATGCACTAGATTTGATTTTCGAAGCTTAGTTTCAGCTGGTTCACGAGGATACATGCTTTTGTCACGAAATCATTTAGCAGTATCACCAGTTTTTGTTTTTTTTTTTTTTAATTTACTTCCAACTTTGACCAGAGAATAACTTGCATTTTTACATCATTATATGTTTAATAACATATTTTGCAAAATTGTAAAACTCCCTCTTTTTTATTATTACACATTTCACAAGTTTACAAATTAGGCTAATCCATTTAGCAGTTCCAAAACCGGCAAAGCTATTAAATACCTGTCATTTGAAGTGTTACTTATTTAGTGAAAAGTATTTCATTTACGAATATGGATCGTTTAACAGCCTAAGAACGCGTAAAAATAGCTAAAACTAACTACAAAACTGGTGATTCAAACGTGACCACTTTTCGTGCATTGTAGGGTGATTACGGCCATAATAATCGACCTACTGTGTAAGGAATTAACAAGATTATAATAAAATTGGAAGAAACTGGAAGCGTTACAGATGTGGCCAGGTCTGTGTATCATCGCAATGTTCGTACTGTCGACAATATCCCTTCTGTTAATGAAAATGTGACGGATAATCCGAATTTTAAGAAAATCGCTTCTGTTAGTGAAAGTGTTTCGGAAAATTTGAATTTCAATTCACAGCGCTATGACTGTATGACAACTGACTTTTTTTTTTGCTTGCAATTGAAGATTATGAATTGGACGATATGTGGTTTCGACAAGACGGTGCCATGAGCAACACAAAACGAACGATTTTGGCTTTAGTCCATGAGAAGTTTCTAGAAAGCGTAATTTCACGTTTTGGTGGCGTCAATTTGCCACCAAGATTATGCTATTTGACGCCATTAGACTTTTTTATGGATCTACGTCAAAGGGTGTATTTACACGGAGAATTTTTTTACACATTGGAGAATTTCAAAATCAGCATTCGTCAAGTCGCCGCAGAGATACCGCCCGAAATGTACTCAAAAATGTTCGAAAACTACATCAAAAGCATCAACTGCTGCAACCAATCCAGAGGCGGTCATTTAAATGTCATTGTACACAATGACAAGGTCCAAACATTATAATGGAATGAAAGTTTCATCGAAATCATAGCTTTATATGTGTTTTATTTAACTGTAGTTTTAAAACCGAAAAATACATAACCCTGTAATATTAATGAACATAATATGACGTAAAAATGTAAGCTGATTCGATTTCAGTATTGGAAATAAACCAAAAGAAGAGGTTAAAGTTGCCAGTTAAGACAATTTTTCTTAAGCAGAAAAATAGTGTAGTAAAAAAATTTATTTTCGCGATCATTTTTATTTTCTGTGAATTTCACCATGGAAAGTCATCATAGTGCCAGCCTTTAGCGTACAGCCTGAAAGTTAGGAAGTTAAAAATGTTTTCGTTGATGCTTTCGAGTAGCCCGAGTGATGGCGGGAGTAAATGGAGTCATATCCACCTAGATATGGCTATTCGATTGTGTACATGTCGTTATCAAGATATGATCTACATTTGATAAACCTAAAATTATGCTAGTTTCAATCTTTTGTATCATTTAATACATCTGGTGGTATTGGGTCATTTGATGGCTTAGCGTTTAGAGAAAGAAATGCTGCAGCATACATGGCAACATTGCAGCCAATCGGAACAACTTCTATGAGGGAGTACCATAAATAGAACAAGAGAGAGCCAAACGGTGACTTTAAATGATGAACAAATTTATGCGAGAACCGGGGGAAATATACAGATGCACATGCAAACTAAATGTTAGGGTCAGCCACCATCCCTGAAAGGACAATAATAATAAATCTGACCAAGGATGCGCAAAATATGATGCGGATATAAAGAGAGCATATCAATAATTTGCTTGTTGCTTAAGGAAGCACACGATGACATGGAATATACATCACCCACACAAATCGAGACCAGAATAATAACAACGGAGTTGAGAATGCAGATGGTTTGCCATCAAACCACAAGATGGCTGATGAACGTTGCTACTTAAATAACTTTCTTTTTTAATTCATGTACACTTTTTGTCTCTTTTACTTGTTTGAAAATAATAAACTTTTGTTAATTGAATTCAAAATATCTTCACACTGTGCGAGGCATGTGCAACATTATTCATTGCTGCTTGGAGGGTTACAATGTGAATTACCTCAATTGCCGTTCAAATCCGTTGTTTTAAATCTTTCAAATAAATTAGTTTTGTTTTGTAAACTTTGTGCTTTCAATAATTCTACAAAAAAAAAAAAACTGGTACGGCAAAAAGAATTTTAATTTCAATTCTGTCAAAACTAACCCAGTTATGTGACAAGAAGCCACACCGATTTGAAATGGATATTTTTCGGAGCATTTCTGGAAGGAAAAACACATCTTGGTTGCAACATTTATCAGGCACCTTGTATCTAAAGCATATAACGACAAGCTGACAAGGAGCATTAATTAGCTTCAATATTGGTTGGCCAAATGAAAACATGTCTGTCTACTGAAATCCATAATAATGTTCTAAATTAAAAAAAAAAAACGTTCAAAACTTTGTATATCAACTGTCGCCGGATCGAGTTTTTTTGTGTGATTTGGTTGGATCTTATCAGTGTAACTTTAGGCCAGGTTAATCGACAGCTGAGAGATATATGATTTCAATTGGTGGTTGCAGTAAAAATTATTTGCAGCCATAGCTGAATTTTTGATTCCATGACTTTGGGAAATGACACTGCAGACACTGGGTCTTCAATGAAAGTAGGTGAAGACCTCGCTGGAAAATTTTGCACCGAATAAAATATGTGATCACACATTTTTCGACATATTTAAAGCCCAAAATGTTACTGCAGTCTTCTTAAACTTTGCGAAGAGGTAAAAAAGTAAGTATGATGACCAAAGGCTTAATATTTTTTTCAAATCGTAGCCAGATATTGTAAATGGACTGTGATGGGTGCAGCACGAAAGTATTTTTGTTGTTTTGGAATAATATATACCCTACCTACTTTGCTTCTACCGGCTCTTTCAACTCAGTCACTGATAACTTAACAATGAACTTCGTCTAGCGAGCTAATATGTGAATTAAAAGCCTAGTCAATTCTATAGGCTGAAGTAATCGGCTTAATAATTGATTTTATTTCCCAATTTCATCTGCTTATATTTCAACATAAAGGTATTCTGAATCCTATTTTCTTATGTCCTAATTTCACTTTAGCCTAGACATATTCATGCATACTATTCATATTCACTCATACATAAATTGAGTGAAATTCATCTAGGGGATGGTACTATGTAAAGGATGGTAAAGTACCATAAAGAGTACAGTACAGACTATATAAATGTATCCCTTTTGGTATTCTCAATACAAATTCGCCGATTTTCCGATGTTCAATTTCACCCTGTTATTCCTCATCCGTAGTCTGCAGTAACCCAAATTTGTATACCTTGCATTATATTATAATTTCTTGTAAAATTTGGGCAAATGACCGATTTAACTTATGTATTCTTGGCTTCGTATCTTCCTATCGATAGCATTAAATTTAGTAAAATTTGACACAAGTTAATTGCTTGCTAATGTAAAACCTCAGCATAAAAACAGAGCACTTTGTCACGCCCATTCTGGTAGCAAAATTTAACCAATCCTTCATAATTTTTAATTAGTCAGCTGTAGTAAAACACAATTTTATCCATTATATTGTTCTATAATTCTTTGTAATATAAGAGAAAATTAACCACGCCCCTTCTGGTACCTTCCATACAAATGATCTAATAAATCCATGTATTTGTACCTCCACATCTTCCAATCGGCGGCACCAAATTCAACTAAATTTACCAAATATCATACGTCTGCTACTCCAGGTTTTAAGAACGAAAATGGACGATGTCGCCACGCCTATTCTGGTACTTCCCATACAAATTGTTCGATTTATCAAAATTATATACTCCCTCGTAATTCCTTAAATTTTTGCTAATTATTTATATATTATTTATTATTATTATTATTACAATTTGTCCTTATTATTATAATTCATTATTATATAATTATTTATAATTTTTGAAAAAGTCGACGGCCTTTGGAGCCTCTCATATGAATTGCCTAATTCAACTTACATATTTCAAGATTCGAATCTTTCATTCAATTGCACTAAATTCAGTATACTTGAGCTGGCATTAGTCAATTAGTACTGTGAATAGATGATTGGACCGGCAGGCTCTTTAGGGTACCATATATAAAAATTGGCCGATCTAATAAAAGTCAGTCCACCTATATTGGAGGCTGAAGCAAATTTTTTGAAGTCTTCTTTACCTTTAACTCAGAGAATTTTTTTATAGCCACTTAAAAGTGCATTGGGTGAAGTTATATGTAAGTCAATGAAAATTTTTATGAAGATTTTTGCTCACAAAAAGGTGCTATTTCTAACTAAGCAATCAACTTGATAACAAAACTTTCCCTATTTTTTGACTAACAAAAATCCTGCAACACAAAATTCTCGCTTTACCTGTCATATAAATGTAATCTTAGGTCAAGATACAAGCAGATGAAGCAATTATGATAGTTTTTGAAAGAAGAGTTCTTGGTAAATTGTCTGCAACATTAATAATTAAGAGACAGTATCAGCATTTCATGAGCCATGAGCGCTATTAGCTCTGTATCAGTGGGAAAAAGCTTCTCTAATGAATAAGATGGACAGCGCAGAAGAAGGACACCAAAACTACTTTAGAAGCACCAAAAATTCTTAGTAAATTATCTGCAACATTAATAGTTAAGGGACAGTATTAGCATTTCATGAACCATGGGCGCTGTAAGCTTTCACAATGAATAAGATGGACAGCGCAGAAGAAAGACACCAAAACTGCTTTAGAAGGACCAAATTTCTAAAACGCCATAAAGACTTAATTTGGCGAAAACCAAAATGCTTGAAAGTATTTCTCTTCCTTTCCTATCCTCGAAAACTTCCTCGCATATCCTCAATGTGATTGTAAAACATTTTAGTTCGAAAAATTGACAAAACATTTCTTCTCCAATTTTATGTGATATCAATTAAAAAGTCCAATGCCCCATTTTTGGGTAATTTTTTAATTTCTATAGAAGTTTGTGGATATACTAAACTCGATATCCCATTAGCAGTACAAATTGCAAGCACCATAAGTTATTCAACTGCGGTAGTTTAACGTGGGTCTAGCTTTGAAAGCCTTACTCACGGTGTGCCATCCCACATGGGACTGTTTTTATTTGCACTTGCGACAGTTAGCGGCCCTTTGGGGAACTGAGACTAATCCCTGAAGGATTAGCCGAAGCAATTTTGAGATAAGAAGCATATCCCCTTGGAAAATTTTCTCAGGGCTTGCTTCCTCTTTCAGTCAAAGTACCTTTGAAATCGCTGATATGAAGTGAACTTCCTCCCGGTTAGGAGTGAGGCCTATCTAGACACCTCAACCTAATCGACGAAGAACAGTGTTTTCCAAGTTCCCGCATTACCTTCAGGAGAAACTGAAGTAACGCAATATCACTGAAAACACGTGTTCGGGCAACCATAGCCAGCACGATGCTCCCGCAAAGGGTCCCATCATCACGATCAGGCAAGAACAAATAGTTCTTGGGCCCCTGATCTCCCGTGCTAACAGAAAACTTCTCAACCAGACCAGCAAATTGCTCCAGTTTCGCTGCATCATACCTCGTATGGAACTGGTCGTCCATCGTCTACGTTTGTACCAAATGCAGACATACATCTGCAACAGGTCGCAGCTACACGCCTTTGTACTACGCAACCCCATATAGAAAAAGAGGAATGCTGCTACAACACACATTCACATGCATCGTTTGTATTGTACAATACATATGACAGTGCATCTTCGCTACAGAATCCCTAACCCCTAGCAGCAATCAAAATAAAAACTACGTACCCTAACGCTCTCTCCTACCCCGACGCCTAGAAAACAACCTGCCTGCAAAGTGGCATGCCTCGGTCAGCCTGTTTCCTAAAGATAACATGTCCGTCACCTCCCAATTGCCCCAAACCTTCACAACCCTTAATGCGTCCAAGTCCCCAATATCATTATACAGAAGGCAGTCATATAAAACATGCTTCCAATCCTCTATCTGATGCCCACAGTCACAAGCACTACCTTCATCCAGACCTCTTTTGAACAGAAACGCGTTCAAAGGACAATGCCCAGTAACATAAGTTATAAATATTCCTCATAGTCCTCGAAATGTGATAATTTTGGAAATCTTTAAAATTAATCTTTTCCGCCTGTTGAAAGCACCATGATCGCCGAACCGATTGAGCCGGTAAACTCGAATTTAGAATGTTATTAAGTTTGAAATTGAGCAAAATTGCGCTAATACGAAAAACTTTCTTATACGACTACAGTGATTGAAGTAGCCTACATAAGAATTGAACTTTTCTAAATTTTCGAAAAAATTTTCATATATACGGTATTTCAAAGCAAGTTCTGATTCAAAAATAATATGCAAGCAGATTTCCTGCAATATTTTTGTTGTATACTCAAACCAAGAAAGTTATCCGACGCTCCCGGTTACCCTTTTTTACATTAGCAGCCTAATGTTTTCAATTCAATCCATACCCTGGCTTTAGATTAATGTGTCGTGACCCGCTTTTCGGAGACACTTTTGTCTCTTTGCCTCCATTGTTTTAACACTAATGGAATTTCGGTGTTAACATGCAACCACACAACAAACAAAATTCAATTCAACAGTTTTCAAACATGATGCCAACTGGCAGACAACTTACCAACACTGGCACTATATATTTCAGAGTTACCATGGTTTTAGACAAAGTAAATTATAATAATTTATTGAAAACTACGATATTTTTTCTTACTTTCAGATTTTCTTTTTCAAAAAATTCTTATTTTAAAACTAAAATATCACGACTTAACAGAGAGATATATATTTGTATACATAGGAGATATATATATATATATATATATATATATATATATATATATATATATA
>JAHXMU010000120.1:747404-771174 GCA_019455685.1 Philornis downsi | reverse complement strand
TATATATATATATATATATATATATATATATATATATATATATATATGTATGTATGTTTACAGGTAAACTTACTACACAAAAATAATAGATCAATAAATATGTAAAATAAAAAAACTAAAATAAAAAAATTACATAAAAAAGGGGCAGAATGGGAGTGATTATTTTTTTGGGCAAAAAGTACGGCTTCTCAGGAGGATGACGAAAAATCACTTTTCACCCGTTTCGTCCATGGAATAGTGTATGGGCTTGGTAAATTCGATGTGGTCATGTAAAAGGGAATCATCTGGAAAGAGAGGATTTGAAAAAAAGCTTAAAAATTTAGAAATTGCTTGGTTTTATGTAACAGCCTTCCATGAATATTTTGTAAGTATACTTAAATGGTATTTATAGGTTTAATTTTCATTTGCGTTTGAAACAAACTTTCACCTCATATATAAACCCGTTTCTTAGCTTAGAAGTTTATAATGATGATTTATAAAGCCTAAACTCAATTTACGAACAAAAAAAACTTCAACTTGCTCCTAATAAAATTTAAATACCAGGCTCTCAACAATGCACACAATAAATTAAATGTTTTAGCTGTATTTCAGCACGTACTGTTTTCAGTTAGAGACACAACTTTTACTAGTTTTACTCAAAATATTTTCCCGTATCTCGCAATTAGTAAAAGTTGTACGAAATTTTAATAAGGATGGATAGAGCTATTCAAATTACATTGTCTGAAGAAACGGCTTTAGAATAGGCAACAAATGAAATAAAAATAGAAACAAAGACAATGATGAAGTTTCCTTCCAATCACTTAAAATTTTTTGGAATTTTATTTCTTTCGCCAGATTTTCGTTTCTATACTTTTTACAATCTTTTAAATGAAAGGTAATTTTTGTACATTCCCTGATACTGCTTTTGGTATACAAAAAGCGCTCGGAAGGTTATTATATGTAATAGCAATTAATAACGGGTTATGCATTTTTCAGTTTCAATAGTAAAGTTCAATAAAACACACATAAAACTGCGATTTCGATGACTTTGCCATTATGTACGAAATACATTGTCATTCAAATGACCACCCCTGGATTGGTTACAGCAATGAAACCTTTTGAGGTTTTCGCGATTGTCCGCGTAAACACAGTCTTTGCCGTACCTCCACAGAAAAAAAGTCTAACGGCTCCAAATCGCATGATCCTGGTGGCCAATTGACGTCGCCAAAACGTGAAATTATGCTTTCGGGAAACTTATCATGCACTAAAGCCAAAATCGTTCGTTTTGTGTTGCTGGTGGCACCGTTTTGTCGAAACCACATATCGTCCAGTTCATAATCTTCAATTGCAGGCCAAACAAAGTTGGATATCAATGGCCATAGCGCTCTGAATTGACAGTGACGGTTTCCACAGTATAATTTTCGAAAAAATACAACCCAATGACATCTGTCGACTATAATGCGCACCAAACAATCATTTTTTCCGAATGCGACGGCTTTTCCACGATCACTGGGTTCTCTGGGTTCTCCGAGCCCCATATGCGACAATTTTGCTTGTTGGCGTAACCACCGAGTGAGAAAAGAGTTTTATCGCTGAAGAAGCCCACGTTTAAACCACCACTTTTGCTGTAAGTTTTAACTATATGTGCTCGATCCATACTCGTAAATGACAAATCTTTCACTAAATAAAACTGACCAGACTGACCGCCGGTCAGCGACAGCCTTGCCAGACTGGCGGTTTTGAAACCACTAAATGGATAACGTTTCATAAACTGAATCGAAGTTGTTTAAATTTTCGTTTCGGAAGTACTCTAGGGCGGATCAATTCCCCCAGCGTCACTATTTAAAGTCCGATTGCAACATTTCACATATCGTTGTGGTTTGATAAAAGCTATACTTCATTCGTTAATCATTTTTGATTCCAATTTGAAACTCTACCAATGGCTACTGGCATTACTAATCAAGCGTGGGAATTTGTCGTGCATTACGGGGTGACTATAGTCGTAATAATCGACCAACTGTGCAAGAAATTGGCGAGATTATAAAGAATTTTGAGAAGACTGGAAGAGTTACAGATGTAGTCAGATCCTGCACTGCCGAAAATATCGCTTTTAATAGAGAAAGTGCGGTGGAGTTCAGAGCGCTATCGCCGTACGATAACCGAATTTTTTTGGCCTACAATTGAAGATTATGAACTGGACGATATGTAATTTCAACAAGATGGTGTCACGAGCTACACAATGCCACCGATTTTGGCTTTATTGCATGAAAAGTTTCCAAAAAGCGTAATTTCTCATTTTAGCGGCATCAATTGACCAACAAGATCATGCTGTGAAACGCTGTTAGACTTCTTTTTGTAGGGTTACATCAAAGTTCATGTTTACGGGAATAATCCCCAAACGTTGCAGCATTCGGAAACCAATATTCGTCAAGTTATCGTCGAGATACCACCCGAAATGTGCGAAAAAGTGGTCGAAAACTACCTCAAAAGGATTCACTGCTGCAGAGGCGGTCATTTAAATGGCATTGTATTTCACACACAATGACAAGGTCCAAGCATTATCTTCTATCTTCTTCTATCTATATATATAAAAATCAATTGGTGTGCGTTAGTCTCGCTAAAGCTCGAGAACGGTTGGACCGATTTGGCTCATTTTGGCTCATTATTGGTAGAGTATTCTGGAAGGTTTAAAAGGTTTTATTTGAAGTGGTAGATGGCGTTGGAGATGAGATTTTTGCAATTAATTTTTTTTACCACATTAGCATTTTGAAGGCAAAACTACGTTTGCCGGGTCAGCTAGTAATGAAATAAACATTTCATCGAAATTATGGCTTTATGTGTGTTTTACTCAACTTTACTTTTGATTCCGAAAAATGGGTAGTTCCTTATACGGTGTCGGCTGGCTTTTTCTGCAAAGAGTTTTCTTCTTTTTTTTGTATTTAACCATGTCTACTTTTAGGAATGTTATATTAGAAGGTTGATGAAGGCGGACAAATATAGCGCGTCTTCATTTCCCTTATTAAATATTTTTCTCAAGAACTTAACATTTTTGCCAATCATAAATTTACGCCAAAAAATCATTGTCAACCTGATATGGCATTTGCCGTACCCATAAGTATTGAACCTAGACATTGTTATCAAAAACCATAACATTTGAATTTCCATTCTGCCTTGAAATCATTCAGGACGAACCGTATTTCTAACATTCCCCAAAATTAGACACTTTGATTGACTTCCGAGTTGGGACTTCAGTAATTTGATTTTCGTCAATTTTTTACCATTGTATAGCAAGATCTCCAATTCCTCTTCATCTCCACTCTCCCATTTTTTCGACGATCCATTCAAAAATTTTGCAGAATAACTAAGACACGAAGATACGAATCTAATTACGCTATATATGAGAATTATTCGACTTTTCCTACATTTTTCACATAGCGGTTATAGACCACATTGCAAACTGTTGTTCCCAAAAACATTAAAATTCAAATAGTTTATTTTCCGTGCAAATAATTGCCACCCTAGAGAGCAGAGGCATGTAAACGTACACTTCACATTTCTCTTACCTTGCATCTGTTTCTCTTCCTGTGTAATGATGCTGTCAACAATATTATTTATAAATTCTTGCGTCAACGTCTCCGTTATATTAATAGGATCGTAATACAGAAAACTTCGTTTGCTTCTTAAATGTTGATCTGCCGATTGACGTTTCTTTGCTGACCTTCGACTGCGAAACAATGCCAAACTTATGTGAGATTGTTGTAAAGGTATCTGATCGGGGCCAAATTCCAGGCATTTGCCTTGGACACAATATCTTTCATCGGCATTGGAACATCGGGTGCCCAAGGGGAAGTGGCCGTAATTGCCGTTAACCAAATAAAAACGATGTTGGATGAACTCGTCTTGGCAGCCAACGCGACAGCTGCGATCAGGATCCTCGACACTGGCCGCAATCTGAGTGCCATGACCCGAAAGACCTCGTACTTTGAGTTTATAGCGAGAGCAGGTGTTATCGGCATATTCACCAGCAGTTTGCAAGCGATCGCAAGGCTAAGAGAAATAATCAATAAATTAAATCAATGAGTCAATAAACAAACTATTAAACAGGGGTGAGCGGTCGAAATGTTATCTACCTAATGTTGCGGCAGCAATCATCGGGCTAATGTATGCGTGCTCATTTTTTGATAAGCATCGAGAAATTGATTGTGCTATAATTTTGATAGGTATCGATCTATTATGCTGTTTGCAAGATTATGGAACCATATCATTTTACGTCGCGGATGAAGAAACAGTTATCGAAATGGCATTCAAACTCAACAGTGCTATGTTTTGAAATTGGCCGGAAAATCATACCCAGCCATTGCTAAAGAGCTACGACATTAACGTGCGAATGAAATATTTGTGCATCAGACCATTCCATACTGGAAGCATCAAAAAACGTCACGGAGGTGGACATCCAAAAATAGCAACACCGACAGAAATGGTTTGAAAATTTAAAGGCAGAATTCAACCTAATCCACGACAATTAACGAAAAATTCTAACGTGTCTGCTCATAGCATGGGATACATACTAAAAAGTGAACTACCATTGAAGCCCTACAAAATACAAAAAGTGCAAAATTTAACAAAATTGCACAAAAGGCAGCTCGCCTAAGAAAGGCGTTAAAACACTTATACGTTGGTGGCGAAGTTGAAAACTTGATCCTTTGTGATGCAAAAATTGATACGGTTCAGTGACATGCAAACAAACAAAACCATTGTGTGTGATTAGAACACGAGTCAAAAGATAATTTGGACCAGCGAATTGCTCTGCAAATGCAAGCGCCTGTATCAGTAATAGTTGGGGCTGCAGTAACTGCCACAGGACGCTTACCACTGGTTTTTATTGAACAGGGAGTGAATGTAAATCAACAAATCTACCGTAAAAACATTTTGAACGATACTTAGTTGCCTTGTTCTCACAAGTAATTAAATGGAAACCATTGGATATCTCAATAAGACTCGTCATCACCCCAAAAAGTCGACGAAATCTACAATTTTCCAGAAGCAAAACGTTTCAGTTTCGTTTGTTCACAACAATGGCCACCATATTCCTCGAACTTAAAGCCAATAGATTTGTTCATATGATCAATTCTGGAAGCTAAAGTATTAACTAAAAAATAAGAAACAAATAATGCCTTAAAGATTGCTCTACGCCGGGGGTAGGACAAAATACCATCAGGTCACATTTGTGCAGAGAGTGAAGACTTCTCGGACAGACTCGATGCTATTATTCACGCTAAAGGTATTAACATCAAACAATGATGAATATTTCCTACAATTTGAAATATTGTAATTTAAGTTTTGAAATAAAAAAAGACCAAAATTGAAGTAATTACAGAATATGTATTTGGTAACATTTCGGTTGCCGACCCGAGAATGGTATGAGGATGTTCCCACTTACCTTCACCGCATGAGTGCATAGCTGCATATTCTTTACCCCAGTCTTACGATTCACCACAACTTGAATGCCCTTCGAACGGGCCATACAGCTGGAATGGCAACCCGATTTTACAATCCAATCACTTTCGTCATGAAATGAAGCAGCCGCAGAGGAAGAAGATGGTTTTGGCAGTGCACTCTCCGAGGACATGTGGTCATTTAAATGATAACTGTACTTATTCGAGGGCGAGTAGACATCTGGCTTTCGTTTGTATGAAGTAGCATCATGATTATATTGGCCATGAAAAGGTCGTACGGCTACCTCTAACATATGAAATGAAACAAAAAGATGACGATGTTTCCGGGAAAACTTCCCCAATCAATAATTGCAATCAATTTGGAAGCAGTGACACATATTTTAGCTCACCGAATATATGATAGCTGTCATAAGTTAATTTTTAACTTAAATAAAAGTAGTGAATAATCTCCGGAAAAAATGGGACACACAAGTGAGACGTTTCGAATAAGAAACATGTGACCACTTCATAAATTTTTAAACATTGTCTTTGAGAGAGAGAAAAAGAGCTGGATTCATTCGCTCTAGCGCTTTTGTGAGAAATATCCTACTTGAACCCCTCAAGGATACATCTGCCAGAGCATCTGCCTAACAGCATCTATTCACTATCCTTGTTTAAGAACTTCTTTGCTGCATTTAGTTGAGTGACTATGACAAGAATGGCTCCTGCGATCGATCAAACCAAACTTGAACGGTTTATTTTAATGGAAGCTATACAAAAAACAACGATTCAGCACTTAATTTCAAGTAAATTATGTAATATATTGAACAGAAAACTTGCGTAACGAAGCATGCAGAAAGATAAACGTTATTAAGCTAGCCTCCATCTACTGCAAAAGATACTTCTAAATTACTACGAAAAAAACACCATCAGGTTTTCAGGTTTAAAGAGAAGATTATGAAGAAATGTGGTAGAGGTGTTACTGCAGTCTTCTCAACCATTGCGAAAGAGTTTGGAATGTACCTTGTGTCGACGGTCAATAGAACAAATTTTGGTCTGTAGATTAGGATTAGGTGTGTTGCTTGCAAACAGATATGGACTTAGCAAGCAATTTAATCACAAAATCCACTTCCAGCGAAAAACTATTCAAATTTTCCAAATGCTAGCATTACATGCTTTCTTGTACTAAAGCAGAATCCTAGGTCATAACACAACATGATAAATTAGCTCGGGAAGTCTTCGAGAAAAAATTCGACGAAATACAGGGTGGCGCAATAGAACGTGCATATTGCACCATCTTTTTTTGCGGGGTAGAAAAGGCGCGGGCGGGGGGGCGCCTACATCGTTGGGTTGGCGGGCTCATGGAGTTTTAGTCGCTATGAATCACTACGACGGGAAGCGTCGCGCATTTTGCTTGCGCGCATTTTACGAAAACTCTCATTCATATATTGCTACTAGGCGACTATATTGTGCTGAATATGGACTACGGCGAATTAGTGAAGCTCCGAGTGCTAATTTAATTAAAATATGGGTAAAGCGCTTTGAAGAGACCAGTTCAACATTTAAACCACAAGCAAATGGTCGCCCAAGAACACCGAGGACCGAAAACAATGTAATGTTGAGAGAGTTATGGAGTCAGTACGAGGAAATCCACAAATATCGACTCGCAAGAGATCGTCTGTCTTACAATTATCGCGACGAAGTTTGCAACGAATTTTAACATTGGATCTTAAACTGCATCCGTATAAGCTGCAATTAACACAAGAATGACTTCATAGCAAGGCTCGCATTTGCTAATGAAATGCTTAATCGATTTTCCAATTTTGACAATATCCTTTTCTCTGACGAGGCTCATTTCCTTATGAATGGGTTCGTAAACCGTCAAAATTGTCTTTACTGGAACAGTGAAAACAGTGAAAATCCCAAAATCAAACACCAGAAACCATTGCATAGTCCTAAAGTGACAGTATGGGCAGCAATCTCTGGCAGAGGAATAATTGGTCCTTTTTTTCTTCGAAAATGCGCGGGGCCAAAACGTCACAGTTAATACAGAACGCTATGTTGAGATGTTGGACGGATTTTTGGCTCCAAAAATTGAAAGTTCAAGAATAGTGAATTCCGGAACTTGGTTCCAACAAGATGGAGCTGCCTGTCACACATCAAATGACTCCATGGCGTCGGTGAAGCAGATGTTCCCTAGCAGACTGATTTCGAAAAGAGGTGATATCCCATGGCCCCCACGTAGTCCAGACTTGACGCCTCTTGACTTTTTTTGTGGGGATACCTCAAACACAAAGTTTACAGTAATAATCCAAGAAACATCGTTTAGCTCAAGGAGAATATCCGTTGTGAAATGGCAGCCATTACACCAGTATTACTGAAGAAAGTTTTCAATAATTTTCGTTTGTGGTTAGAAGAGTGCCGTCGTAGAGAGGGTCGCCATTTAGATGATGTTATTTGTAAAAAATAAACTCTATTTATTATTTATTTATCTATTATTTTTATTTATTATTATTTATTATTATTTATTATTATCTATTTATTATTTATTTTTTAATCTATTTTTTAAAAATGCACATTCTATTGCGCCACCCTGTATATAGACCCTTCATTATTAATTGACAGTATTAGTGTCATAAAACTCATGAGCTGTTCGGGCTATATATCAACTTTAGTGTTGCCAGAATTTGATAATGAAATAAAGCCAAAATTTTCCCTAAAAACGCCAAAACAAACTAAAAAAAGATCAGAAAAAAAGCGAAATTGGGTTAGGAAAATAGATGTAGTATCAACTTAAGCACAATTTTTATTACGTTTTATAAGTTTAGAAATAACGGATGAGATGTTGTATAATAATGTACATATATAATTCGATTCATAATAATTATAAAAAAAATTTAATCTTTACCCATCTTTACTAGATCCAATTAATTTAGTACACAATTTCGAACTTCATAATTATATCTCATCACTTTCATAACCAGAGAATCCCAACCGATAAATCAAAAAAAAATGATGCCTGTTCAAAATCCTGTCATCTTAGGATGATAGAAATAACTTTGGCATTCAGGAAGTGGTTTTCACCACAATATGAGGATTGTGGTTACGAGAAAGGAAGTTAAGTAAATTTGACTTGTATTTATACACCGGTAAGTGGAGGGTACTTGGCTTGATTGCTTTTCGGGTAAATGAAGAATTTACTTACAATTTGTTTGTAAAAAAAATACATTTATTAGGAGATTTGTGAGTTGTTTTGTCTTTGATGAAGACCTCGACAAAAACAGACCGAGATACCGTGATCTTGCAACACGAAACCTCGGTTTTATTTTCGACGAGTTAAAAGTAAAGAGCAGTAATTGCCAATTATAATACTAATCAGCCCCTATTTAGAAAGATTAACGAACAAAATTTCACCAAGACAATGAAATTGTACGTTGGTTCGGAAATGTCATGTCAGTCAGCTCATTGAACTGGTGAAGAATTTTTTTTTTTTTTTTTGTTTTCAAAATTAAATTCAATTTTCAAATTTATCTAAAAAAAGGACACTTTACTTTTGTGTGATGGCATTGTGTAAAATTATTATATTTTGCAATAAAAGTTAGTTTTCGTAGAAAAATTTCGTAAGAATTCAGATTTCTTTTTATTTATTTATTTATTTATCAATTTTGACATAACGTAGCACAACAAGATTAAATCTTTTATATTAATCTTATTTAAATTATGTATTTATTTATTTATTTTATTTTTATTATTTTTTTTTTTTTTATTTATTTTAAATTTCAACATTTCATGAGGAATATGCTTGACATTCCTGTAAGAAAAAATATTAAGACTTTTTTTGGACAGAAAAAATATATTGCTACTCTCTTACTCTTTAGGGCTCCAGATCATGCAAATTTCACAGAAATTTCTACAACCACTCAACCTTAAGAAAAATGCCACAATCATTCAAATATCTTAAGCTATTCCGAAGGACATTACAACTCCATGTCTCCTCAAGAACATAATAACTTGCGCTTTGATCAGCAACGAAGCTCTCACCATGAAAATTATGTTGCTTTGGAGGATATACAAGTATGAACCTAATCAGAGTTGGGAGTTGAGAGTTTTGATGCTTCTTGCTTGCAGTATCATCTTTACTTACTACTTCCAAGTTAATCACATTTTGTTTTCTGATCCCTCCCCGCTTTACTATGCTCGTATACTTACCATTTTCATATTTACTTCTCACAGTGGTAGGGCCATAAATGCGATCTGACGCAGTGCCATGATCATAATAATTTTGATTTGCATTACGATATTTATAGTTGTCATAATTGCTATACGCAGCTGAGCCCTGCGCCGCCACCGCCGGTATGTGATTACCATAATTCTGTTGACCGGATGAACCCCGTACGGTTTCATTATCCATGGCATTATCGTCTGATTTCTCATGCTGTTGCTTACAGAATATATTGTCGATCTTGTAATAATTTGCCGTCGAATTGTCGCACGAGAATTTCTCACAGCGTCCTTGTATGCAATAGGAGGGCTCATTGTCGCCGAATAATTTGGTACGACACGTTGTGCCATCCGGAAAGGTCCAACTTCGGGATTTAGTACCATTTGTCTTCGTTTTACAAAAGACCTTACATGATTCTTCAATGGTTCCCGATATCTGTCCACCCATGCCCGTTAATTCGCTATCGAATTTTTGTGACCGTTCACAGACTTGCCGGGCGAAATCTTCGATAGTGATCATAGGTACACGGTAACACTGTTTGGCCACGCAGGTTTCAAACTTACGATCTCTGCCCATGCAACGGCGTTTGTAGTCCACACATTTTCGATTGGAGATCCTGAGACCGGTGCTGCCTTCACGCAAACGTTTCGAGGGGCCATAAAGGCAGCTGGAATCACAAGCACTGGGCTCACTCCATACGCTCCAACTGCTAGATGGCTGAAAGAGGGGAAATAAGAAGAAGAATCAAATATATGCATATATAAATGAAATGCTACATATCTGTGCTTGCAAGGAGAAACGTCTTAACTACCAACTTGTAGTTTTGCAATTTTGAGCGTTTTTCAAAAAAAAATCGCTATATTGTTCGAAATATACACAATTATGAAACTTCTCCTAGACCACAACACGCGTCTTAGGGACATAAACGGTAGCAGTATAAAACATATTGTTGCTTTTATCGATTTTTAGAGATATTTCGTAATTTTGCCAAAATCGATGTTTTGAAAAAGGCTATAACTTGTGAATTACACCAAATTTTAGACTGGGTATTTGGGGCGAATACGTGTCTAGATTAAGACAGCAATAATCAGGAATGAACTCGTTTTTTTCCTAACTTCATTTGTCATCTTTTCATTCTAAACACTGATATATGTATATAAAAATATCTGAATTTGCGTCAATTTTCTTCTGAGGCAAAGTCAACAACACATTTCCTCTGTTTTCTTTACACTGTGCCATGGGTGAAGTTTATCGCTTATTACAAATTGGTGTGACATCAAATAACTAAAAAGTAGGTTTGGCTAGGTGGAATCCCTCCTGCAGGAATTGCGGTCTACAATACAGTGAATGGTGGTGTAGCAATTCCTTATTATACATTCTGTCAAGAAAAAGTGTTGGAACCCGGTTAAAAAGATTGTCTACATTCTTTTTATCGCTAAGTTGGCACAAATGTCCTCTACACTAACGAGGAGTTTCAGTGAGATCTGTCATGTCGTTTTTTTAAAGTGCTCGATTTTGTCATTTCATCTCAAATGTTTTTTACAATTTTTACAATGAATAAAAATATCGAACAAAGAATTTGTTTCAAATTTCGTATTGCAAATGAAATTTCTTTTGTCGAATCGCTGAAAACATTACAGGATCGACTTACGATTAATCGACTTGCATACGAGTGGTACAGTGCATTCAAAAGTGGTTGAAGTGTGTTGGAAGATTTGTTTCGCTCTGATCGACCATCAATAGTCATTGAGCTTTCTGTGTCTCATGAATTAATATACCGTTTTACATGATTGTTTGAGTAAGAATCGCGTTGTCTCTCGACAAAAATTCAATCACGTAAATGTCTCTAATGACATGCTGGAGATGTTGTCAGTTTCGACCCCGTATTCATTAAAATCTTTTTTACTGGCGAGAAAACATGGGTTTTCGAATTTGCCATTCAAACCGATCAACAAGCTACGCAATAGCGCCTTCGAAATGAGACGAAAATGAAGAAACCCCATTTCAAGGTCTATAGAAAATCAAAGTTATGTTTACCATTTTCCTAAATTATCGCGACATTGAGCACTCGAAATTCCTGCCAGAAATTCAGATGGTATATAAATAATATAAGGCGATTTTTTGAGATTTAAGTTTTTCAAGTTTGCAGCGCTGGTTGGTAACGGCTTCCAAACGTCATCTGTCAAAGTGAAAAGTGTATAGTATACCCTGCCATTTCATCATAGAAAGACCAACAAACGAGCAACGAATGCAAATTGTTGAAATTTATTATCAAAATTCCTGCTCTGTGACAAATGTGCATCGTTTGACACGACCATTTTATGGTCGTCATAATCGACCTGCTGAATTAACAATTCGTGCTGTTATCTCCAAATTTCGCACCAAATTTATTTTGTTGGACATAAAACCAACCGAAAATATTGCAGCCGTAGCGACCAGTGTTAATGACGATCGTGAAATGTCAATTCCTCGCCGTTCTCAGCGATTGGGCATGAGTTACTCAACCACAAGAATTTTTTTTTGCCCCAATTGGCTGAGTTGAACTTGTTTGACATGTGGTTTCATCAGGACGGTGCAACATGCCACACTGCTCATAAAACAATGCATATGTTGAGGGATGAATTTGGTGAGCAGCTTATCTTTCGATTTGGCCCTGTGAGTTGGCCCCCAAAGATATTGCGATTTAACGCCCCTTGATTATTTCTTATGGGGTTATATCAAGTCGTTAGTCTATGTGGGGTTATATAAAGTCGAACACTATTGAAGCTTTACATGATAACACAACACGCGTTATTCTTGAAATACAGGCCGAAATGCTCAAAAAGGTGACGAAAAATTGGACCTTCCGGATGGACATTTTGAGACGGAGCCACGGACAACATTTGCATGAAATTATCTTTAAAAATTAAATGGCAAAGACCAATTTATCAATTCCAATAAAAAATTTTAATATATGATGCAAAATTGACTGACAGAATGTATTAAGGGGCGTGACAAGAAAAAAATTTTATCATACAAAATATATCTACACAACTTGCTTTTTCGACTAAAATGGTGTTTTTAATATTTTTCAATAACGAACGATTGCAATTAGGGAGATCCCACTGGAAGATATGCAAAAACAAAAAACCTTATGGACCGAATTTCCACCTCCGAATCGCCGCTGAAACGGATGGTCTTGAAAAAGGCTTTCACTTTCGACAAGGTCAAGGGAAAGTAATTTTGGCGGAATAGCGGTAGGCCGACGCAAACGATAGCCAAACCACGATTGAGAATAACCTACTATAAGTTGCTTCCCAACGGTCAAACTCTTACTTCTGACCTGTGCTGTCAACAACTACACCACCTGAAAGAAGCAATCGCCCAGAAGCGGTCCGCTTTGGACAATAGACGGCAACTGCATCAGGACAAGGTCAGGCCATTTCAATAGTGACTTGCCAGAAGGTCCGGAACCATAACTTCGAGGTTAATATGCATCAACTTTTTGCTCCGGGTCTGGTATCAAGTGATTACCACGTCTTTCTTTTCTTTTTTTGTCCATAGCGAATGATATGCTGTCAAAAATTCGCCTCAAAAGAAGCTTGTGAAAATCGATGGTTCCTATAATTAATAATAGTGACTCGTCAGAAGGTCCGGAAGCATAACTTCGAGGTTAATATGCATCAACTTTTTACTCCGATCTGGTATCAAGTGATTACCACGTGTCTCTGTCCTTAGCGAATAATATGCTGATAAAAAATTCGCCTCAGGAGAACCTTATGAAAATCGATGGTCCCAATTTTTTTTGACAATTGGGACGAGGAATTCTATGAAATAGCTCCAAACTGACAACAAGTTGTGGAGCAAAAGTCACCTAAATCGGACCATTCCAACTAAGCTAAATAAAGCCTTCAATGTCATGCAATAATAATGGATTTTTCTTATCTACACTTTATACTTTTTTGCCCTTTTTTGAGAGCAACGAAAGCAACACAATTCAAAATAGCAACAACGATTATATAAGTTATGTCAATACCGTCATCATTTGATGCGGTGTCATAAATATAGCATTGTCTGTTTAAAGGAAGTGGAAATGTTAACTTTGAGATAATAATTTGTTAAGCCGATCTAATATGGATATAATTTTTATAGTGTTCTTATGAACTTAAAAGAGCCAAAAGTAAAGGTTGTCGGTTTGGAAACCAAGTTAATTACATATATTTTGATTTAAAACACAAATGCACTGTGAGAACTTTACATGTAAACGTCTCAATTGCAGTGGAGATGATAAATTTAGGATTTATATCTTAGAATTTGACAAGGTAGGCAACAATAATTGGCGGCACGTCTAGTTGCAAGACAATCCTGCTGATCTGGCCTCTTGTGCTATCACAGCACAGGAACTCCTGGTTGCCGATCCATGGTGGCACGGACCGCCCTGGCTTAACCTACCAAAATCCCTCTGGCCAACTTGTTTGAACACTAAGGAAACTGGAGAAGAGCTGCGACCAGTCAAGACGTAACTCAACAAATTATCAAAGGATATTTCGCCTCGGTTCTCCGATTTTTCTCACGCTCTACGTGATATTAGTTATATATGTAGGGAATTAAAAACTTTATTTAATGCACCGTTTTTTTTTTATTTATTAAGAAGTTGAACCTTCTTGTTCCATCGTCGATCAGCAAGAGAAAGACTTTTTTTGCTTTTCTTTTTCAGAACGACTCTAGTCATCTCCTGTCATTAGCTGTAACAGCTTTGATGTTTTTGGTATCAATCAAAATCTGTTACAGATATGTAATTTAAAGTATAAACTACAAACTAAGATGTTGCGTTCCCATGAGGTGTTTTGTGTACACCACATATATTTCACTTTTATCATCTAGTCCATCCGTTGCATAAAGAAATAGTGCGACATACCACTCATGAGTTACTCCTATCAGAGCTAAAGTTAGTAAGAACTCGACTCACGAGGTTATGTCAACAAATCCACTTCCCAGAATATGCACATCTTTTCCGTGGACTACAATTGCTTCGAGACAGCAATTTACTATCTCTTGACCCTTTTAAAGATTCGGATGACCTTATGCGGTCTAATGGTCGACTTTCGCAGTCCTCTATACTTTCATATAATGAAAAGTGCCTTAAAATTCTACCCTATTCAGGACTACTAGGCCAATTGCTAAACTTGTTCTGCTCCCTAATCAAGAACAATAATCCCAATTTTCTATATTTACAGTACAAAATGTCCATTCCTCCAAGACATATCAGGACAAATTTTTGCATAAATTATCTAATGAATTTCTATCCCAACGAATTCCAATTTGAATCAAAAATGGATTTACCGACCTATAAAGAATTGCAATCTCGCGAGGGGGGCGAGATGTTTATTCCCAGAACCCACGTTTGCAAATCCTAAATTTATCATCTTCACTGCAATTGAGACGTTTACATGTAAAGTTCTCAATTGTAATGAGATTGAGTGCTTTAGAGTTAACTTTAAGTCGACTGAGCTATTAGAGAATTTATTTGATTTGTTCAAGTCAGTTCTGGTTCTCCCCCCATACGTGTAAGGTATGTTTGGCTGCACATATAATCCTGTATTTGATTCTAATAAACTTTGAAAACGTGGGTTCTGGGAATAAACACACTGCTTAACTATAATAACCGGGCACAGCCTTCAAAATATATGTAATCTTGAAAAAATTTTGAGGTATTTACTAAAAGCAAGCACCATTGCTGCCTTACCAAAACTGGACCTCATTGGATTCACTTCTTATATGAAGAAGAAGAAACAGAGGTGTTCTAAATTTTATGCGAGCTGCAAAGTAAGTAATATTTTATGGGTAATCGCTGTTAAAGTCACACCAGCAAAACACTTTGTTTGCATTTAGAAATGAGAAAAAAATATCTGTACCTTTTGATACTCGTGCAACAAATGAGCCGCCTTGGGATTCTCCAAAAAGTTTGACTTATCATAGTTGGCCTTAGATAGGCCCGATGTTTGTTTAGTCGAAGGATAGGTGTCTACCCGTTTCACTACACAAAAACCACTGCGGCACCACTAAAGTAAAAGAAAAGTAGAACAAAGCCAATCATTAAATTTCTCCAATGCGAAACCTCCCCATGAACTTACCATGTTATCTCCACAGAAAGTGCCCTCCAGAGCGGGATGTGAAGTCCATGTATAGCGATCCCTTTGGCAGTGCAAATCGCGACATATATCAGCCAATGATTGACTGGGAGCCCTTTTCGACTCTTTGCCATATTTTAGCATACACTGTTGATTGGCATCGAAGCGTTCCCCCGGCAAAATGCCCTCAGCCGAATGATCCAAGTCACGAGAGAATTCAGCTCGATTAAATAGACATTCCGCTTGATTTTTTCTGCCAATCGGAAATAAATGCACATCATGGAAATAAAATGTAATTCTTCTTCCTTCTCCTATGAATACTTACTCCAAGAATGTATTCAATGAGTCCCTGGAGCATTTAGACCAAGTTATTTTGCCACTTCCCAAGGTCGGCGACATTATGTGTGAGGTGGGGTCGCAGGCATTATCGGTGCTGTCATGGCGCATG
Organism: Philornis downsi; assembly: GCA_019455685.1. NCBI lineage: Eukaryota > Metazoa > Arthropoda > Insecta > Diptera > Muscidae > Philornis > Philornis downsi. The sequence continues at coordinate 754,980 of JAHXMU010000120.1, read as the reverse complement.
CCTAAGCTATAGGGTAAAATTGAAAGAGGCTGTTAGCACTTTGTATGCCAAGATTTATGTATGTTTTGTTGTTTCATTGGAAATCGTATGCAAATGTTGCATGCACCATTCATGCATGCAGTATAAACTACAACAATAATAACAATGGATGCTATGTTAACCTACTTATGGCCAATTTCATGAGCTACAACGAAAACGCTCTCGAAGTGTTTGCCCTCGTTGATGGTGCATGATGAGGTGGGTATGCACATGCCGGCCACTGGAGCGAGACCGACCACTTGACTGATCAATTTACCGTTCTTGTTCACCACGTACAAATCGAGACCTTGACAGAAACGAACAAAAAACAAATTGAAAACAATGAAAATTTGAAAAGAAATCAATGATTAATTAAATCGATTATTTGCATTAATTAATTATTATTAATTATTATTAATATTTATTAATTATTATTATTATTAATTATTTGCATAGATCTCAATATAAAAAATATAATATGAATGTATTTAGCATATTAAAGCATTAAATTATACTCGTAAGTAGAAGATGTAATATTTCTCCAATAGATGGCTTTAGTAATCCGTATGTCGCGTTTATTAGTACGATCAGATTGCGCCAGCTGGCGTCAGTTTGTAATTGCTTGACTCAGTATTGTTTGAGCGCTCATCAAAGATGGACACCAGCAAAGCTGAAAGTGAAAATGTGAACAGTGCTTATGGTCTAGATACTGAAACAGTCAATCATGCTCAATTTTGGTTTTCTCGATTCCGTACTTGTAATTTTGACATCAAAAATGCCGTGGAAGAGGAATTGTCGAAAATGTCGATAGGATAATGGAAATCGTCAAGTTCGACTGCCATGTAATCACTATTTCAATTAACCAGCAGCTAAACGTTGAAAAAAAAACCGTTTGGAACTGCTTGAATACGGCTGGATACAAAAAGAAGCTCGATATATGAGTGCCACATGAGGTAACGTAAAAAACACATCATTAACCGAATTTTAATCTGAGGATCGCAGCAATATCGACCCATTTCTGAAATGTATGGTTAAGCAAAAAATACTGTTGGTTTAAGCCCATCAAATTTGTCAGAACCAATTTCCAGTTATTTTAATGAATTTTAGACATTTTTTTTATTAAAAATAAACTTATTTTTAAAACAGTTAACCGAAGTGAAAAAACAAAACTGATTAAACCAATAGTTCGATATCGGCAATTTTGGAAAAATGTTGCGAGTCGCCACGGCACTAATGCCACCCTTTGATTAGGCGCCAAATTGTCACGGGTCCATCTTGACCTAAATTTGGGTGCCATATTGTTATGGGCCCTTTTTTACCTAAGTTTGAACGGTATGTTGGTATATGCCATTAATAAGGTATCAGGATAATGCTGGCCGGCTAACAAATGCCATGGATCTTGGGGCAGGTTCCAACCCGTGACAATTTGACTCCTAATCAAAGGGTGACATTAGTGCCGCAGCGACTCGTAACAATATGGCGCCCAAATTTAGGTCAAGATGGATCCGAGACAATTTGACGCGTAATCAATTGGATGATGGCAATTTTTCACAATGTTTATTGCAGAAAGAATATGCAGCCTGGAAATCTTTCAAGAGCATCGTGAACAATTTTCTTGGAAACAATAAGAGTGAAAACTACAGCCAAATTGTTGCAGAATTATTGAAAAATTATCACGAATTAGTTGCACGAATGTTACTCAAAATGCATTTTCTTCATGCGCATTTAAATTTTTTTCCCACAAAAACTAGGTGCGGTGAGTGACGAACAAGAGGAGCGTGCTCACCAAGATTTAATGAACATTGAAAGAAATTTTTGTTATTGCTTAATACGTGAAACCAAACCAACAAAATACAAACACAATTCACTTTTGAAAATTCATTGATTTTAAAATAAACCAATGATTTGTTATGTAAAAAATTAATAAAAACGTCTTTTTTTTGTATTTCAAAAATCTGACGTGATAGAAAAAAACCAATTACAGATTCGAATTCAGCCCACCAAATTACCCTAGGAAAGATATTTGGTTGCTCCAGTCCAAAACCTTGTTGGCTAGGGTAATTGAATGATTTACATAGGTGAAATGAAGATTTCAAGGTTCACTGGCATAAGAAATATATATAAAAATATGTAAGAAAATATGTGATCAAAAAATGACCGCTATTTTATATTTTTTTCAAAAAGTATTTATTTATTCATCAATTTCTATTTTATTTCCTTTAAAGTAGTCCCCCTCAGATATAATACACTTGTGCCAGCGTTTCTTCTAATCCTCGAAACACTTCTAAAACGCGCTTTTTGGTATCGTCAACAGCTCCTGTTTCGATTTTTCTTTTATCTCCTCAATCGTAGCAAAACGCTTTCCTTTAGGTGTCTTTAGTTTTGGGAAGAGGAAAAAGTCAGCGGGGGCCAAGTCCGGTGAATACGATGGTTGGGGCATGACTGCGGTTTTGTTTTTGGCCAAAAACTCACGCACAAGCATCGATGTGTGAGCTGGTGCGTTATCGTGGTGCAAAATCCATGATTGGTTTTTTCACAATTCTGCGCGTTTCTGACGAATTTCGTCGCGCAAACGGCGCATAACTTCAAGGTAGTATTCGTTATTGATCGTACGACCTTGTGGCAAGAATTCATGATGCAACACGCCATTGCAATCGAAGAAAACAGTGAGCAAAGCCTTCACATTTGACCGAACTTGACGTGCTTTTTTTGGTCTTGGGTCTTCTGGACGCTTCCATTGGGATGATTGGGCTTTGGTTTCAATGTCATAGCCATACACCCATGATTCATCACCAGTTATAAACTTTTTAAGGAAATCTTGATCGTCGTTGACGACGTTCAACAGCTCCTGAGCAACGTCCATGCGACACTGTTTTTGCTCAAAATTTAGCAATTTTGGAACAATCTTCGCTGCCGCACGTTTCATGCCTAAAACATCCGTATAAATTGCTTTTCGTGAGCCGAACGATACGCCAACATCATCAGCAACCTCTCTAATAGTGAATCGACAATTATCCAAAATCATTTTCTTCACTGCTTCAATGTTTTCATCGGTTGTTGACGTGTTCGGGCGACCAGGGCGAGCATCGTCATTGACATTTTCACGGCCTTTCTTGAACCGGTTATACCACAATTAAACTTGTGTTTTGCTCATAGTAGACTCGCCAAACGCCACAGCCAACATTTCAAATGAACTTAATAAAGTTTCTTTGATCCATTTTTTCGAATAGTAAAAAATCGAAGAGCACACCAAAACACGACTAACCTTTTTATTTGTCAAATACAAACTGGCAATCCAAAATGGCTGATATTTGCCAACATATACGAGTATAACAGACATGTGTACCAACATAACAGAAAAAATGCGAAAATCGAATAATAACTCACGAAATTTTGAAAAAAACCGGGTTTTTTTTTTATCACACCTCGATAAAAAATAAATCTATCTACATATATAAAAATCAATTGCTGTGCGTTAGTCTCGCTAAAGCTCGAGAACGGTTGGACCGATTTGGCTCATTTTGGTCTTAAATTATTGGTAGAGTATTCCGGAAGGTTTAAAAGGTTTTATTTGAAGTGATAGATGGCGTCGGAGATGAGATTTTTGCAATTCATTTTGAAGGCAAAACAACGTTTGCCGGGTCAGCTAGTATATATATAAAATACATGTTCAAAATAATTTAAGCTGAAAATTACATATTGACAACTAAGGTTCAAATTAGTGCCTATGGTTGGCATTCAATATAAATTAAAAAATTAGTTTGTTAAAAGAACCCAACCTTTGGTGTATAAATCCTTCATACAGAGTCATTTCACTTATTTACCGATTTTATATGGATATAAAAGAAATTTCGGTATGAAATCAGTGCAGATATTGCAAAACAAATCCCTCAAAATTATTTTCAATCTTTTCACATTACATTTTCCATATTGATGTTGTACCAGCCTATGGTTTGTACAAAATGCAGCTGCTTCTTTATGTTTTTAAAGTCATACAAGGTGTCTGATACAACACATTTACTTTATATAATTTTTATATAAAAATCAGTACCAAAGTAAGTGCTACCAGATGTTATCCAGAATCCACCAAACAACGAATTGAATATGTGGATAGCGTTGAGTATAACAACCTGTCATAAGTTATAATAAAAACCATTCAGAAATCAGCTAAATGTATACCTTTTACAAAACATAGAAATGCTTCTGATGTAATTACATTATTAATTCATTACATTCATCAATTCATTACATAATAAATTCTGTTGTATTGAACTTAAAAATTGTATATAAAAGATTAGGCTCATTAATGCCTCAGGGGTATGCTGAAGTATACACATAGATATCGGGTAATATAACGGGTGGTTCGGAAATTTCGTTCTGTTTTTAAAAGAAATTTATTTACAAGAAATCAATTATTGTAATCTATTATACAATCTCCCCATTTTTTTAATAACTTCTTCCCACCTCTCTGGGAGCTTTTTAATTCCTCTTTCATAAAACTCGCGTGTTTTTTGTGAAAAAAAGCGTTCGATTCGATTTTTAACTTTCTCGTTGTTATGAAAATTCAAATCCTTCAAGTGATTGCTCAGACTGCGAAATAGGTGATAGTCGGACGGGGCGAGGTCTGGGGAGTACGATGGGTGAGGTAAAACTTCCCACCTAAGCCTTGAAAGTTTCTGAAGAGTTTGCAAGACAGTGTGAGGCCTCGGAGAGGCAGTGTGAGGTACCCACACATCGAGGTTGCTCACAAATCTGAGCTCTTTTATGACTCTTTGAACAGTTGAGAGTGATTTTTTAATTATTTCAGCTATTTCCCTAACTGTTGCATGGAGATTAACAATAATTAAATCTCTCATCTTCTCGGAAACAATTTCTTTTGGTCGTCCTGATTTCGGAGCGTCCGTTACGGAAAACTTGCTCGTCGAAAATCTTGTAAGCCATTCCTGGCAAGTTCTTTGATTTGGACCGTTTTCTTAATAAACAGACTTTATTTTTTGGCTAACTTCAGCAGCCGTTTTTCCTTTTCGGAAAAAATGCTGTTTATCGCTCATTTTGTTCACTTTTTAAAACTTTTTTTAAAACGCTGTAACCACTCACAACTAGAACAAGAACACAAGTAAACAATAGCAAACAGTTCAGAGAAAGGGTGAGAGCAAATTATGACAGTGTTTGAAGGAACTCTACGTCATGGGAAGTGACATATGGTGAACTAGCGAATTAACAGAATGAACTTTCCGAACAACCCAATAAATATTGAAGTTAAATTTATAAATAGCAAATGTTTGTGCTTTATTCAAATATTGTTGAAATAAAATGGTGATAATCACAGAAACATAAATACGTAAATTTCCATGAATATTTCTTTAAAATAATTTTGCTTATTTTAATGTTTTTTCAATCTTAATTCCTGTTAAGTCTCTTTCAAATCTAGATTCAAAACCGATGCCCATTTTTTTGTACAAATTAGGAGAGGAGGTTTTACGAATGGAAAATTCTTGTGATGTTTTTTTTCCAATGTGTGTAATCAAGAAGGAATTCTCATTAAGTTAAGATTTTCAGATGCATAAGACCTGATCAATTGTTCACAATCATTATAAGTAGTCTGCTTCTGATGAAGATCCCTGGTTGAATCCGAAATAGCTGTACAGAAAACCTGACATTAAATGAATATCATTCTGCCAAAATTGTTTTAAATCAAGCATTGCAAAAATCCTAAATTAATATAAAAACAAACATTTAATACACAAATCGAACTAGACGCAAATAAGTAAAGTATTTTTCCGTAAAATTTAATTCTTTTCACTGAACTTAATTTTTCAATCAGAATCTTATAACGGTTTTTTTGTTAACTACTTTAAAATATATCCAACAGTATAAAAATGTTATCTCATTTTTTAAATATCAATCTCGTTTTAAAACTCGTGAAATTGAAATGAAAAAATCGATTTAATGAATTCGGCATTTTACACCTCCCCACTCACCTGTTAGGATCACAGCGTGATCATAATGCATTGGGTCCGAATCCTTGGGGGGATTCCATTTCGTCTGCCATTTGCAAAAATTACTCAAATAAGTGTCAATATCACTGGATCGCCTCAACTCTAAGTGATCCTTTTCCAAAATTTCCAAACGTTTCAAAACGAAATTTACTCTACGACCCAACGATGGATGGTGATACAACAACTGGACACCATTGATCATGGCCAACACAAAGCGTATCAAATGGGAACTGGTGTCCTTGGGGAAATTCTTGGCCATGTGAGCGAACAGATCTGTGTCCACAAATATCGCCGTCTCGATGTGTAGCACGTCGGTAGAGCGAAACTGTTTCTGGGATGAAATGTAGCGCCGTGATCGCTTTGGCGATTTTTCAGATTCCACATTATGGTGATGTTTGCTGTACTGTTGCTGGCGCCGCTTATTCTGCAAGTGATGATAATGATGATGTTTGCCCTCATGATGATGAGCTTGATGATGTCTTGGCTTGAAGCGTAAATGTAAAGGTATTCGATGTTTGTGATGTTGTTGATGATGGGGATAATAGGAGTCGGGTTCTATGTTGCGGGTCGATCGAGTGGTAGTAGAATTTTCATGCTCAGCCATATTTTCTATATCCAAGTCGTTGAAATCCTCCATCTCTGGTTCAAATTGTATGTTTTCATTCAAAAGGGTAGAATTTGACCATGTAGTGTCGAAAATTTCCGATTCTGATTCGAGTATAATATGAGTCTTATTACCAAATCTATCAGGCAGTGGGTGTATGATGTAATCGGTTCGATTGTGATGAAAAACACCGCGCTGTAAAGATTAATGGCATTAGAGTTTTATTGCGAATTTTAATGAACTGATCATTCTTTGTGCAAGATTTATGCCACAACTTACCACATTCTCATCGTCGCAAAGGTCTAAAGCAGAATTCTCATTGTGATAAAAACATTTCTCTAAACGTTCAGCTAATTTATGCGAATCAGCCACCAGTTGCGATGTATTGGCGGAGCGTCGAATGAATATGAATGCATCGTCGATTAGTTTCGAAGTCTGTTGCAGCTTCAAGTTGACCAATTGATTGTTATCTAAGAAAACATAAAACCGAAAAGAAAACCAAATGCTAACAGCTTTAGAATGAAAAGCTAAATGGAAGAAATACCACCACATGATGCATCAAAGTTCTGAAGAATATATAGTTTATACGAGGGTCAATGGGAAATAATTTGCATTCGACTGTAATACACAATAAATATTGCCACTGGGTATGGACGTAGTTGTCAATGTATACGGGATTCAAAGAAAAAATATTCTTTATTTTCTACCTCACTTCGTAACAGCACTATCATGTGCTAATATGCATAAACTGGTATTTGCTACAGCAATTTAAATGCACTGACCGCAAATTCTAAACGTTTTTTGTGCAAAAAAGCAGCAAAATAAAGATCGAATGATATAAAGGAAATTAAAAGGCCTAAAATAACTCTAAAGTACTTTCGTACAAATGAAAAATAAAGAATAAACACAAATACAAGCAAATGGAAATGAACACTTCTATAGGAAATGAACATTT
>JAHXMU010000120.1:710444-727404 GCA_019455685.1 Philornis downsi | reverse complement strand
ATATACATTGCGATGTAAAGATGTACTTGATTCTGACTCCAGTGTTGAAAATCAAAAAGAGGAGGTTGACGTTACCATTTAAGAAATAAATTTTTCTCGTAAAAAAATATGTTAATATTTTTTTTTTTTAATATGTGGAGTTTCACTGCGAAAAGTCAGCATAGTACCAGCCGTTAGTGAAAGGAAAAATTTTGGTATCCCCTTAAAGCGACCATTTTAACTAATCAATTCTCAACACTTTTTTCGCAAAATGTTGAAACCTAAAGGGTAGCTCTCAGCTTTCATTTGAGTAATCTTTCAAACGGCATTTACTTACTCTTTCTTGACTTTCCAAATATCAATTCACGTTCATGGTCGTCCAGATGTTCCACTAAGTTGTCTTCATCGATCTGTAACGAGAAAACAATAATAAAACAGATGTTTAAATTTTCTTTTACAAATTACAAAAAAAAATTAAATTTAAATGCTATGACCAGCGTCAACGTCTTCGACATTGGAGATGCAAATTTAGAGCGTCCGCGGAGCGACTTAATGGTAACAAAAAGACTTTCACTTCTAAATTTCCATAACACTAAACGAACGAATTCTATACAAAACAAAGTAACAAAGTAAAGCTGAGAGTAATGAAAACCTGAAAAGAAGTAAAAACTAAGCTGTAATATTTGAGATCGTTAAAAGTTTTAAATTTCATTAATAGGGGTTGGATATGCAAAAGGCAAAGGTGAACTACCTCAGGTAAGACGAGGAAGAAAATCACGTTTTCACTTCGTTCGAACGAATGAATATAGGAAGTTAACAAAACGCTAAGAGATATTTTATACCTTTAGCTGGATTGAAGTTAATTAATTTAGAGAAAAGAATGTTTTCTTTTTTACCAGTCATCGTTTGAGCTATTAAAATAACAGATTTTATGAAAACATTAAATTTATAATCAGATTTCCATAAAATGTTAACTAGATCACAGTTAGGCGAAATTTAGTAGCAGCAGTTAGTTAGGTGAAGGTATAGTACTAAAAACAGTTAAGATCAGAACATTTTGTTAATGAGAGTGGGGCCGCTTTTCTCCTTACTTCGACGTCAAATTAAGTTATGAATTAGTACAGAAATATCTATCGGCTTTACATATACGAGTATACGGTGTAATAAAAAGAAATCCATAATTTTTGGATGACATTAGCATAGTTATAGGTAGAATAATTCGTTTTTCTACAACTTGTTGCCACTTTGAAAGCAATTTAATTTTGTCTCTCTCATAGAAACTCTCGTCCTTATTGACTGCGACAGTTCATTTTCACAGGCTCCTCTTGAGATGAATTTTTCACCAGCAGAATTGCTCGTTACATATAGGAACAGTTTGTAACAACTAAGTGCCACTAGATGCGTAAGAACCTCTCACCCCAGCTCTTGTAGTTTCTGGCGAGTCACTATCGATGTGTATTGCCCAGCATTGTCCTGATGGAACACAATTCCTCTCTTATTGATTCCCAGCCAATCCCATCAAACGCACAGCAAAATCTTCCTGACGTCAATCCTGGATTATCTACAAGATTCATCGACGTCCGTTTTCACTTGAATGATGCTGACGTAAGTAACCCCACTTTTTATCACCAGCAGAAATGGGTTGATTTTAGTGCGATTCCGTAGCGATTCTCAGGCGGAAATTCGGTCGATGACATTTTTTTGCATTAACTGCTGTAGCACTTTTATTTATATTTATTTGTAACTCCTGGACAATAAATGCAGTGCATTGACGCTTTCTATTATTCTATAGACATTTTCGACAATTGTCTATCCAAAGCGTGATGTATCTTTGACATCAAGATTACTGAAGCAGAATAAGCGGAACCAACGCGTGGTTTTCTGTTATAGTTTCAGAACCATAAACATTCCAAGGTGTGTTCAAAAATACAGTGAATTTTCATTTTTCTCAAAAAATATTTATTCATCATTCAATTTCTATTTTATTCCCTTCAAAGTAATCCCCCTCAGATATAATACACTTGCGCCAGCGTTTTTTCCAATCCTCAAAGCAGTTCTGATATGCACTTTTTGGTATGTCATTGATATGATTGGGTTTGGATGTCATAACCGTATACCCATGATTCGTCACCAGTTCTGACCCTTTTAAGCAAATTCTGGATCATCGTTGACATCATTTAACAATTTCTGAGCGATGCTCATGAGATATGGATTTTGGTCAAAAATCAGCAATTTTGGAACGAACTTTGCTGTCACACGCTTCATGCCCAAAATTTCCGAAAAGATTGCATGGCATGAGCCAGCCGATATGACGACATCCTCAGCAACTTCTCTAATTGTGATTCGACAATTCTCCATAACAATTTTCTTCACTTTTCCAACATTTTCATCGGTTGTTGATGTGCTGAGGCGTCCAAAACGAATGTCGTCATACACATCTCCCCGACCTTCTGTGAAAATTTGTACCACTTGTTTTTTGACTCAGTTTTTGTTGACTCAGTCTTTTGACTTAGAGTACTCTCACCGTATGTTACTGTCAATATTTCAAGTGTTTTTGAGCACTTAATTCCATTTTTTACACAAGATTTGATGCAACTTCTTTGATCCATTTTTTTCGATAGCAGAAAATCGCGGAAAACGCAAAGCACTTGCCTTATTTATGCCTCTCACAAACAAACTAAACATGCTATATGGATAAAACGGTCAACTTATTTTCGAAGCGAGTATACCAACATAAAAAAAAAAAATTAGTCGAAAGTCGAATGTACGTAGCCCGCGAAATTTGAAAATTCACCTTATTTTTTGAACACACCTCATATTCACATTCTTAGTCGCCTGGCTTACATTTTAGTCTTCATCGAAGAACAACTGGAAAATATGACGTATTTTCTCTTTACTCTCAAACAGTGCTGAGTCTAGTAATCACGAAACTGAGTTTTCTGTGTTTTTTTTTTTAATAAAAAAAACGCCATCTAGCGTAATCCGATCACACTTATACATTGTGAGATACAGATTACTAAAGCCATCTATTGGAAAGATAATGTGTTTCTTTTTACTATATTTTATGCGGTGACCGAACGTAGCCCGATGGTTAGTGCATACATACGAATACAGCCACCTATCATTATTTGAGTGACAGTCATCTCAATGTGTCCCACGGTTACTGTGAATAGTCGAGTACTCGGCAAGTTTGGGTCTCGTTAAGTCAGTCTAACAACAGAAGGAGTGTAGCTCACTGAATGTGTGAGAAGCTCTCCCATATCTCATTCATGGGAATTTATGTTTAAATTTATGTAAGAATACCCATTTTTCGTTTTCAAATAAAGTTAAGTAAAACCCACCTAAAGCTATGATTCGGATGAAACTTGTATTTCATTATAATGTTTGGAAATTGTCATTATGTACGAAATACAATGTTATTTAACTGACCGCCTCTGGATTGGTTGCAGTAGTAGACCCTTTTGAGGCTCCTCCAGCATCATTTTCGAAAAAAATGGGCTCCAGGCCATAATGCGCACCAAATAGTCACTGAAGAAAATTTAGTTGGATTGAAAGCTCACGTTTGGATCACCACTTTTGTACTAAGTTTTAACTATTTTACGCGCTCTTCGGTTGTTATACGATCCATATTCGTAAATGACATACATTTCACTAAATAAATAATACTTTAGATGACAGGTATTTAACAGCTGATAGCCTTGCCAGACCGGCGGTTCTAACAAAACTAAATGGATAACCCTATACTTTATATATACCTTTACCCAACGTCATTTGCATTGGGGCAAAAGGATGATGGGTGTCAGAAAGGAGCATAGTAAACCAATAGATTCTTAAAAAAAAAAACTCCGAATTAAAGTACAATGAAAGAAGTAAAATTTACTGAATTTAATTGTTATAACTTTACTGTTTGAATTGAATTTAATTGTTATAACTTTATTGTCTTTCGCCTGGATGTTATGGAGAAAGCAATTTAAACAAATTTAAATTACTGCGGTCTGTGAACTCGGGTGCTTAAATGGAAAATTAAATTTCGATAAATCGTTCAACTTGTCAGGATATAAGTGGCAATACGATCCACTTTGATTCAAAGAATTAAGTTAATCAAACAGAAGATATGAAGCTATGAATCGGGTTTAATCGGCCATTTGTATCGAAGGTATTACAAAGGGCTGTGATTACTTGATCTCACTTGGTCTCATGTCATTATAAGTGTATTATAAGTGAATTTAATAGACAAAAGTTTAGGTAATTGCAGCCTATTAATTAGGAATTACAAAGGAAATATTGAATTTCAGAAAAAACGTCAATTTGTGTGTGAGATACCACCAAAAGGGATACGAAGATGTGGTCCATTTTCGTTTTGAAACTTTATTTCAGTAGACGCTTAACGTTTATAAAATTTGACTGAATTTGCTATAACTGAATAAAAGATATAAACCTTAGAATATTTGGGATAAACCTGTCAATTGAATGCGAGGCACTAAAAGATGGGTAGTTTATCTGTAGAATTTTTGAATTTCTGTTGAATATTATGAAAAATGTAATGGCCAAAAATTAAAGCTGTCGCTGTCTGCCAATGAGGAGGTTCAAGGTTTTAGAAAACCTTTCAATTGAAATAGAAGATAACGGAAGAAATGGGTCGATAAAGTCCATTTACAATTCCCGGCTACAATCTAGCAAGATATTGCATTTATGTCAGTTATCGTATCTGCCAACCAGCTAGTCAGACAGACGGACATCTCTCAATCTACTAAAAAGTTACAAAATAAGTTTGGTCAAAAGATACTTAAAACTCTAAACGCTTCCTTCTGGATGTTACATTTTTGATATTTCTAATGATATACATTTAATCCCAGCAAATGAAATTGTTAAAAGCAGCTACCTTCAACCGTCCAGCAAAAAATGGAAGTCATTTCGAAAGAATAGTCTTTTTTGAGTTTCCACAAATACTATATGAACTCTTTATCCGCTTCTTAAGAAGCTGTTTTGAATTACATTAAAAGGACTGATTAAATTAAGGCATTATAAACGATGGCAGTTGTTGTGAGAATAACAAACTTTTCAATATTTCTTTTTTGTTTCTGATGCAGATGTATTTAAAATTTATGTGAATTCTTATTAAAAAAAGAGAATTATCGTGAAAAATGCCTTAAAGAGTTTTCATTACTACAGAGGATCTGGTAAAAAGGCACTAAAACGGTGTCAAAAATAACAGTATCCGTCCTGTTGCCATGTTAAATTCATCGATGATTACACTAGACAACAAGTTTCTTGACTGCAGCAACCAAATATCTTTCCTAGGGTAATTTGGTGGGTTGAAATTCGAATTTGTAATTGGTTTTTCTCTATCACATCAGGTTTTCGAGATATAAACAAAAGTTTTTATTTGTCTTTTACATAAAACATCGTTAGTTTATTTAAAAATCAATGAATTTTTAAAAGTAAATGGCGTTATTTGAAAGTCGTTCATATTTTGTTGGTTTGGTTTCACATATTAGAGTCTAGCAATAGTCTCTCGGCATGCTTTTGACCCAAAATCCTTAATAATTTCTTTCAATTTCCATTAAATCTTGATGAACATGGTTGCCTTGTTCGTCGTCCACCGCAAATATGTTTTTTGGAAAAAAAAATCTAAATGCAAATGAAGAAAATGCATTTTGAGTGACGTTCGTGAACCTAATTCGTGATCATTTTTCAATAATTCAGCAACAATTTGGCTGTAGTTTTCACTCTTATTGTTTCCAAGAAAACTGTCCACAATGCTATTGAAAGATTTCCAGCCTGCATATTCTTTTTCCAATAAACATTGTAAAAAATGTTCATCATTCAATAGCTTTCTGAACTGAGGGACAACAAATATGCCTTCTTTAATTTTAGCATATAAAATTTTAGGAAAAACAACTAACAGATATTTAAATGCTGCACCATCTTTGTCCAGAGCCTTGACAAAGTTCTTAAAAAGGCTCACTTTTATGTGCAGCGGCGGAAGAAGAATATCATTTGGATCAATTAATGGCTTATTTGAAATGGTAAATACTCAGTTCTTTTTGGCCATTTATATTTTTAATTTAATATTTTTTCGATTTCTCATGTTGAATCCAGCAACTTTTATTAAATAGAAATAACAATCGGTTTGGTGGTTACTTGACTCTCTCCAAAGTACTGGAATTGAAAAATCGACAATTAGATCTTCTTGCCATTTGATCACTTGTATAAAACAGTTCTGTAACTATTGCAAAACTTTGTCGGCGTCCACGATTTGTTCAAGTTTCCGACAGCAAACGCAAAATAATGTAAATATGCATATTTTAATGATTCTGATATTGCATATCCTTTTTTTCCAACCAAATATTCACCACACACAAAGCAAAAATAGCTTAAATCAGTAACACACTCCCTCCCCTGCCATGCTTAAATGCTACCATTATGAAGATTTAGAATAAATGTGCGCTTCTGTCAAATTAATAATTGTGAAATTGTAGTGTCAGTATTGACTGTTTTACAGTATTGCCAACATGCGATAAAAAATGACCGTGATGGCCCAATTTTTATGCCAAATTCGAATTCAGTGCACCTAGATCAGTTAAAAATCATGCTTCCTTTCTGCAGTCAACTTTTTCCCCCAAATTTGTAGACCAGTTTTATCCCATTTTTCACCACTTCTACATCACGATCATCGGATCTATTTAGATTTTTTACTGGGTGAATTTCGATGGACGCATTAATATGATTGCTATTTTATTTCGCTCTAATGTCTCTGTGGCTGTGCGTTTGCCATCAAACCAAGTAAAATATGAAGCTCACGCTCATGCGTAAATAATTCAACGAAGCAGAACATTTTCATGATCTCTGCTTTAGGTGGCATTCGTTAATGCTGCTGATGGGGGTGTTAGCCTAACTCATCCTCCTCCTTTGTCTACACCCCCGCCTCCACCTCTTCTATCATTCCACACAGAGTCCACAACTCACCGCCCGTCATTCATAAATAGCGAACATTTTAAAACTGACATGAAACCATAAACGCTAATCTCGTGCACAGATGTGAGGTTTTTGCGGTTGGAGTGAATTTTTGTGTACTTCTGTTTTGTTTTGCATGGAGCCCACAAGGGCAAAATTACCATTCGGAATGGCTGCTGTAGTAAAATAAAGTGTAAATAATAGCAACAACAACAATAACAACAACAACAACAACAAGGGCAACAATAATAAAATGCAATAAACCAGAAGTAAATGAAATTTTATAGAATCCAAAACATTGATCGTTGCTGTTCGGCCTCACGATAATAATATAATATGTTTCCATAATTCCGATACCAGATGGCCAATTTAGTGTGAGTTATCAGACCGAACATGCGCAAGAGTTTAGGGAGCTTGCAATTCAGCAATAATCGTGTATGAGTATAATGTGGCATCACGTGCTTTACCAGCACCGGGAAGAGTACAATGGATTGCCATGATAAGCATAAACTTGAGTTTATGACATAGCCAGGAATGTTGAATTTGACCATTGCAAATATGAACTATTCTGTCGAATGGCAAAGAATTGTGCAGTTTAAAGGCTGCAATTAAAATTTAATTATGTGTTTCAACTAAAGCATTTATTGAGTTACTCAGATGTGAAAAATTACCTAATTGCTCTTTAAGTCTTTGCGAGTAAATATTTATGGAACTCATTGATGTAACAATAAATTCTTTTTGGGTAGGCTACATTCATTCAATGCACCTAATCTGAAAACCCTGTGTTGTGATGAAAAAGTTCTGAGGGAGAATGAGTTTATACGCATTCTGAAACATCTTCGCGACTCTATTTTTGCTCTATTGAAAGTAAGCACGGCACTCATCTTCCGCACAATCAATCAATTGCGGTTATTTACAAGAGTCTCGCCATAAGACCTTACTCATGGTGTGCCATCACACTTGGGACTGGTTTCTGTTTTTCTTTGTGTATTTCTTTTCTTTTTTGGGGCCGCCAGCTAAAATAATCCCGAAAGGATTAATTGAAGCACCCTTGAGATAAGGAGCAAGTCCCCTTGGAAAATTTCCTCAGGGTCTGCTTCCTCTCTCAGCCAAAGTACCTTTGAATTCACTTTGTATGAATTGAGCTTTATCCCGGTTAGGAGTGAGGCCTATCCGGGACATCTCAGATAAACAAAGGGCAGTGTTTTTTTAGTTCCCACATTACCTTCAGGAGACCCTGAACCAACGCAAAATCACTGAGAACACATGTTCGGGCAACCACGGCCAGCACGATGCTTCCACAAGGAGTCCAACGCCACGGCCAGGCAAGAACAAAATGTTCCTGGGGCCTCTGGACTCCCGTGCTACCAGAAGAGAAGAATCCTCTGGTCAGGGTTTCGCAGACAAAAGCTACTCCAGTTTTGCCATATCATACCTCGCATGGAACTAGTCGTCCAGCATATACGCCATAAATTTTCAACGTCTGAGGAGAAATATCGACACAACAATAAATGTCATGCTCTTCTAGTCTATTTACCATATCTCTCTTTAAAAGACCTGCAAGGTAGTACGACTAGACAACAGAAAACATAAATCTTCCGATATCTCTCAACGACTTCTTTATGGCCGTTCCTGTTGCCTGGAGCCATCTTCTGCATAGCTTTCTCATCTTCAAATCTTCGGTCAATATACGAAGATTTTCCTCCAGCAAAGTCAAAAAGATCTACTGATCGTATTCTAGAAGTGATGAAAAAATGAATAATCCTTAATAAATTTAAAATGGGTTTGTCATAGGAGGGATGCTGCTGCTTTCGACAACTTTTAGCAGACTTTTCATCAGATCCTCTGCAGCAGTGAAAACACTTTAGATTATTTTTATGACAATTTTCTCCTTTTAATCAGAGTTCACATAACTGATTGATTTTTGTTTTTAATGTTACAAAATTTTTGAATTTTTGCATCAAAAATAAAAAGAAAAGTACTAAAAATGTTTACAGCGAAACGTAACGTCGTTATTTCTTCGGTGCCTTTGGCATGATTAAAAAGAGCTTCCAAGAAGTGGAAAATATGCTAATATAGCATTTGAGGAAGCTATAAAAATACTATTCTTTGAAACAACTTGCACTTTTTTCCCGGGATACTTAACAAACAGGAGGCAAAATACGTGATTCTTTAATTCATACTCAGAATCACTTTTTCGTAGTTACATAACTTTCCCTTAAGTTGAATGTTGTTGTAGTAATTTTTAGAAGAAAAATGCTAAAAAATTTTTTAAAAAATTATCAAAAAAACAAAAACCAAAAAAACTTGAAGCTAAATCCAATTTTTGACCACTAAACAGTTTGAAAAAATCTAAAATTACCGGAGAAGAAGCTAAATTAATTATACTGTTTTTTGATCTGTCTTAATTCTTTATCGTCTAGGATCTAACACTATATATGTATATAATCTGAATTCGTTGACGCCTTCACGTCGCTGCTTAATTAATATGGAAAATGTAAAACAAAAATTTCAACTAATTTCTTCCATTTTCAAATATTGTTTGCAGGTTTTTCACAATCACAACACTGTTTCCATAGCTTCTCGACTGAGGACAGGAGACACAGATTTTCTTGACATCACCATTCAGTTCCCCAAATTTACTTACGATTACATCAATTATTGTTTATTTTATTTGCTCAGAACTCCAATAGAATGGTGTACGAATGTCTGAATTCGTGTGTAACACAAACATAACAAGAATACATTTTCTGAAGCAAAACCAATTATTATCATACCATAACGTAGGCAGAAGAATAATTTGCCACAACTTCCGTAAACTCTATTCATAGTAGGAATGTTTTATTATTTTTTATTATTTATTAGCATTGTACATTAGAGTTCATAAAGTAGGGATTAGGTGATACTAGATTAGTTTAGTATAGGGCTAACCATTTTCGGTCTCCAAAGTAAAGTTAAATAAAACACACATAAAGCTTTGATTTCGATGAAACTTTTATTTCATTATATTGATTAGACTACGATATATAATGTTGATATTACCGGCTCGGGATTGTTTGCAGCAATGGATGCTTTAGAGATTCTTCCGGCGTCATTTTCCTAAAAATATGGCCCAATGACACCTTCAGACCATAATGCGAGCACCAAACAGTCACTTTTACCGGATGCAATGGCTTTTTCTTACTCATTTCTAGATTCTCCGAGCCACATATGTGACAGTTTTGCTTGTTGACCTAATCACCGAGTGTGAAATGAGCTTCATCTTGGTTAAAAAAATTTTATTCGATTGAAAGCCCACGTTTGAATCACGAATTTTATAGTAAGTTTTAACTATTTTTACGCTATCTTCGGTAATGGCAAATTCGTAAATGTCAAACCATTCATTAAATAAATAACACTTCGGATAACAGATGTTTAACAGCTGATAGCGTTGCCACACCGGCCGTTTTGAAACCGCTAAATGGATAACTCTGAATAATTCCTAGCAAGTCGCAAAATAAAAGAATAAAGAAATGTTCGCCTGGTTAATGTCTTGCTGTTAAATTTTAATAAATCAAAAAGTTGCTACCACTTTTTATAGCCTTACTTATTTTCATAAAAATTCGTCAAAACGAAGCCAAAACAAAAATTATAATTTAAACAACAGCGTCAGTAAGAAATTCCTAGAGAGAAGAATTTAATAATAACTAATAGAAACGAGATTGAAATTATAACAAAGGTCCATAATAATCTGTTACTGTGTCCAAAAAGTACAAATAATTTTTATTTTTTCAAATAAAATATTATATATTTATCCAAATCTATTCCATCGCCTTCAAAGTATACAACCCGGACACAACGGACTTATATCAATGTGTTTTCCAATCATCGAAGCATGCCAAAAAGACATTTTCCCGTATGGCCCTCTAAGTTTGTTACGGTTTATTTTGAAACTCTTTAATCGAGCTAATGCTGTTATCAACCAACAGTCTTTTGAGTTTAGGAAAAAGCCGGAGACCACACTGTGCTTATTCGGTTGAATACTGTGATTTTGGAGCGATATTTGTGGAATTTTGACGAAAAGTTCGTTGCAGTGTAAGCTGACGCATTATCGTGATGCAAAAAGCAGGAATTGCTTGGCCTCTTTTGCTAATAGCATCACGTAGATGGGACATAATATTTCAATATTATCCCTTATTGACAGTATTGCCCAATAAAAGATACGCATAATTCTCGGTAATACGATAATCGAAGAAAACTGCTAAATAATCTATTGATGTTGAGTTTCAGAAGTGTTTCGAGGATTGGAAAAAACGCTGGCGTAAGTGTATTATATCTGAGGGGGATTACTTTGAAGGGGACAAGATAGTTATTGATGAATGAATACCTATAAATACTTTTTGAAAAAATTGAAAATAACGGTTATTTTTTGATCACACCTCGTACATACATAATATACAATATTTGCCGGGTCAGATAGTAAAATATGATATATTTAAATTTTGTAACGATGATAGTAATGCAAAATATAGGTAATAAACGTTAAAAACTGATCTTACTTAAAGGATGCTTTGAATAGTAAACTAATTCGCTTTGTAGTTCTTCACGAATTTCGGCTTATCGTCAAAAAAATTGTGGGGTCCCTCTCTAACAAATAAAATAGTGTCATTTAACAACAAGTTGCAAAATATCTTATCTCTGGTCGTTCGTAAAATTAACACTTATGAAAAAACCCCTGGGATCAATTGTTTTTCGTATATTTTCTTTGATGTGCCATTTTTTGTTTACAATTTTTTTAGATAAATAGACCTGCAAGGACTCTTAATGTTCACCTATTTACCACACAATATTTACCGTATCATTCTTTATTTTCTTCTTTATTCTTTATTCAACGGCCAATACAATTGATCAAACTCTAACTTTATTTGCCCGATCATTACCCGTAAACAATCATTTTTATTCCGGCATTATCTTAAATTCTATTCTGACTTTTCTCTCAAAACATCTATAGCGGAAACGTATTGAAGGTGAATACAATCAATACTAAGGATATGTGATTAATGGATCAATCAATTATTCCGATTAACCAAAATCCGGATTAATCAATTAATTGATTCATAATTCATTGCATTTGGTTTAGTCATATTTGCGATTAATGGATTAGTAATTATTTTGAGTATTCCAAACTTATGATTAATTGATTAATCGAACAATTGAGTAAATCAAAACTTGTATAATTGAATCTATTGTGCTTTACAATATTTGTTTCCCATATAAAAATATTGGATATTTCCTTCTTATTGCTCCCATCTACAAAATATTTAAATTTTGTATGAATTATTCAACTTTGGTTAACCAAAATTCAAATTATTTGTTTAATAGTAAATCTGAATAATCGCAACTTTTGATTAATCGAATAACTCATTAATCAAAATATGGATTAATTGCTTAGTTTGATTGGCCGATTAATCGCACATCCCTAACCAGTACCAGTCAAATGAACTGATTTCCATATACATTCAAGCAACATCTTTTTCCGTTGGCGCAAAAGTGTGCGGAGTTCCAAGCGGGTTCATAACAAATCACTAAATTATTGTCAACGTAAACTGTGATTTAACAAATAATAAAAGAAACATACTTATGTCTTACTTAATTTAGTTATCATAAATTAAATAATTATTATAAATTACCTAAATTGGATAATTTGTACGTGAGATACCAGAAGTCGGACGGCAATGCACATAATTTTCTTTCGTAATACTAAGTTCAATAAAAACCGGATGCTTTCCAAGTCATACAATTACTGCAATTAAATGAAAAATTTGTAATCTAGAAATGTATTTGTAAAATTAGATAACTCATACAAGAGGTGCGTGGGTTATTCGGTCTATTTTTTCACATTTTCATATTTTTTTTTTTTTTCAAATAAGAAATGTAAGATTAAATTTCAATAAATCAGACAATTTATGTAGGAGGCGACCGAACGGACATTACAATGTAGTTCACTTTCATTCTCGCAATTGCCAAATTTGACTGAAGTCAATGCAACTACTTGAATGATATGAAGCAACAGAAAACATAGTTTGAATCGGTTCTCCGCGTCAGAGATAGTCGCTGGACTGTGCCAATGCCATCCATTTTCATTCTCAGAACATAGTTCACTGAAACCATACCTGCCCCATTTTACTGAATTCAGTTCAACTGTTTGAATGATATGAAGTTTAGATTGTATGGTTTATATCGATAATTTCTATAATAAGTGGCGTAAAGCAGACGGTCAGTTGTTCAATTTTTGTCAAGTTTGACCAAGCATTATAGATTAAAATGCTATGTACAAAAATTTAGTTATATCCGGCTCGAAGGACCATGTAATGGTTTTGATAAGAGGATAATCCAGGTTTATCTCTGGCGGTGTTGTTGTGATGCAACTTAGTAAATAGATAGTAGACTGTATACGAGATTGGTTGGAGTTAGTTAACTGAGGGTCAATTCTTACGTGCCGGGCAGTAAGTTCTGGGCTAAAGAATTGGTGGTTTTAAAATAATTGCATAATTTCTCAGAGTTCAGAAGTTATACAATTGAATTTAAGATTTTATATATATAATATATAAAAAGAGGGAGAGAGAGAGAGAGAAAAAATGCAAATGAATTAGAGTTAATTCAATATATTTATTTCTAAAGATTGACATGCTCACCGTGCGAGCTGTGCTGCAGCTTTGGCTGATTTTGAATCAGCAACTTTGCTGCTAATATTAAATTTTTCTATTTTCCTTTTTCATATTTTCTTCAGCTTCCAATAATTCACAATAATCATTGGAATATTTATCGATAATTAGTTTGTACATTAAATTAGGTTTTACATTACTTAAATAAGAGGGTTAACATTTATAATATTTCAATTTCATGTTTTCAGTAATTAATTCATTAAATAATATAAAATTCAAAATTAATTCATTAATTTTAAAAGTAAGTATAAAACTTGAGAGGTTTATACAGCAGCTTTCTAATTAGAAATTACAGAGGAAAAATAGAATTTCGGGAGATCGGCCAATTTGTAATGCAGGCACTGGAACGGTGGGGGCAATGCGGTCCGTTTCCATTCTCTAGTCTTATATCAACAAACCCTTGATGTGTACCAAATTTGACTGAATTTAATGCAACTGAATGAAACATATAATCGTAAGAATATACTGATTAAATCGGTCATTTATATGGATGGTATCAGATGAAAAGAGGTCAATCGGTTGATTCTTTTGTTTTCAAATTTCACCAATCGCTATGAAGCTGTCCAGGTTGCCACAGCCTACCAACTAAAAGTTACATGAAGAAAATTTAATTTCATTAGATCAGTTAATTTATATTGGGGATACCAGAAGGGATAAAACGACATAGTCCATTTACAAATCCGCGGCCACCAACTAGGAAAATATTAGATTATGTCAAGTCAATTGCTCAATCAGTTCAAAAGTTTCCTGAAACAAATTTGGTCAAAAGTATACATATATACATACTTGGTACTTGGTATATACTTGGTACTATGTGACCGAACAAAGCGCGATGGTTAGTAAAAGCGCTTAGCGTTCGCAAGATCTCGGGTTCAATCCCGCATATAGGCACCTGGCGGGCGAACACTTCCAGTATTTGAGTAATCGATAAATCTTATAAATGCTTCTAAAACTCTAGAGTTCGGAATCATCGTTAAACTCTGTGAATCTAAAAATAGAATGCGTGTAAGCTTATTGAATGCCCTCTCATATCTTATGCACGGGATGCAAGGGAAATCATTTTATTTTTATAATTAATACTTTGATGCTTTATTGACAAACTGCGCAATATTTTACCAAATCGTAAAAAGGGATAAAACGACCTGCCCCTTCTGATACCTTCCGTACAAATTGATCGAATTTATCAAGTTCAATCTTTTCCTTTAAGCTCCTAAATAGTGCACTGCAGCAATTTAGATTTTCATCTACAGTATTGCTTTATAATGTTTACTAAAATTAAAAGAAAGATTAATTAACCACACCTCTGACGGTGCATTTCATACCTATACAAGTGATCTGTTTTACCCACATACTTTTAGCTTCATGCCATTACCAAACTAAATTAAATTTGGTACAGGTTTATAGATTGCTACAAATATTTTTACAAATGAATATGAACCGCATTGTCGTAGTTCGTCAGGTATATCCCACACAAATTATCAGACTTTCCACAATTCAATCTTTTCTCTATAATTTCTAACTGGCCTCGACTTTTACCTAATGTACTGGTTGGTAATTCTCCTTAAAATGTAAAAAAAATCAAACAACGCTTTAAGAGCTTCCTTCTTCTTCGTCTTATTTTTCTTCTTCTTCTTCTTTTTCTTCTTCTTCGTTTTCTTCTTCTTCTTTTTCTTCTTCTTCTTCTTTTACTTCTTCTTCTTCTTCTTCTTAGATGGCGACTGAAAAAGACATACTTATCTATTATACGCGGCCTGTAGAAAATAATTCCAACTTC
Organism: Philornis downsi; assembly: GCA_019455685.1. Classification (NCBI taxonomy): domain Eukaryota; kingdom Metazoa; phylum Arthropoda; class Insecta; order Diptera; family Muscidae; genus Philornis; species Philornis downsi. The sequence goes on along the minus strand of JAHXMU010000120.1, from coordinate 711,990 downwards.
GATCTTCTGCCCTTCTCCTCCAATTCGTCACTCCAAGTTTCGATATTATTTCAAAAGCCTGGTCCTTTCAACGGAGTTTTGGTCGCTCTCTTCTGCGCTGTCCATCGAGTTCGTTGTCGAAAACTTTCCGTGCCGAAACACTTGGCTTCATTCGCACAACATGACCCAGCCAAGGCAATAGCTGTTTATTAAAGCGTTTAATTACGCCGATGTCGGCATACAGCTCATACAACTCATTGTTCATGCGACGCCGATACTCTTCGTTAACGATGATGGGTCCATATATTTTCCGGAGTATTCTCCTCTCGAAAACTGCCAGTACTGATTCATTCGCCTGCGTCATAACCCAGGATTCTGCGCCATATAACAAGACAGGTAGAACCAACGTCTGGTACAGTCGAATTTTTGTTTGTCGATAGAGGGCTTTATCATTGAATCGCTTGCTTAGCCCATAGTAACATCTGTTAGCAAGCAATACTCTTCGCTTTATCTCCATGCTGACATCATTCGTTTTGTTTACAGCGGAACTGGGGTAGATCTAATTCTTCCACCAGTTCAAAATTATAGTTTTCAACGTTCACACAGCGTCCCAAACGAGTAAACTCTTTGTTCGTTGAAACCAATAACTTTGTTTTGTCCTGGTTTACCACTAGACCAATTTTCGTTGCTCCCTTCTTGATGCCTGAGAAGGTTGCAGTAACATCTCGCAGTTTTCTGCTAATGATGTCTTTTGTTATTGTGGCTTTTGTTAAAGATGGTACCAGACGTGTTAACTGCAGCTTTCCTCATAATAATCACCAACTGTATGTTGAAGAGGTCGCACGATAGACTGTCGCCCTGCCTAAATCCTCGTTGCTTCCTTCTGTCATAGCTTAATATTCTGCCAGATTGTAGAAGGGGATACATAAGGTTGCCACTTCTGGTGCCTCTACAAGTGACCATTTTAATCCATATATGCTTTTTCCTAGGTTCATATCTTTCAAGCAATCACACATCATTCGTTGAATGAACTACGCCTCCTGGTAGCTCCCATACAAATTGATCGGTTTATCAAAATTTAATTTAGTTAAATTTTCCTGTAATCCCTAATTCGTAGAGCGCAGTTACTATAACTTTATATACTTTATATTCAAGCGTTTCACTGAAATTCGAAAAATATGATCGAATTCACTTCTGCACTCAAAAGGAAGTGAGCATATTTTCAATCAAAACGAAGTCAAATTAACTGAAAATCTCCATTTGGCACCAAGTACCTCCTCATTCAAAATAAGCAAGAAAATTATTGGTGAAAGTTTGCGTACCTATTTTAAGTACGCTTTATTTCCACGCGTACTCAAATCAAATAAAATTCAGTCAATTTAAGTTTCACTTACTCGTTTCATGGAAAATTTACTGGTATTGGATAAGCTTGATGCACTTATTTTGATTACGTTTTCAGTCCAAATTCAATACGAGCTCATTTTTTGGGTGTGGCAAACTTTTGTGCCATCATTAAAGGACTTTAGAGGAGGCTATACGTAAGTCAATACACCTAACTGGTTTTAAA
>JAHXMU010000120.1:681147-705151 GCA_019455685.1 Philornis downsi | reverse complement strand
TTGTGTCTCTTTTTTTATTACTATTTCATTTCACAAGTTTACAAATGTATTATAGAACATATTATAGAGCAAAAATGTAATTTATCCCATAATCAGTGTTGGAAACCAAAAAAATAGGGTGAAATCTGAAGCTAACTACCAGAAATTTAGCTTCAGATTTCACAGTCAGTTTCACAATGAGGCTTTGCTGCGAAAAATCAGCATACTAACCGGTCTTAAGCGCTTAACAAAATAACGTTCCAATTCATTGCTAAACAAACGGCCGCGCTGCGTTAACTTTCTTGCCCTAAATTAAATCATAAACGTATAAGGAACTGTTTTCCATATTTGTAACAGCCCAGCAAAAATTGTATGCTTCTTATACAACTAATTTTTGTTTACATATTCACAGACTGCGATAGCAAAAGGTGTCGTCAAAATCTTGACCCACAATATAACTGCTAAAATACGCAAAAAATGCACACATGTCGAGCAATCAGGTGATTATCGTACGATTTTAACGTTTTTAATTTTTAACCCAAAACTCTTTTCGCTGTTCCATAAAATGACGTAGACAAAAAGTGCTGAATCTACGAGATATTAAGATATTTTCATGTCAATGACTCAATATACGAGTATAAACATTACATTTTTAAACCGTTAAAGCTGTCGGCGGCATCGTCGCCGCTGTCCGCGTCGTCGTCGTCGTCGTCGACGCCTTCCTTCAATTGAGATATTTAAATTGTTCCTTTGTTGCTCGAAATGTCAAACCAAACGAAAACTGAACCATTAAGCGAAAATTAATGGTTCCCATTTGACTCAAGGGCCAATTTCTGTGAGCAAATTGCAACGTCATCCGAAACTACAGCGCTTTAGTGGAAACATGTGTTGCATGTTGCATAGACATGGTGGACAAGTGTTTGTTGTGTGTCGGCCATAGAAAAGTCACAAATTGAAAGAGAATTAAATGCATTTGCTGCGGCAGATCCCAATGACAGCTTTTGCTGGGATTCAAATCTGACTAATGCAATTTGAACAACTGCATCGGTCTCATAGAAATGAAAGTCAACACATGTTTTAGGATTCCAATTTCATCGATTCGATAGCGCACAAAACATCTTTGTAAAGTCGCCATGTGCAACCATTCGTCGGAGAATTTAGACATTTTATGCGGAAGAGTTATAGCAGTGGGTGTCAAGGAATGTGAGTGGCAGAAATGCTGCCGGTAAATCGCTATCATGCGAATTCTCAATAAACAAGCTTTGATTCTATATTGTGGGAAACAGTCATCATTGTCCGTAAGGAGATGCCACAACGCAGCGGCAGCATGGGCACATTTCATACATTAAAGTACAGGGTGGCGCACGAAGCATGCTACCGTGTAAAAGTAACTGTCAATAGGGACCGTTATTTAAAGATATTGAAGGAGTTTTTTAATCAGAACTGCGCCAAAGACATATCCGTTTCAACAGCGTTTGGTTCCAGAAAGATCGTTATGGCAGAGCTCCAATGAGAACTCCCAAATAAATTAATATCCAAAAACTCCACTTTCCGCTGGCTCTCAAGGTCACCTGACCTGACTGCACCAGACTTTTTTTTAAGGGGTTATGTCAAACAAGAAGTGTGTAAAACGAAGCCGAGAAATTTGGCTAAATTGAAGCAGTTCATTAAAACAATAATTGAAGCGATCCCAAATAAGCATGGAAGTCATTTACAGTCTATCATCTGCAAAACCACTTAGTTATACAAGCTTAAATTAAATTTTCTATGCAATAAGAAAAAAATGAAATTCAATGATTACAAAAATTATTTTAATTTGTTATTGTAGTGCAATTGGAGCGCCAGCCTGTATTTAACAATACTATGATTGGCTTTCTTTGTATGATTTCGTACATTTTTCACTCTGTTCTTCCCAGTGCATATCTCAACTATAACCAGGATATATGTATATTATGGCACCGCAGACATCCCAATCTGGTTGCTGGTGTTCTGTTTCTTAAGATCATAATCATGCAGCCTTGTACTGAAGTTTTTGTAGTGAAATCCTGTTCTACTAAATCTGTAGACTCTTATGGCTGATACTTTGCTGACTTTTCACGGGGAAACTTCATGTAGAAAATGATCGTGAAATTTAAGCAAAAATTTTGCACGAGACGGTACATTTTTTTGGCGACGAAAATTTTCTTAATTTTTTCTTTTTTTTTTTAATTCTTAATTTTCTTCTATCTTATCTTCCATTGGTTTGCAACACTGAAATCGGAGCACTTTACGTTTTTATGCCATAATATGTTGTATGCATTGAGGCATTTGTAAACTTGTTAATGAAATAGTAATAAAAAAAAGACACAATTTTACCATTTCGGAATATTGAACAAACACATTAGTAAATAAATTGTTTCGTTTTCAGTGTTGGAAACCAACACAAAAAAAAGCAATGCCGGAAATTTTTTTTCAGATGGAAATAATGCTTTTTGCGTTAAGTCGAGTGGCATCCACACATCAAGCTACTTTTTGTATGCAGCCATATTCAGACGGTTGTAAACGGGTTTTGTGCAATGCTTAGCTTTAAGGTGACAGATCAAACTTGAAAATTTTCATTATTTTATCGATATTTTCGACAATTGATCTCCTTTGACATCTAAATTACCGAAACGGAATAGACGAAGGAAAAAATCGAGCGTGATTGGGTGTTATAATATCAGGATCATAAATACCAATCACATTTTTGGCCACCTGGTTTGCGTTTTCGCCATTGTGGAAGAATACACGTAAAATATGGCGCATTTTCTTTCTGCTCGTGTCCATCTTTGACGCGCGCTCAAACAAAAAAGTCAAGCGACTACAAAACAGTCTAAATGGTTTTTAAGTTCGATATCTTATCTTTCTGATGCCATCTAGCGCAATCCGATCGCACTCATACAACGCGTGATATAGATTATTGAAGTCATCTATTGGAAAAATAATAGATTTCTACAATTTATATAACTTACTGAAGTTATTCGCTTAGAAATTATACAGCTACCATCGATCTTTGCGAAATCGCAAACTGTTGGAAGCATGACTATGAAGTCCATTTCCATCCACAGAACAAAGTTGTCTAAACGTCTGATCCACGATAAATTATTGTATTCAACTTCAAAATATGAAAATGAGCGCATAAATGGATAAATTACGTACTTTTCTCAAGTTTTACCAAGCATTACAAACCAAAACCGTACATAAGAACAGAGAAAAGATTGAATGTCGAAAATCTTTTTATTTGTTTGGGTACTAGAAGGGGTATGGGGTATAACTGTTTAAGTTTGATAATTTGAATGGGAACTTCCGAAAAAGGGCACGGTTATCCAATTGATTGTCTTAAATTTTGCACGCGTTCCAATTTAGCAAACTATTTCCCCAAAACCAAAATGTAGACACAAAATATTCAAAATGTTCAAAACATTCAAAATATTCAGAAAATTCGAAATATTTAAAATATTCAAAATATTCAGAATATTTAGGATATTCAGAATACTCAAAATATTAAAAATACTAAAAATATTAAAAATGTTAAATATATATGTATTAAAAATATTAAGAATATTAAAAATATTCAAAATTTTCAAAGTATTAAAAATATTTGAACTATTCAAAATATTCCAACTATCTAACTATTCACAATATTTGAAATATTTAAAATATTCAAAATATTTAAAATATTGAAAATAGTCAAAATGATCAAAATATTCATAATATTCAAAATATTTAAAATATTCAAAGTATTAAAAATATTCAAAATATACAAAATTTTCAAAATATACCAAATACTTATTCATAATAGTCATGTTTAATATGTATATTAAAAATATTCAAAATATCCACAATATTCGAAATATTGAAAATATTCAGAATATTAAAAATGTTGAAAATATTTAAAATATTCGAAATTTCAATATGTTCAAAATATTCAAAATATTCAATATGATAAATATATTAAAAATATTCAAAATATCCACAATATTCAAAATATTCAGAATATTGAAAATATTCAAAATGTTCAAAATATTCAAAATATACAAAATATTCCAAATATACCAAATACTTATTCATAATATTCAGTATATTAAATATATTTAAAATATCCAAAATACCCATAATATTCAAAATATTTAGAATATTGAAAATATTCAGAATATTTAGAATATTGAAAATATTCTGAATATTCAAAATATTAAAAATCACAATATTCAAAATATTCAGAATATTGAAAATATTCAAAATATTCAAAATTGTCAAAATATACCAAATACTTATTCGAAACATTCAATATATTAAATACATTAAAAATACTCAAAATATTCGAACTATTCAAAATATTTAAAATATTCCAAAATACACAAAATGTTCAAAATATACAAAATACTTATTCAATATTCAATATATTCAAAATGTTCAAAATATTCAAAATATACCAAATACTTATTCAATATATTAAAAATATGCAAATATCCACAATATTAAAAATATTCACAATATTCGAACTATTTAAAATATTCTAAATATTTTAAATATTCAAAATATACAAAATACTTATTCAATATTCAAAATATTAAATTTGGATATTTTTACATTCAAAATATACAAAATATTTATTTAAAATATTCAATATATAAAAATGTTTAAAATATCCAAAATATTTTTAATATTTTAAATATTCAAAACACTCAAACTATTAAAAATGTTCAAAATATTCAAACTTTTCAATATATTCAAAACATTCAAATTCAAATTATTAAAATTCAAATTATTAAAAATATTCAAAATATGTAAAATATTCAAAGTATTCGAAACAAGTAGGGGAAATACTGAAAATATAAAAGATGTTCGAAATATTCAAGGTGTGTTGCGTATCTAAAGTTTTAATGCTTGTGAATATTCAAAGTTTTCAAAATATGCCATAATATTTCCCCAATACAACTTTTTAAATATTCAACCATTTGTGCATTTAAACTATTCTGCTTCTATTCGACATTTTGGAATTTGCATTAGCTTTTGCAACGTATCTATTAAAATGTCATCAATTGTTATAAAAAAAAATCACTTTAATTTTCCCACCATTGATGCCATAATCAGCAATTGAAAATTATCAACAATAAATGCGTTTCGATGACAGTCTCGCCAACCTACACACAATCGTTTACATTCTGGACACGTGCATTTACTCTCTGAAGGGGTCTTATGTAAATTATTGTTTTAATAGATTTCACGTTACAATTTTTCTGCTAGTCTCATATAATTCAAATGGAAACATTGATAATAGTATTTATTCAACATGTTATTGCATTTCAATTGATTCCAACGTAATCACAGTCACCGTCATCATCATCATTATCATTATTAAGATCGCAATCACAGTAGACAAACGAACGTCCACATTGGTATTGCAAATGAACCATGAGCCGTCTAAATAAATGCAAAATTTAGTTCCATTTAATGCAGAAAAAGTGTCTGATGTTAAAGTTCAGAGCAATTCTCATTTATTTCATTTAGGGAAGTTATTGTTTAATAACAAAATATAGATATTAAAAAGTAATTTATAATTTTTTTATTGACAGCTGGTGGCCTATTATGCACTGTTATGTGATTAATAGAATACGTATTGAATTTATTGATAAAGTTCAATTTATTAAACTCTGAAAAGATTTATATAAATTGGACTGTCAAAAGCGATGCAATTCACAATAACGAATATTTTGTTTTCTGCGTTGAGTGCAGATGCTGTATTTATCGAAATATACCCAAAATAATCCATACATCCGAACACTTTGAGAATTATGGGGCTTAACTTAACTGGGCCGGTTAAGCGTGATGTCACAATCATTGACACAACATGTGCTAACATTCGGTCTACTAAAATACGATCAAAACTGTGGCGCAATAACAACATCTTTTTATCGGAAACAGAGATTAGTTTAATAACTTTAACTTCATAATTTGTATAGTCTTTTTCACAAACCGTTATTTGATACAAAAATCTTTAGAAATGAAAATGTCGAAGTCGAGATATGCAATTTAAACGTTGTTTCGGTAGCTCTCATATGACTACATGCTCTCAAAAGCTATTGTGAATTGCTTCAATGACTAAATGCCTGACTTAAGTGGATTTACTAAATATTGTGACTGTATTTTTTAAGAAGCATGAGTATGACTATTATGAATGCATTTAAATGTTTCATTTCGAAATATTTTCAAATGTAGTAGTCTGAATATTTTCAAAACTTTGAATATTGTGAATATTTTGAATATTCTGGATACTTTGAAATTTTGGACACTTTGGATAATTGGAATATATTGAATATTTTGAATAATTTAAATATTCACAATACTCTGAATATTTTAAATATTTTGAATATTTGGAATATTTTTATTTATTTATTTATTTATTTATTTATTTTTTTTTTTGTGGAATATTTTGAATATATTTCGAATATTTTGATTATTTGGAATATTTTGTATACTTTGAATATTTTGAACAGTTTGAATATTTTGAGTATTTTAAATATTTTGAATAGTTCGAATATTTTCAATACTTTGAATAGTTTGAATATCTTGAATATTTTCATTATTTCGAATATTTTAAATTTGTTGAACATTTGGAATATTTTGAGTGTTTTAAATATTTTGAGTACCTTAAATATTTTGAATATTTTAGATATTTTAATATTCTAAATAGTCTGAATATTTTGAATAATTTAGCTACTTTGAATATTTTGAATACATTGAATATTTTGGATACTTTGAATATTTGGAATACTTTTAACACTTTGAATATTTTGGATTCTTTAAATATTTTGAATATTCTAAATATCTTGAATACTTTGAATATTTTTAATATTTTGAATAGCTTGCATATTTTGAGTATATCGAATATTTTGAATATTTCGAATACTTTTAATATTTTGGATATTTTAAATATTTTGAATATTTTAGTAACTTTGAATATTTTGACTATTTTGAATGTTCTGAATATTTCAAATAGTTTAGATATTTTGAATCGTTTGAATATTTTGAACAGTTCGAATATACATTGCTTTGAATATTTTGAACATCTTAAATAATTTGAATATTTTGAATACTTTTAATATTTTGGATATTTTAAATATTTTGAATATTTTAGTAACTTTGAATATTTTGAATATTTTAAATATTTTAAATGTTTTTAATATTTTGAATACCTTCAATATTTTAAATATTTAGAATATTGTGAACATTTTGAATGGTTGGAATATTTTTAATAGTTCAAATATTTTGAACATCTTGAATATTCTAAATATTTTGAATATCTTCAATATTTTAAATATTTCGAATATCTATATAAATAAAAATCAAATGCCGTTCGTTGGTAAGGGCATCAGTTGAGAACGGCTGGACCGAATTGAATAATTTTTTTTTAAAAATGTTCGTCGTAGTCCAACTTAGGTTTTTATGGAAAGAAAAATTTACCACTCCCACTTTTACGCCCACTTTTTTCGATTTATCTAAAATTGTAAAACGGCTACACCGATTTGGCTAATTCCTTTTTTAAATGTTTGTAGTAAATGTTTCCAGTGCTGCTACAAATATGGGTGGGATTGGGCAAAGGGGCGTGGTACCTCCCATATAAACCACAAATTAAAAATCCATTATCTATGCTCCTGCTTACGGTATTTGAACAAAATTTGGTGCGTAGGTTTGGTGTACAAATCTTAAAAGCTACTGCAAATATGGGCGGGATTGGACAAAGGGGCGTGGTACCTCCCATACAAACAAAAAATTAAAAATCCATTATTTCTGCTCCTGTTTACGGTATTTGAACAAAATTTGGTACATCGGTTTGGTGTACATATCTTAAGTGCTGCTGCCAATATGGGCGGGATTGGACAATGGGGCGCGGTACCTCCCATACAAACCACAAATTACAAATCGATTATCGATGCTCCTGCTAACGGCATTTGACCAAAATTTGGTACGTCGGTTTGGAGTACATATTTAAAGTGCTGCTATAAATATGGGTGGGATTGGACAAAGGGGCGTGGTACCTCCCATACAAACCACAAATTAAAAATCTATTATCTATGCTCTTGCTAACGGTATTTGACCAAAATTTGGTACGTCGGTTTGTAGTACATATTTAAAGTGCTGCCTCCCATACAAACCACAAATTAAAAATCCATTATCACGAATCCGGTTTTTAGGTAAAAAAAATAGTTATGGTACTGAACAAGTTTTGTATTATAACAGTTTGCAGTTCTTGAAACTAACTCTAACGCCATCTGTTATAATACCAAAATTCTGTATGTGAAATTTCTTTGATATGATAACAGCACCAATAGGTGAGTTTTGGAATCATCAAAATGATTGTTAATTAGGTAATGCCAAAATTCTATTATAAATTATTATATTATTTATTATTATCTATATTAAATTAACATTCAAAAAAACGTATTTCCCCTTTTTTAACAATTTTTACACATTTGCAACAGCTTTTCATAAATTTACTAAACAAACATAATTTTTTTTTTTATTAGGACAGGACAATGTCTGTTGGGTCAGCTATCAAAAATAAAAAAAAAATTATTTTTAGCTGCGGTTAACGGTATTTGAACAATATTTGATATGTCGGTTCAGTGTACCTATCATTCTTCTCCAAAATATCAATCAGCCGAGACTTTGCAACGGAACCAGACTTTCAGTGAAAATAAAAATTGAAGGCAAAACAACGTTTGCCGGGTCAGCTAGTTTTGAATATTTTAAATATTTCAAATATTTTGAATATCATAAATATTTTGAATATTTTTAATATTTTGAATATTTTGGGTATTTCTAATATTTGTAACATTTTTAATATATTGGATATTTTGAATATTTCGAATATTTTGAGTATTTCAAATATTTTAAATACTTTGAACATTTTGAACAAAATAATATTCTTGAAAATATTCAAGATTTTGATTATTTTAAATGTACCAATTTTTTAAATAAATTTTTCTATTTCACCCATTATTTTGCGAATTCTTTCGTGCCTTCGAAAGACGTACGACAAACGGATTTGCTATGATTGGCACTAATTAATAACTTTATGAAACAATTTTTTGTATTCGGGACTCAGATGAATCTATGAAGCCACAGATGAGTATTTCTAGTTATTGCAAATGATAAAAATGATAAAATGGGATTTCAGTTAAGACGACCACATGAAACGAAGACCTTTCAAAATTAAATAGAAAAATGTTGAACACAAATATATGAATATTTGATCTAGAAAGATACTCCATGCTAAATATGCAAAAAATTAAATATTGCCAACCTATTTAAATTTGTGCATACCCGATGAATCATTGAAAGACTTTCACCCAAACGATATTGAATGTTCGAATTTATTTGAGAACAATGCGGTGTACCTACTCCAAGTTATCATGGCAAACAAATGGCTAATGATAGCGCACCCATTTTTTGACAAGCATCAGTTAATTATGATATTTACTATGGAAGGATACTGTTTTACACCCCAGCTAAAAAGAAAATTATCGAAATGTAGTTCAAATGTATCAGTGTTATTGCTTGGTATTTTTAGTCATGTTTAATGAGCAACAAAATTTACCTATGAATGAAATATTTGTATATCGGATCATAACATGTGTCAATAATACTGGTAGCATCAAAAAATGCCAGGGAGGTGGACATCGAAAAACAGCAAAATTGCCAGAAACGATCGAAAGGTGGAGACCCGAATTCAACACGCAGTTTAATTGACGAAAAATTCCAAAGTGTCTGTTCGTAACATGGGCCGCATTTACAAATATGAACTATGATAGAACATCTACAACATACGAAATGTGCAAGATTTAACGCCTGCACAAAAGGTTGTTCGTTCGGCAAGAGAAAAGGAGTTCAAATACTTGCACGTTGATGGTGGACAGCTTGAAAATTGGGTCTTTTCTAAAGAAAAAGCTTTCACCTTTCAGCAAATAAACGGTAAAGAAACAAAACGTTCGTGTATGCAAATTAAAAGACAATTTAGATCAGGAAATCGCTCCGCGAAAGCAATCCCCTGCTGCAGGCAGCGATAATTATTACAGGACGGCCTCTAATCTTTTTCGTTGAACAGGCCGCAAAAATAAATCAACGAATCTACCGTGAAATTATTTTAAACGATGCTTTGTTACATTGGGCACGTAAACGATTCGATAGAAACCATAGAAGACCGTAAAATTCGTGAAACAACAAGATAAAGTGACCAGCTTTATATAATCACAGTAATAGACGCCATATTCTTTGGACTTAAACCCGATGGAACTTTCCATATGGCCGAGAATTTTGTCGAGAATGGGACAAAATACCGTCAGGCCAAATTTGTGCAGCCTTTAAATTCTTCCTGGACAAATGCGACACTACTTTCCGCGCTAGAGATGGCTGCACTAACATATTTTTCTAAAAATTTCTGAAAATTTTATTTTAATTCGAAAAAATCAAAATTGATAAAATTACAGCCATTTTTAATTGCTAACACTTCGAGCGTTGACCTTTGCAGTTTTGTATAATAGCCGGTTACAATTTACGTTTAATCTCCTTCCACTTTTAACAGACTGTGTTTGCTTTTGGCAAACATATCCAAACGCAATTCAATTTAAAATTCTGAATTTCGTACAAATAACAATAACAACATTTGTCACATCAACCCATGAAAATTGTATAATTTTACATGTTATTTAAACGAAATTAAATTTCAAAAACATTTTACAACTCTTGCCATACATAACCTTTATGTCTTGGCCAGATTAGGGAGTGTTTTACAAGCATTTGTTGAAAAATCACACGCTGGCAGTTATTGACTCTAAAAATGTTGATATAAATACGAGGAAGGGCGAGGGATTTCATTGGTTTCCAACGGACTGAAATGTAGGTAAAGAATTTATCAATTGCTTATTAATCTAACTTTAATAACACCCCTCGTATAAGAACATACATATGTATTACACTTGCATTTTCTATTATCAATAAACAAACATTTGGAAAACGTTATTGCTTTACCAGACGTCATTGAATATCGCTTTTCCCCCCTCTACCTTCTCTCTTTCGCTCTACCCGTTTATTGTCAACTTTACAATCTACGTAAAGCATAGATTGTGATCGCAGCCGCAATCTGCCCCATTAGATTATGGAGTTGCGGTGGCACGTGAGTGAGTTAGTCAGCACCGTTGCAATGCCCCGTCATAGCGTTTGATTTGCATCGTTGACTAACATGATTGTGGGGTTTTAGAGGTGTTGATCATGGCGCATACATGGCGTATAATGATATGATATGCGCATAGCATTTGTCCTATCGACGGCACAGACATTCATCACATCATGATTGATTTGTTGCCGTATAATATGAATATGTGATGAATTTGCCCGAGTAGTTAATTGAACCTCATTGAAAGTTGCATCTGAACAAAGTTAACGGATGATTTATGTGGCGTCTTTGAAATGTATGCGAGTGTGTAAAATAAATTAATAAAGCAGGTAAAATAATTGCATTACCTAATTGAAGAAATGCTGAAATTTCAAGAATTTTTATTTTTTTATAATTTATTTATTTGTCCACATTCCTGTTCTAAGGATCACATCCGTTTTACGGTTTATCGATAGTATAACTTCCAGTCTTTTCAAAAGTGATTGGAATGAGTCGAAAAATAGAATGCCCAATGTAAGAAGCTGTTCCATATTCATGGGATGCAATATGAACTGTTGTTTTTACTTTCTAACGCAAGATGCGAAATTTTGATTTCCTTTAAAATACAAACTGTAGCGAATTCGAATATTAAGCAAATAAAGTGTTTCCTGTCACTGTCCACACAATAATTGAGAAAAATTTCATCAGAAAAAGGAAACCTGCACCTACAAATTTCTATGTTTTCCCCCCTTTTTTTTGGAGTGGGGGGTGGATTTCGTATATGCTAAAGCCTTTTCCTGGAGGAATGAGGTATATATTATTTGATACTGCCAAAAAATAAAATACTTAGGGGGATACGTCCAAGGTATGAAGTATTTTTTTAATCAAATGCGCTCCAATTCGATTGGAGACCACTAATAATTTGCCTAATTGTAGTCAAACATTGTAATTAGGCAATATCGGCCCGTACCTTCTGCCGCTTCCCATACAAATTAATCAATTTTCCGAAACTTTTTCCCTGTAACTCTCTGTTCGTAGACCGTAGCGATCTTAATTCTTGTCCATAATTTTGATCTATACATTTTGGGAAAATCTGAAAACAATCGATCGATTAACAGCGTTCTTTCTGTTAACTCTCATACAACTTTCTGAAATTTTTTACCTGTAACTCTCTGTTCATAGACCGTAGCGACCTTTATTCTTGTCCATCACTTTGATCTACAAATTTTGGAAAAATCTGGAAAAAGTCGCTGGATTAACAGCATCCCTTCCGTTAACTCCCGTATAATTTGGCCGATTTTTCGAAATTCAGCTTTTTGTCTGTAACTCTCTGTTCGTATACCACCACTTTAATCTATAATTGTTGTAGGAATCTTAAAAAATCGATCGATACCTTCTGATATCTCCCAATTTTATTATCGTAATTCCTTAGCTAGCGACCCTAATTCTTGTCCATCACTTTGATGTATAAATTTTGGGAAAATCGGGGGAAAAAATCGGCCGGTTACCAGCGTCCCTTCTCGTAACTTTCGGATAATTTGGCCGATTTTCGGAAATTAAACTTTTTCCCTGTAACTCTCTTTTCGTAGACCACCACTTTAATCTACAATTGTTAAAGAAATCTTAAAAGATCTATCGACACCTTCTGGCATCTCTCATAGTTCTGAGAATGAAAATGGACTCAGTGCCGAGTCTATTTGGGTACCTAACACACAACCGATCTGACCGATTTAGCTAAATTAAATTCTGCTCCTGTAAACCATAATGTCTGAATCATGTCCTTAGGGTAATGCCAGGGGTAAGCGACGACCGCGATGGTGGTCGTTGGAACTTCTAGATCTCAGGAAATTATATACGAGGTTCTTCAACAGGGCTAAGTCCGCAAGAGCTTCACAGGACTGGTACAACTACAAAGAGAAACTTAAAGAATATAAAAATGCGCTGAGGAAGGAAATGTTGGAGTGAATTCTGCAACAAAGTTGAAGACACTTCCGAAGCCGCAAGGCTAAGGAAAATACTAGTCTCCACACCGTGCAAGGTATGTTATCTCAGGAAGCCGCAGTATGAAGAACCAATTTAATTGCTCCTGGATACTCATTTTCCTGGTAATTCTCAAAACGGAACTGTCGCGGACAACACTGCGTCGAATCAACCTTTGGCTGTTGCCAGGGAAATCGTATCCAAACCCAAGATAACGTGCGCAATTAAAGGCTTCGAACCCTTCACATCACCCGGACCGGACATGATTTCGCGTGATGCGCTGATTCGTTGGCTTGAGGAGATATATATCGGCTGTATCGATCTACCATACGAGTATATCCCTGCTATGTGGAGGGGGACCAAGATGGTCTATATTCCCAAAGCCGGAAAAACCTTCCATACGGGACCAAAAGGTTTTAGACCTATCAGCCTATTATTGTTTCCCTTCAAAACACTGGAGAAACTCATTGGCAGCTACATTAGCACGAGCATAGAACGGAAGCTTCTGTCGGACAGACAATTTGCTTACTTACTTCCCCTGATACGATAGTCTCAGCACTATCAAGCCTGAGAGTAGACGTCAGTATTATAAGGCTAGTGTACGATCTTCTTACAGAGAGACCTATCAGGGCTAGACTAGGGTTTACGGACCTGAACAG
The DNA here is from genome assembly GCA_019455685.1 of Philornis downsi. Taxonomy (NCBI): domain Eukaryota; kingdom Metazoa; phylum Arthropoda; class Insecta; order Diptera; family Muscidae; genus Philornis; species Philornis downsi. Next base: position 691,360 of record JAHXMU010000120.1, on the reverse strand, counting down.
ATTTATTAGTAGGGGAATACCCCAAGATGGTGTTCTATCCCCTCTACTATGGAACCGCGCTCTAAATAGTATTCTGTTCTCTTTAGAGGAGGCTGGTATCAAGGTTGTTGCATATGCAGACGATGTGGCAATAGCAGTTAGGGGGAAGTTTTTGGGAACCATCAGACACATCCTTCAAAGGACCAACCAAGACCGAAGTGGTTCTATTCACCAGGAGGTACAAAATTCCACCTGTGGATCATATCTCTCTAGGAGGAACTGAAATTCCCTTCGCGGACTGTGCAAAATAGCTTGGAGTATTATTAGACAGGAACCCGAATTTCAATATCAACATTCTCGACAGGGCGAAAAAGGCCACAGTGGCTCTATATACGTCCAAAAGGGCAACAGCGAAATAATGGGGATTAAGGCCTCGCATTGTTCGCTGATTGTATACTGCGGCAGTAAGGCCGATAATGTTGTATGGAGTTATCGTCTAATGGAAGGCTCTTTAGAAGTCCAAATACTTTAGGATACTGGACAAGTTCCAAAGGATGGCTAGTCTGTGCATCATTGGTGCGCACAACTGTACATCACCCCATCCGATGCAGACTACCGCTGCCACGGCAGTAAGACTAAGAGAGCTGTCACAGTGGTTAAACAGTTGTTATGGTCACAGTGGAATCCTTAACATGGTGCCTGACATAACAGGGATCATACATAGACTACACTCTGACTGAACCACTGTTCAACAAGAAGTACCAGATAGAGATACATGAAAATGTAGATCTGTAGGTCGACTTCTACACTGACGGCTCAAAATTAAATAATCAGGTAGGTTTCGAGGTCTACTCCAAAGACTTAGGGCTATGTATAGCAAGAAGACTACCAGATCACTGTAGTGTTTACCAGCCCGAAATTTTGGCCGTTAAGGAAGTGGCGGGATGGCTGAGATATATCGTCCTCACCACACTGGGGATTAACATATTCTCTGACAGTCAAGCTGCCATTAAAACCCCGGATTCTGTCTTCCTTCACTCAACATCAGCCCTGAAATGCCGCATATCTCTAACGAGGTAGCATTTCAACATTCATCTTATGTGAGTGCCGGGCTGGCAAGACTAGAGAAAACCTTACGAAATTCAGCCGAGTTGGACTCCGTAGGCATGCCTCTAGCCACATGCAAGCTCCTACTGCAAGACAGAGCATATTTAGCAGCAAATTTAGGTGGGCGTCTGTCCGAGGCTGTAATTAATCCAGACAGATGTGGCCTCGCCTAGATCTGAAACTTTCACACACATTGCTGTTGCTATCAAGACTCGACGTCTCATTACTTGTATCCGTTATGACGGGACACTGTCTGATTGGACGACATGCAGTGAGACTGAAAGTTGTGACTGGTGACTTCTGCAGGAGCTGTGGGTATGAAAAGGAGGAAGAATTCATAGAACACCTTCTCTGCAATTGCCCCGCCCTGGTAAACAGGCGGGGATCAGCACTGGCCCCTTATTTTTTTTAAGGAGCTAAGTGATCTGAGCGATATTAATATTTTTCGCCTTAAAAGAACTCAGGATGGTTCAACGGGGAAAACTAGGGATATCCATATCTCTAGTTTCCGTAGTATCACTATGGACTATACAGTCTAAGTCTGTTTATTCAGACTGCCACACTGACCTAACCTAACCTAATCTAAACCCTAATGCGTAGTCTGCAGTAATGTAAATTTGTGTCAATAGCATTTAATATAATGTTGCGAAAATGTTGGAAAATCGACAGGAGAATCTCCCCCACGCCAGTTACCTAATTTAACCCATATATTCTTCGAGTCATATATTTCATTCTCACCTCAGATCTTTTGTTGATAAAAATCTAACCATTTGCATGCCCCTTTTGCAACTTCGCATAAAAATCTGTTTTTTTAATGATTTTAACCTCAAGCACTGAACAAAGTCAAGAAAAAAATACTTTTTATAAAGTGTGAAAATTAGTTAATTAGCTTTATGTACATACTTATGACAACAATAATATCTAGATTCCTGCTATTACTAAAATTTTGTAACTCACAACGTTACTTAAGTTTTCGGTATTCTCCCTCCCTACCCTTCAGATAAGTCCATCACTCATTTTCTTGACATTTTTATGGTCCGCTGACACTTTTCCCTAAAGATTTTGTTTTGAAATTTTTTCCAATTAATTTCCTAGACAAATGATCATACTAAGTCTAGACTAATAAGCATAAATTTCATGAATTCCTTGTGCATTTTTCACAATTATATATATACACATGTAGATATATCACTTACCACAATTCCATTATAATGGATTTTATGCTTCCGTGTTATATCAATAAACTGACCAGCGGCAACACTCTCACCCAGCGTACCATCTGTGTGATGAACTGGGCTGGCGTGGGCATGATCAGCTGAAGCGTGCAATAAAATATTTTTAAAATCATCATCATCATTATTAGCACGATGAGCAACTGGCCTAATGCCGTGTGGCGCGAGGTTGCTACTGTTTCTGCTCCATGATGCAGCGGTGGCAGTTAGGGTGGCAGTTGTGGTGGCATCGTCGCTTAAGCCGGAGGCAATAATATCACTCTGCTTGGTGGTGTCGATCAAATCAGCAGTATAGATACAATTATGAAATAAAACTATTAATAACAGCAAACGTAAGACGCCGGTTGAACACATTCTATAGACTTTTTACGGAGGCTTCTGGCGCAGGCGCTGACGGTGGATTTTCGTATCAGAAAGTAAGCGTTAACTTTAATAACTTTGTGTCTAATGAAATTTTAATTATTCTGCTTTTGCCATAAATTGGCCAATGAGTATCATCTTATTAGTCCAAGCGATTAGTGATCATAGTTTAAGTACTCATAGTCGTAGTCGTAATCGTTTTTTTCGTTATTTGTAATTGCAAGTATTCGAATCGATTTTGCCATTTTTCCTCAGCTATTTCCAAATAATTTGTTGCAAAGAAAATGATGTTACATTTTCCCCACTCCGTCAGAAATTATAGAAACTTTTTCACTTTGATTTGTGGCACGTTGTACTCGTACGTGGTAAAAAGTGAATGTGCGCGAGGCAGCGAGGCAATGGGGTGCGCATGAGCAAACGCTAAATTTAACGGCAGTTAATTATTTGTAAGTTTATGCACTAATTAATTGTTATGTTTAGATTAGTTGGCTTTAAGTTTACATTTACTCTAGTTTTGTTTTACGGTTTGCGGTGGGTTTTCAGCTGCTGACACTGCGTCTGCCGTTTGGGGTCTGTCTTCTTGCAAGCTTACCAGAATCACGTTTGTTGCTTAAGTCTTTTGTTTTGTTATACCTCATGCGATGCGATTAGAAAAAAAATGTTGCTCGGTTACACTGTTTGCTGCTGATTTCGTGGCTTTTATATCTTACAAGTAAGCCCAAGCATTTGGTAAAATTTCTTTTTCTTTCGTTTGTTTCACTTTGCTATCTTTAGTTTCTAACTAATTTTCATATAATTTCTAATACGATTTTTTTTTCTTCTTTCTCTTCTACGTTTCAGTTATTCTTTTTTGCTTTGATTTTAAAATCATAATTTTAAAATTATTTGACAAATCTGCTGAAAAGTTAAAAAGAAACCGTTTTCCGATTACATGGTGAGTACTTATGTGGGTTGTTTACTTTCAAAGTATTGCATGTTCTGCTCGATCTACGGTTAAGTAATATTACGAGATTAATAGGTTTTTTTTTGCTTTTTGTTACAATTATAAGTATTGGAATGTGATCGAGCTTAGTTATGTTCTTGCAATTTCATCACATTTTAAAAACTGTTTTATGCTTTAATAATTTAGTTTTTTTTGCCAAAATTTTCCCAAAAAAACTATCAACATTTTTATCCAAATAAATGGTGTAATGTCCTTTTTCCTTTGTAAAACGAAACCAGAAGGGTACATGAAACTAAAAGACTTTTTGAAGGCAACTTCAAATAATATGCAGCAAATTTTCTTTAGTGATTCGCTGCGGCAAATACTGAAATACTAAATACAAATACTAATTGAGCTTTTAAGAGCACAAATATCGGGTGGTTTGGAAAGTTTCTTCGGGTTTTAAAAGAAATTTATTTACAAATGTATATACAAGAAAACAATTATTTAAATCTATTATATCATCTCCCCCTTTTTTAATAACTTCTTCCCACTTCTCTGGAAGCTTTTTAATGCCCCTCTCATGAAACTCGCGTGATTTCCCTAAAAAAAAAGGCTTTCAATTCGATTTTTCACTTCCTCGTCGTTATGAAAATTCAAATCCTTCAAGTGGTTGCCCAGACTACGAAATAGGTGATAGTCGAGTGGGGCGAGGTCTGGGGAGTACATTGGGTGAGGTAAATCTTCCCAAACCAACTCTGACAGTTTCTGACGAGTCCTCAAGGCAGTGTAAGGCCTCGGTGAGAGAGTGAGGTACCCATACATCGAGGTTGCTTACAAATCCGAGGTCTTTTATGACCTCGTGAATGGTTGAGACTGATTTTTTGTTGATTATTTCAGCCATTTCTTTAACTGTTGCACGGGGACTAACAATAATTAAATCTCTGACATCCTCGTAAACAATTTATTTTGTCTTCCTGACCTGGGAGTGTTCGTTACGGAAAAGTCGTTCGTAGGAAATCTTTTGAACCATTTTTGGCAAGTTCTTTGATTTGGTCCGTTTTCTTCACAAACAGACTTTATTTTTCGGTTGGCTCCAGCAGCCTCTTTTTCCTTTTCGGGAAATGCCTAAAATGCTCTTTTTCTTTCATTGTTTCTTTCATTTTTTTTTTTTTTTTTTTTGAAACTTTTTTTAAAACGCTATAACCACTCACGGCTGGAACGAGAACACAAGTGAACAATAGTAAACAGTTTAGAGAAATTTTGATAATGTTTGAAGGAACTCTACGTCATGAGAAGTAACGTATGGTGAACTAAAGAATTAACAGAACGAACTTTCCAAACAACCCAACAATTATATTTCGATTTTATCTTTATATCTTCACTAGAAGGAATGAAGAAGGTCATTTGATACGGCAAACATGTAATATTCGATGTCCTTCTGACTGGCTGGCTGGTAATTACTGGCGTAAATTTCTAGGAAGCTTCTTACAACTAAGCACATCCTAATATCACAGAAGATTGTAATATTGCTAAATTGGTCCATCCTTTTGATTTATCCCATACAAATTGACCGTTGCTGAATGCTCTCAAACAAATAACTGATTTAACTCATATATTCTTATATTCATATTTTTTATCCAATTGCACAAAATGCAGAGAAATTTGGCTCGTATTAAAAGCTCTAAAAAAAGTGATCTGAGAATGAAATTGGACTGCATTGTCACGCGCCTTCTGATAGCTTCCATATAAATTTACCGATTTTCTGAAATTTAGTTATTCCTCCTCTGTAACTTTCAATAGGTAGACAGCAGCAACCTAAGTTTTTGCTTAGTATATTATTCCATAATGCCTGGTAAAACTTAAAAAAAGCTGATCAAACAACCACGCTTCTCCTAATAACTCACGTACAAATGACCGATTGAACAGATGTATTCTTAACTTTATATCTTTCAAGCAGTTACAAATAATTCAGCTAAATTTGACGCAAGCATTTAAATGAAAACGTCCTGCACTGTCATTCAGTTACCTCCCATAACAGTAAACAGGTAAACAGTAATTTATACACTATAGTTTCTGAAACTAATATTAATTGGAAATCGGACAGATTTAACCCACTTCCCCCATATTTTCACAGTTTTATATCCTTTATTTCATTGTACTAAGTTTTGTATGGCTTAAACGTTTGACACTTGCGCTTATTAAAGCCAGTTCTAAGAGTGAAAATAGTCTGGACTGTAGCTTTCCTTAGAGTACCACAGATCAAAATTAGCCGGCTTGACAAAAATCAATGGTTTCTCTATAAATTCTAAGCGAAATACAGTAAGCTATTAGGTGCTGTTTGCCAATAGATGGCGCCAGCTATAAATGTTAGTCGATTCTACCATAACCTAAACATCATGAGCCAAGCTTGGGTATATGGTAAATATATCGCCTCGACACAATAATGATTCTCTTTTGACGTTGCAGTATTTTGGTTGTGCAAATATGTATGATTTTGTGCCAAATAATCATCATATGCGGGAAGTATTGATTTTCTTCTTTCAATCGAAGAAAACGGCGGACGAAGCTCATCGAGATCTTTAAAACAATGTGTCGAGATTAGTTCCGTCGCTTTAAAGACGGTGATTTTTATGTTTACGACTGTTCGCGTGAAGACACTAAATTGACGACATTGCTTGACGGTGATCCGATAAAAACGAAAGGGTTTTCTTCTTCATATTCATGTAATATTAACGGTGCTTGAAAATGGATTCATTACAGCAATCCAAAGAAAAGATAGAAATGGGAGCTGCTCGATCATGCTTTTACGTCGTCACCTCGACCGAATATTCACGCTGTGTAGGTTATGCTCTGTATTTGGTGGAACCAGGTCGGTGTGATTTATTATGAGCTGCTGAAACCAAGCAAAATCATCGCTGGGGATCAATATCAGCTTCTATGAATGCGATTGAGCCGAGCTCTGCGAAAGAGGAGAGGCACGAAAAAGTGATTCTTCAGCACGACAACGCTCGGCCTCACGTAGTAGTAGCTAGCGATGGGTAATACTTCCTTATTACTATTTCCTTGTACGGAGATACCAAAACTAGCCGAACTAACAAAGAAGACCTAACAAAAAGTTGGGAAAAATTTAATATTTAAACATAATCCCCTTTTAGCTCGATACACTTTCTTCAGCGATATTCAATAGCCTCTAAACCCTGTTTACAGTAAGAACTGTCAAACTCCTTAAAATAGTCATCAACAACAGACTCGACCTCTTCATTGTTGGCAAATATTTTACCACCGAGTCATTTTTTTAAATTTAGAAATAAAAAATAGTCCTAGGGAGCTACATCTGTCGAATAAGGCGCGTGACGAAGCAATTCGAACTTTAATTAATTAATTTTCGCCATCGCAATAGTAGATGTGTGAACTGAAGCATTATCTTGATAAAACAATACTTTGGCGATGATAAAAATAATGCACGTCTTCGTCTTCAATTGACACGACTCTCCCATTCCAGAACACTGCCCGTCTTCCGCACAGCTTTCTCGTCTTCAATCTTCGGTCAATATACAATGTATATCACTTTTTGGAATACCCATCATACCCATTTTGTGGATTTTCTTAACCGTGTCTGGCGTGGACACCTCAATTGGTCGACCACTACGATATTTTGGCAGCTTGTACGGCCTCGTTTAAATTCAATATTATACAGCCGTTAACGTAGGAGCAGACTATCCCCCAGCATAAAATCTGGCTCGGCTTTAATATAGGTTGTTCTGAGACCTTGCAAATAGAAATATTGAATAACATAACGGTGACCAATTTTTCCCATGTTTACAAATTCGCTGAGGTTATTTACTTTTGATGGCTCAAATAAAAATACTAAACAACTTCGTGCCTTCAAACTTAAAACATATGTTTCATCAGGTTGCCACTTTTCACCAAAATAATTTTGTTCAAACTACTGGCATCATCAGGTCGGCTAGTTTTCGGACCGGCCTGGTATGGTGAACATATACAAGCCTACGGTTATCTGGATATTTTTAATCTCTCGGGGGGGTACAGACAGGCATGGGTTTTTCCTATGTCTATATTTCATGATTGCCGTTTACCGTCGCCGAACGAAAGGAGTTGGAGTTTTCCTCGTCTCCCACCGGTGAGGATAATGCATCCTTGCAATGCAGTGTCGGACTGTTTTGGCGCAGGGCGACAAATCCCGTAAAATATGGTATATAAATCACAATTTGGTAGCAGCTTTTACTTTTGCTGCGCAGCTCCAACCATGAGTTTGGCCGGTAGCGTGGGGATCTGGAGAGCTCGGGACTGAGTTCCCGCCTGATCATTTGGTGTAGGACCGTGGGACCATCACGCGGGTTCTGTTTGATACCAAAATCGCTGGTAAAGACTTTGTGCTCGAATATGGTGCCCAGTGTTACAGACTCATAGAGTAGCAGAGGCTGTAAGATAAGCCTCACTTCCGTCAATGGGGATTATGTTCCATACTAGCATAATCAATTTGGTATCTTCTGGCTGTACGATTGTATATCCTATTCTCTCCTGTGCTTAAAAAAGACAATGCAAGTAAATTTACTAGGAAGTGGGAGTTCAGTATTTTATAAAATATCGTCAAAAGTGCTATACGGAAAAAAAACTAAATCCTGTTTTAACGAACTTGATTGGACGTTATCTCAGTATTCGATGTAGACCTACGAAACTGGCGACGGATCAGATATTCGCACTGCAACAGATCCTAGATAAAGGCCTCGAAGAACAAATTACCTTTTAATCGACATTCCTACTTCGTAAAAATTGTTTAAACCATGACCAATTTTGATATCCCTGTGACGCCTTTGCAAAATAGTGTTAGCCGTCCCAACATCTTCAATGAAGATAGACGAAAATCTTACTGAGCACTCTCTTATATTAACATTTCAAATTCGAAAACTACAGAATGTTACTACAGCCTTCTCAAGCATAATAGTAATTTATAATTATAACATCCAGTAATATAAAATGTTTTCAAGCCCCCAAGATGAAAAAATGGTACTTTTCCCATAGTTTCCTAAAGATTTTACCGTCTATTCGCTAATCAAAAACAATTTATGAGGGAAATTTGTGATGCAAAAAAGAATTACTCCACTTTACGCAATTTCCTCTAATTGTGGGCGTAATTGTTGGAAAATACTCAAAATATATTTCAGCGGACACTTCATTGGACAACGAACTAAGACAAATTATTGTATATGAGAAGACGTTGCAGCTCATGGTAGAAAGAAAACAATTTTGGGCTGACCGTACTTTTGTCGCCTGTCCACCCGTGGGAAGTGTTGTGATACGACAAACACTAAAATTAAATTATCAAATTTATAATAAGGTTTATAATAAAAACTGAAATATTTTATTATTGTCATGTTGATTGAAATTCTATATATTTTAGAAGCTATAAAACATGTCCATAACAATGATTTTTTGAAAATCACTTAATATTTCAAAATAATATACGAGTATTGGGAATCAAATCGTTTTTCCTTGTAAGCCCAAAATTTATAGCGATCGACTCAGAATCAATTTTCCTGTTTTTTCTTAGGTTACTGGGCATCTCGAAATGTACATTTTAAATAACGTGGAGATCGCAACTCAAGAAAAGACTTGAGGTTGTTTTTGGGGTTCGAATCCACTACAATCGTGTGTAGGCTACGACCGCTTTTGCCGTTGAAAGCAGGGTACAAGAAAAAGTAACTGAATTCAGAAAAAGAACATTAAATAAAAAATCGTTAAAATACAGGAATGACCATATTCCAAAAAAAGCTGCATGCAGTAGCAATAATTGACACTTTTTTGAGCTTAAAAAAATCGATTTCCCTCCTGTGGGGTAAAAAAATACTAAAAAGTTTGCTTTGAATTCAACACAGTACCAAATTGTTTAAATCGTAAATTTGGCCCTATCTCGTTTAAAAAGCGACCAATAAACAAAATAAGCGATTTTTCTCGTTTCTAAAGGGTTTTTTTAAACTGACAGTATTCGAAAAATCATCAAATAAGAAACCGCTGAAATACAAAAAATTTATATTTCGAAAATGGAGCACATGTTGTAGGTAAGTATTCCAAAATACACCATGTGAAAAATCGCTAATATATAAAAATGATTATATCTAGAAAATGGAGTATCCAATTCCAAATCAGCGGAGTTTTAGGGAGCTCGCAGAAAGAGATATCCACAATACGTTGCAACATTATATACAAAAAATTGCCTCCACATCCTTAATATCTCGGAAGCAAATGAATTCACTCGTAAAGTTTATCAAAATTTGGCCTCGAACGAGTGTCTTTTTCCAACTGTTCTCAACAAGATAGCGATTTTTTAAATGACTAAAATCACAAAATCGGTAAAATGCAATGATATAAATATCTCAAAAGTGAAAATAATATAGTTTTTGAATTTTTAATGAGTTTGGCAATAATGGTGCCCATCACACGGTGTCGCAAAGTAATCATTCTAAAAAAAACTCCAAAAGACACCAAATAAAAATTCGCCGAAATAATAGATGTTTATATCTTTCAAAATTAACTTAAATTTGTTAATTTTCACAATAATAGGCAGTTTGCACAAAGATGTACCTTTAAT
>JAHXMU010000120.1:617245-670316 GCA_019455685.1 Philornis downsi | reverse complement strand
TGTACAAGTAATGGATTTATTTTTACAACACCATAAACTTACATACATTTTGGAAACTCATTACCGGAAAGTGCATAATGCGTTATTTTAGGATAACAGTTTTCAACCATTACATCGTACAGAAGGATGTACAAATTGCAAGCTATGGAATTACGAATTCCTTTGAAAAAAAAAATAAGTTCCGTCAAAAAATTACCGCGAATGAATCAGTTAAAAAGTCCACATAAAGAGATAGTCAAAATTGGCACAATTGTCATCTATTTTAAACTGGAGTTTAAGCCCGATCTGTTAGTTAATTTGTTTACCGTGTCCGACGTTTTCAATTCTTCGCAAATGCGCTTTGTAATTTCTATAATAAATAATATCGAAAAAGACATATCTCAAATTTTGTATTGCAAATGAAATTTCGTTTGCTGAATCGCTGAAAATGTTTTAAAAGGTAAGGTAAAATAACAAATTTCTAAGAATGATAGTAGAGGGGGTTGACACACCGCCTCTGGCATCTTATTCACTTCATACTTTCCAAGCGCTTACATTGAGTGCAGCCAAATTTTAGTATGATGTGAACAAAACGAACAAATAACTCTGCCCTTTTACTACCCATAAAAGTTATCTAATTTAACCGTTATATATCTAGATTCATATTTTTCATTCAATTGCACTGAATCTAATTAAGCGTAGAAAGAATTAGAATTATTTCGGCCATTTGCATTGTATCCTGCGTCCTTAGGGTACCTCACTTATAAATTGGCCCATTTAGCAAATATCAAAAAAGTTTTCCTTTAATTTCTAAGCAGAATGCAGTAAGTTTTATGTAAATTGTAACGATTACGCTCAGTAAGTTCAAAACTAGCCATTTTCCAACCCAATTCTTGGGCTCCCCACACTTTTTCGCCAAAACAAAGGGAGTTCGGCTGAAGGTATATTTATATCAGTTCACCGGACTGAAATTTCTGTATTGGTCTCTTTACAGATTTCCTTACAACAGCTTTATAATTGGCTGCTGCTCTATCTTGTATGCAGCTTCAGTTTCCCAGGCTTATAAATGGTGATTTTTTAATCGTAGTTTTTTTAAAACTACCAATCAACTCACAGGGCCAAATCGAGAGATAATCTGCTCACCAAGTTCATCTCTCAACATATCCATTGTTTCACGAGCAGTGTGGACGCCAAACAAGTTTAACTCAGCCAATTGGAGCAAAACAAATCACGTATCATGGCTCGATATCGTTCGCCGTTGACAGCAACGTTTCTTCCATAGTCGTCTTTGAAGAAAAATGGACCGATGATGCCACCAGCCCATAAACCACACCAGACTGTCGTTTTTTCGGGATGCATCGGCAATTCATGTATGGCATGTGGCTGTTTATCACTCCACATACGACAGTTTTGCTTGTTTACGTATCCGTTCAGCAAGAAATGAACTTTATCGCTGAACACAATTTTTCGATAAAACACCGGATTTTCATTGAGTTTTTGTAAGGCCCATTCGCCATAAATTAGATGTTGTGGTAGGTCATTCGGCTTCAATTCTTGCGTAAGTTGAATTTTATAGGCTTTCAAACCCAAATCAACGCGTAAAATTTACCTTGTGGTTAAGTAACACATGCCCAATCGCTGAGAACGGCGACGAATTAACATTTCACGACCGTCATTAACACTGGTCGCTACGGCTGCAATATTTCCTTCGGTACGCACTCTACGCATGCGAGTCGATGGTTTTATGTCCAACAAAGTATTTTTGGTGTAAAATTTGAAGTTAACAGCACGAATTGTTGCTTCAGCAGGTCGATTATGACGACCATAAAATGGTCGTATCAAACGATGCATATTTGTCACAGAGCACGAATTTTGATAATAAATGTCAACGATTTCCAATCGTTGCTCGTTTGTTAGTCTTTCCATGATGAAATGGCAGAGTATACTGTACACTTTTCACTTTGACAGATGACGTTTGGATGCCATTACCAACCAGTGCTGCCAATCTGAAAAACTTAAACCTTAATAGATCACCCTGTATATACATTTTTTATCATGCCGGGATTATCTGATCGCGTTCTTTATACCAAACTACACCAAACTATTGCAACAGTGGGAAAACTTGTATTTTACGATAATTTTGTAAATCACGATTATATTTGTGTCTACAAGGAAACACGACTTAAGCGTAGTTAGTACAAAATCTGGTTTATTCGTGTTTACTTTTGTCCTTATTTCGACCCATATTTACACCCCATCTAAATTTCAAAACTCCGTATTGTTCGCAAGCTGTAACAATTTCTCAAAACAGCAATTTTTTAAAAATTATGTGACATCTCTTAAATATTAGCATAAGCCAGAATACGTTTTTTATTATAGCAGTTTACGTCATTAACACTGATGCTCTCGTCTCAGCACAATTTCGAAATTCTGTATTTTTGAAAAGTTTTATCAAATTTACATTATAGCGACTACTTGTAAAACACTCATTATCTTAAAACAACAAAATCAGAATTGTCGTTTTTCCTTGTAAGCGCAGATATGAATTAGATTTCTAGATTTCTCATCTCATCAGATGGAAAGCGTCGGAACAAAATTTAAATTAATTTGCCTCCAGTGTGCAATGACATCAAAAGGGTTCGTACCTGTTATTGTTTCACTTCTTCATATTTTCGAAATAAATGCACGATCTTGTTTCACTTCATGTCAGATCAGTTTTCAAGTTTAAGCAAAAATTGTTTGCCAAATTTAAAAATATGAATTTACAACTTCCACGTGATTTGACGGTGTCGTTGCATTGTAAAGTCGACCTGGTGTCGTTTATCTTTAGGGGTGTGTAACCGATTGGCACGAGGGTTCCAATGGCAATACATTCTGAAATGTTGAAGATATTAAAAAAAATACAAAATTGTTATAAGCATACATATGTACATTTATACGAAATATAAAACATACAAAATAAGTAGAACGTTTAGAATGTGATTTCAGAATTCTCTTTTATTGCTACAAAGTTTGTACTTAACAAATTCCCTGCACCCCATAGAAACTTCCATTAGAGGCAAAAGTTACAAAAAAATGTTAGAACGGAGATCAAGTTAAAATGCAGGGTGCCTCATGGGAGTACGAATAAGTCATTGTCATTTTACACAATAAGCCATAGTTGAATTGTCAGATGTCAAATTGTAAGTTTGGTCATCTGGCAACACCACATCTGTGAAATATTAACGATTTTGTATCAGATCCGTTTTTTGGCAAAAAAAAAAAATATCTAGTTTTTAACCGAACAAGCGTCATATCCGGAATTTTTTTGATTTATTTATTTAATTTCAAGAAACCTGCAGCTGATCGATTACTTGTAGAATGTTTTTTTTTAAGTAAAGGGTGGCGCACAAGTAACGTTATTGGCGACTATATTGGATGCGTTCTTGTACATCATTCGGTTTTAACTCGTGAACCAATTGCATCTTATATGGGAAAAGATGTAATATATGTAAAATTCTTTGCAAAGACCGCCTAGACATCTCTAACTGCTGAGATCGTCGCCTGGTGAAAATTTCGGGGTTTTCCTCAATACTTGTTTGCACTCGTGCAATGGTCATTTCATTTCGAGCTGCACGAGATCTTCCAGCACGTGGAAGATCATAGACAATGAACCTAAACCAATCGGCAAATTGTTGGAGCGCTGGGAGCATTTAGGACATGAAAGAAATTTCAATACGATCTGAATAATCGAATGCTGACTTTCAAAGTAAAATTGAACAACTTCGCTTTCCATCGTAAATTTCCCAAGTATAATTTAGTTAATTCTATAAAAAAAAACGAAAAAAAAAACTTGAGCAAAAAATGTATTCACTGATCAAATTTTAACGTTACTTATGCGCCACCCTATACAACTTGTCGTGCGTGGTTTTAAAAGTTTAAGAACTGTGAGTTTGACATCGAAAGCAAGAGACATAGCAGAAGACCGAAAGCGTAGTGTAAATGAAAACTGAATGAAGATTCGCAAGAAGCAGTGGCAATTATATTAAGGCTGATTTTGTAAGTACAGAGTAGCGCACGAATCGTGCTGCAAATATAAAAAGGGACCAATTCTGATCGTAATTTAAAAATGTTAAAGGGTTTTTTTACCCAAAACTGCACTGAAGACGTATCCGTTTCAACAGCATTTGGTTCCAGCAAGATGGAGCAAGTGCAAACATAGCCCGACAGGCTATGACGGAATTCCAACGGCAACAAATTAATATCCTAAAACTACGCTGGCCCAATAGGTCACCTGACCTGACTGCACCAGACATTTTTTATGGCGTTATGTCAAGCAAGGAATTTGACAGAATTGAAGCAGTCTATTAAAACAATAATTGAGGCAAACCCGACTACAGCCCTTCAGGCCGCAATGAATAATTTTCTGATCACGTGCCACATATGCGTGAATGAGCATGGAGGTCATTTATCATCTTCAAAACCAATTAGTTATATAAAATACAATTGAATTTTCTATACAATAAAAAAACAAATAAATGAAATGCATTAATTAAAAAAAAAGTTATTTGAATTTTTTATTGTAGCACAATTAGTGCGCCATCCTGTAGTTTCTTAGAATCACTGGAAATTATTTACACAAGAAGGAAGTTGAATTCCATATAAACCGATGCCTTGAAATGGTGAAAGTCGATTTCTCGCAAATGCTGGTTGCCATTCATAAACAAAAGAGTTTTCTGCATCTTATAATGTGATGAAAAATGGTGATAACCCAAAGAGGAAATCATGGGGACCACAAGATCATACTGCAACATCGACATTCAAGCCAAATATTCATGGAACTGATATCTTGTATTATGAGTTACTCAAATAGACCGAAACTATTACTGCGGCTTCCCATCGAATACAGTTGATAAGGTTGAGACCAGCACTCAAGGAAAATCACTCCATTACTACCCAAGATGCGTCAAAATTATTCCATTACATGATAAACCCTTTATCGTCTGACATGGTGCCAGTCAAAATCTGTTTAGAAATTCTCACATGGGAAGCCGTGATGCCATCCCTTTTGATTATTATTTGATCGGATGGAGACCTGCCTAAGCAGCGCTCCATATCATATAAAGACCACAAAACTTGGGACAATTCCTAAGGATAGTCTTTAAAGATGATAATTTCTATCGACATGGTATTCTTACGCTGCCAAAAAGATGGAAAAAAATATATTCTACTCCACTACGATCTGCAAATATTTTGAATAACACGTGATGTATCGGTTTTTGACAATAAATTACATATTTTTTGCAAAAGAGGCAGTGTAAAAAATAAAGCCAGTGAAGAAATTTTACTCAAATGAACTGATTTACATGCACCCTCAATCAACATCAGTTTGCGTAGATTTTTTAGAAAATATCCTGCCATTACCATTTGCAGAATTCAGTTTTCTAAATATTTGATGAGTGCTAAATTATACTAAATTTAGGGCAATTGGATTAAAGTTATGAATCTCGAAATATGAGGGTAATATTATATGTTTTTTATGGACGTTACCAGGAAGGTTGATTTTTAAACATTTTATGATGCATTATAATCTTTTTCTTCTTAAGTGACGACTGGAATAGACATACTTATCTCTTATACACCGCCCGTAGAAAATAATTCCAAGCGCTTCGATCATCTGCGCTTCTCCTCCAATTCGTCACACCAAGTTTCCAAAAGCCTGATCCTTCCAACGGAGTTTTGCTAGCCCTCTTCTGATAATGCATTATAATGCTTTGGAGAAATTAAATTTCGATTAATTGTCCAATTTGTATGACAGACACCAGAAGAAGTGCGACAATGCCATCTAGTTTCATCCCTAGAACTTACCGCACTAAACGTCTAACATGTATTAAGCTTGATCGAATTCAGTACAACCACTAGAAAGATATGAAGCTAAGAATAAAAGGATTAAATCGGTAACTTGTGTAGGAAGTACCAAAAGCAATGCTGTCATTTGGTCAATTTTTCTCAGGGCTTACAGAAAAATATAAGTAAATGCATTGAACAGGAGTCCAGCCAATTGCAATCCATTAGTTAGAAATTACAGAGGAAAAACTGAGTTTCGGGAAATCATCAAATTTGTATAAGAAGTATCACAAGGGATATGGCAATGCGGTTCATTTTCACTGTAAGGCCTTACATTGGTATTCGCTCAGCGTGTAACAAATTTGACTAAATTTTGTGGAACCGTATACTAAAAATATGAATCTAAAAATTTGTATGGGAGGTACTAGGAGGCGCGTGCTTAGTCGGTCGATTCTTTTTTAAATTTTATCAAGCAAAAAATTTTATCAAAAAAAAAAAAAAAAAGAAAATGTGTTGGGCATAAATTTCAGTTACTTCAGTCTACGAATGTGGGATTGCAGAAGAAGAACTGAATTTCTGAAATTCTGTTTATTTGTATAAGGATTGCTAGAAGAGGTGGATCGATATAGCACTTTTACAATCCCCGGCTACCATCTGACAAATATTATACTGTGCTAAGTTTTAACATATTTAGTGAAGATTTGAGATGTTATCATGTCCATTGCTCCGCATTGGCGAACAGGCGGGGATCAACACTGCCTTTTTTTCTTTAGGGACTTCGGAGTTCTTGACGGTATAGATATTGTCCAACCTAAGAGCTTCTTGAGGCGCTCACGATGGTTCAACGGGGAAAACTAGGGACATCCATACGAGGAGTGATAAAAAAAAAAAACATTTTTTTTAAATTTCGTGAGTTACGTATGTTCGGTTTTCGATGTTGGTACACATGTCTGTTATATATGTTGACAATATCAGCCGCTTTGGATTGTTAGTTTGTTGTTGACAGGTAAAAAGGTTAGTCGTATTTTAGTGCGCTCTTCGATTTTTTATGTTGAGTATGGCTCATAGTAGACTCGCCAACTACTATGAGCAGAACTCAAGTTCAATTGTGGTATAACCGTTTAAAGGAAGGCCGAGAAGATGTCAATGATGATACTCGTCCTGGACCGAAAAAAGCACGTCAAGTTCGGTCAAATGTGGAGGGTTTGCTCACTATTTTCTTCGATTGCAATGGCGTGGTGCATCATGAATTCTTGCCACAAGGTCGTACGGTCAATAAGGAATATTACCTTGAAGTTATGCGCCATTTGCACGAAGCAATTCGTCAGAAACGCCCAGAATTGTGGAAAAACCAATCATGGATTTTGCAGCATGATAACGCACTAGCTCACACATCGATGCTTGTGCGTGAGTTTTTGGCCAAAAACAAAACCGCAATCATGCCCCAACCACCGTATTCACCAGACTTGGCCCCCGCTGACTTTTTCCTCTTCCCAAAACTGAAGACACCGATGAAAGGAAAGCGTTTTGCTACGATCGAGGAGATAAAAGAAAAATCGAAACAGGAGGTGTTGGCGATACCAAAAAGCACATTTTAGAAGTGTTTCGAGGATTAGAACAAACGCTGGCACAAGTGTATTATATCTGAGGGGACTACTTTAAAGGAAATAAAATATAAATTGATGAATAAATAAATACTTTTTGGAAAAAATTGAAAATAACGGTTATTTTGTTATCACACCTCGTATCTCTAGTTTCCGTTATATCACAATGGACTATACAGTCTAAGTGAGTCTGTCTGTTCAGACTGCCATCCTAACCTGAGCTAACCTAGCATGTCCATCGGCCAGAGAGCCAACTTTAGTCCAAATAATAGCATCGAGTCTGCCCGAGAAGGCTTCACACGCTGCACAAATTTTACTTGATTGCATTTTGTCCCATTCTTGGCAAAGAACAATTTTTAAGGCATTATTCATCTCATAAAATCTTGACTTCCAGAAAGGGTCGTATGGAAAAATCGATTGAATTCAAGTCTGGGGAATATGGTGGTCATTGTTGTGAAGAAATGGAGTTGGAAACGTTTTATTTTTTTTAATAAAAACAAAACCGCAGACTTTATGGGACGGTGCGAGTCTTATTGAAACGTTCAATGATTTCTATCGAAATTTTACATTTTGTTGGAGATTTTTTAATTTACTTTTGCGCCCTTCCCAATGAAAAGGAGTGGGTGATCATCCTGTGGCAGTTACCACAGGCTCTTATTTTCCCTAAGCAATTCACTGGACTAAATTGTCTTTTGAAAAGGAGTGATGAGCTTGCTTTTGTCTTTTGATTTGTACTGGAACCATACACGATCGTTTTGTTTGTTAATATATTGCTGAACCGTAAACATTTTTCCAACACAAAGACCAAATTTTCAAGCTCGCCACCGAAGTGCAAATGTTTTAAAATATTTGTTCTTGATAAGCGAAATGTAGATGTTAAATCTTGAACATTTTGCAAATCTTCAATCGTAGTTAATTTTTTAATATGCGCTCTATGCTACGAGCAGACACATTGAAATTTTTTTTGCCTATTAAATTTTGCTCAGACGTGGAATAGCTTGAACTCTGGCCTACATCTCGCGAACTATTTCTGGCTATGCTGATGTTTTTGATAATTCCATGGCGTTTTTTGATAAATCCACTATCTTTATAGCATGTAATGATTCAGTATAAACACATTTTGTTCATACGTAAATTTCAGTCATAACTCAATACCAATCCAACAAGAAAAGAGCTTCCAAAGATGTTAAAAGTATTCGCAATCTATGACCCGAAAGTAGTGAAAATTTGGATAAACATAGTTGGATGTAACTTGGGCTTGTCATAGGCAAGAAGCTGTCGGTTTGAGGTGAATTTTGGAAAACGAATTTCAAAATAGCTTTAAATTGTTATTGTTCCATATGTTGTTAAAAAAAAGCTATATAAAAAGTGGAAAATGTGCTCTTATAACATTCTCAGAAGCTATGAAAATGCTATTCCTTCTTTTGCTGGGAATGGCTTGTTGCGATATCCAACCAAGTAAAGAGTTATCCGTTTAGTGGCTTCAAAACCGTCTGTCTAGCAAGGCTATCAACTGTCAAGTACCTGTCATCTGAAATAATATTTATTTAGTGAAAGATTTGCCATTTACGAATATGGATCGTTTAACAACCGAATAACGCATAAAAATAATTAAAACTTACTACAAAAGTGGAGATTCAAATGTTGGCACTTTTCGTGCATTAAAGAGTGATTATGTTGATCAAAATCGACCTACTGTGAGAGGAATTGACAAGATTATAAAGAAATTTCAAGAGACTGGAAGCGTTACAGATGTTTGCATCATCGCAATGTATGCACTGTCGAAAATATCACTTCTGTTATTGAAAGTGTAGCGGATAATCTGAATTTTAATTCAGAGCGTTATGGCAGTATGATAATCGACTTTTTTTTTTTGGCCAGTAACTAGAAATTATAAACTGGACGATATGTGATTTCGACAAGACGGTGCCACGAACCACACAAAACGAACGGTTTTGGCTTTATTGCATGAGAACTTTCCAAAAAGCGTAATTTCACGTTTTGACGACGTCAATTGACCACCAAGTCTAAAATTACCTCAAAAGGCTTCATTATTGGAACCAATCAAGTGGTGGTCATATCATATCATGGCTTTATGTGTATTTAATTTAATTTCTCTTTTAAAACCTAAAAATGGATAATCCGTTACGTCGTTAATTGCGACAGAAAACGATATCTTTCTGTGGGCTTGTAAGCAATATAACAGGCTGACGCCTGTCAAAAAATGAGCGCGCTGCCATTACCCATATTATTGCTATAGCAGTGTAAAGTTGGTAACACTTTAAGCTCCTACAACTTTATAAAACATTCAAAATATACGAAATACCTTCCCAATATCAAGACAGGTAGAACCAACGATATCTTTCCGTAGGCTTGTATGCAATATAACAGGCTGACGCCTGTCAAAAAATGAGCGCGCTGCCATTACCCATATTGTTGCTACAGCAGTGTAAAGTTGGTAACGCTTTAAGTGTCTACAACTTTATAAAACATTCAAAATATACGAAATACCTTCCCAATATCAAGACAAGTAGAACCAATGTCTGGTACAGTCGAAATTTTGTTTGTCGAGAGAGGGCTTTATCATTGAATCGCTTACTTAGCCCATAGTAACATCTGTTAGCAAGGAATACTACCTGTCTCGTTATATGGCGCATAATCCTGCGTTATGACGCAAGCGGATGAATCAGTACTGACAGTTTTCGAAAGGAAAATACTTCGGAAAATACATGGACCCATCATCGTTAACGGAGAGTATCGGCTTCACATGAACAATGAGCTGTATGAGCTATGTATAGGTATATGCAGACATCGACGTGGTCAAACGCATTAATATACAGTGATTAATATACAGTGATTTCGCTGGCTGGGTCATGTTCTGCGGATAGATCCAAATGCACTGCGGCACTGAAAGTTTTCGATAACGAACTCGAACTCGCACAATAGGGCGACCGAAACTCCGTTGTAAGGACTAAGCTTCTGAAATATTATCGAAACTTAGTGTGACGAATTGAAGGAGGAGCGCAGAATTTCGAAGCGTTTGGAATTATTTTCAACGGGCGGCTATAATAGATAAGGATGTCTATTCCAGTCGCCACCTAAGAAGAAGAAGACTTTCCCAATATCAACTATGTGAAGTATTTAAACAATTTTTGTGCACACATTTTGGAAATCTCAGTTAACTTTTTGGCTCATATGCGCAGCCAAACTATACGCTAAGGATTCAAAAAGCCAGCAAACGTTCTCTTTACTATGTCATCCGTATCTTAAGACGTTCACAGCGATAAGATAAGAACCAATCACTATTGTTGTGTTGATGGCGAACTGTCGTCAGCTTAAATGACTACAGACAAACGCTCATACATATATTTCAGCTCACATTATCTACAAGTTCAAGGTACCCTCAGGTAAATGTTTAATTAGCTTAATGTAATAATCACCTTAATATCTACGGCAGCGTTAGTTTATACAAAAGCAAAAAAACGGATGTATTCACTCCTCCTACACCTGTAACTTTATATTGAAATTAAGTGTAGTCTCTTGATTTTTTTTTTTCCTTGTTTCAACCTCATCACAACACAAAGAATTTGTGTGGTCATCATAATTCATCTTCTGTACGAATATACTAACTATACGTACGATACGTACGTGTGTATGTGTGCTGTACCTCATTAAAAGCATTTTAGCATTTCCTTAAACAGTTCTACAATTCTTGTCGTTTTGTTTGTTTTGTTTGTTTTTTGTTCTTGTTCGTTATTTCTAAATCAAAATGCAAAATCTATTTCAATTGTCTCGTATTTGTGTTCTTTCTGGTCAAGTGTTTTTCCTGTGCCATGTTAATAGATTTGAATTTTTTGTTTGGCATTCGAACAAAATTGCTTTGCAACACGTTGCTGCTGTGTTGACTATGTAGCGTTTTTTCTTTAAATCGGTCATAAGCATAACTCTAGATCTTAGAGTAAAATGATGTTCGATTTGTCAATACTGCAGCGTGCCCGTCGGGAAGGTATACTACTTTGTTTTGCCGCCATTTTGGCAAACATTAGTCTTGTCAGTTCATATTCGGCAGTCGTGAAATAGAGACGTGGCAAATTTCCATAATAAATTTCTTCTTTTTTCAATAAACCAACGTCTTGTAATCGTTAAAACATTTTATCAAAATCAATCATCGATTACTGTGACGATGAGAAAGTTAAGCGAAATTTTTGGGAGAAACAACGTGCCAACAAGACGCACTATTTATCGTGTAGTGGATGATTTCGAAGAAAGAGGGTCTGTAGCTGATAGGACCAAGCATGGACCACAACGTACTGCAAGATCGGCTGAAAATATTACTGCTGCTCAAGAAAGTGTTCAAAACAATCCATCAACCTTAATTCGATGCCGTGCTCAGGAGCTTGGTCTTCAAAGAACAACTTTGGCCACAATTTTGCACAAGGATTTGCATTTGTTTTCATTTAAGATTCAGTTGACACAAGAGCTTCTTTCACAATACCACTAGGATGTTACAGCTCGCCCATGACAACCCCGATTTTCATAAATTCATTTGAATGGATATGTCAATTAACAGAATAGTCGGTTGTGGGCAATGGAAAGCCCTCAAGTTATTCATCAATCACCTTTGCACCCATTAAAAGTGACAGTCTGGTGGGCAATTTGGTCAGGAGAGAGAATGTAATGTGTGTTTAAAGGGGCTCGCATTTCTGAGGCTAACAGGGGCGGACATTTATTTGATATTGTATTCCATACATAATTGCTGACATCAAATAAAACATTTGTGAATACAAGATCCATTCTCTTTCATTTAACCAAAAATTATGAAAAAAGTAGTATAACTTCCTGACGGACACCCTGTATTTATCAGAGACCCCAAATAACAGTTATTGGATCGATTATTAACTAAAAAATCGCTGAAATGGAAATAACGCGCATATACATGAAATATATGAAAATGTTTGTATTTCAATTCAATTCAACTCAATTCAGCTTTATTATTAATATTAGAAATAATAATTAAAAATTGCTTTTCTTTTTAAAAATAATAAATTAAAGATCTTGATTAATCGACTGATTTGTTATGAAAACCAAAAATAATAATCAAAACCAATTTTTGTTTTTAAAAATCATATCAGTAATGATTCAATCGTGATTTTTTTTCTATCAATCATGATTTTTATTTTTCCAATTATGATTTGAATGAAATCAGTGTAATTGTTTGAACCATTTGAAACTATGAATGTATGGGTTAAGTTTTGTTTGTATTTCAATAGACTTTATAAATATGTCATAAATTTGTATTTTTGATTATTATTGGTATAAATCAATTTTAATAACTACATTTCAATTTCATAATAAAAATTAGAAATGATCGATAATTAGAAATGATTTTTATTTTTAAAAATAAAAAATTAAAAATCTTGATTGATTGGTTGATTTCTTATAAAAACGAAAAATAATAATCAAGGCCAATTTTTACTTTTAAAAATCAAATCAATCATTATTTAATCGTGATTTTTATATTTTCATCAATCATGATTCTTGTTTTTCCCATCTTGATTTGAATGAAATCATCTTGATTTGAATAATTGTTTAAACCATATAAAACTAAGAATGTATGGGTTGATTCTAGGTTTTTTCTTTTTTTGGTGATACCAATAAGGAGAGTGATTACTTAATCGAGTTTTCTCAAAAAGCAATACAATGAATAAAAATTTAAATTGCTGCACTCCATGAATTAGGGCTTTGAGGGACAAAATTTAGTTCCAGAAAATAGGTCAATATGTATAGGAGATAGCAAAAGGCGCCTGACAACACGTTTCATTTTCATTTCATTTCATTTTCAATTCATTTTCATTTTCAAATCCTTCCTAACCAGCAGTTTCACTAAATTTAATGTAACCGTAAAGGAGATGTGAACCTAAAAATACCTACGTTGAATCGGTTATTTGTATGATAAGCAGTAGAAGAGGAGGCATGGTTATCTGTTCAATTTTTTTCTCAAACTTATCAAGATTTATACAGCGAAACATTGGACAAAAATTAAGATCACTAAAATCTACGTGTTAGTTGCAGGGATAAAGTTGAATTTCGGAAATTTATTTATGTTAAGCACCACAATGGGCGTGGCAATGCAGTGCATTTCTATTTGTAGACACCTTACCTTACCAAATCCTTAACGTATATCAAATTTATCTGAATTTAGTGTAATCGGGTAGAAATTCTAAAATAAAGAATATTTCTATAGTGATATAAAAAAAACGGCACAGTTAACTGATCAATATTTCCCAACTGGGGCAAGAGTTATGTATATCAAAATAATGTACAATTCTGGCCACTGAAATCTACGAACTAAAAGTTATAAAAAAAATTTAATTTCGAAAAAATTTCGGTTGGACTAATAAAGCACATTTACAATTACCGGCTACGTGTCAGGTTTAAAAAAGTTGCAAAAAGATTTCTGGCAGACAAGATGCCGATCAGCCAGACAGGCAGACATCATCCATTCGATTTTGAAACACAACACACTTGGTCAAAAAGCACTTAACACCTTAGACGCTTAATTCTGGTTGTTACATTTTACCGTATCAAATTATATATAACTTGATTTCTCCGGATGAAATTACAAAGATATTGAACACCATCCACTCCAATATCCAATTTTTCGTTCAAAAAATATACACTAAAAATTTTGATTTCTATTTTCATACCAGAGAAAATAAAAATGAATCTTTAGTTTTTATTTTTGATTCTTAAAAATAAAAATCTATCTTGATTTTCATTTTTAATTTTTAAAATCAAAATCAATTTTAACGATTATGTTTGAGTTTTAAAAATAAATCATTTTTAATTATAATTGTTACTTTTTTTCCAAAACCCAGAAATATTTATTATAATTCATTTTTATAATATAATCGAAATTACCAAATAAACATTAAAAATTATTTATAGACTCGTAGATGTTAAATAAAAAAAATTATTTATATAAATATTAAAAATTATTATATAAATGTACCTTTTTATATCTTCAGCCGAAGAATGAAACATTTGATACATCAAAAATGGAATTCCCAGAATAAGATACTAGGTGCCAGGTAGGTTGTAGCCGGTGATTGTAAATGGCCTATATCCGCCTACTCTCAGTACAGTATCCTACTGTACTCCGCCTACTGTATGGGGTACAGTATCTCCCATACAAACTGTTTGATATTTCGAAATTCCATTTTTTCCCTGTAACTCCTCATTCGTAGACTTTTTGTCCGTTGTACTGCTTGCTAAATATCCATAACTGTACTCCTTCTAATATCTCCGATACAAATGACCTATCTTTTTTTTCAGTTTCATTGAATCCAATCGAAGTTAATACACTTTAAGTGTTTTTTAAACATTGGGTCTGAGAACGAAAATGAGCAGTATTTTCCCATTCCTTCTAAAATTCAATTTTCCTTTGCAATTTCAGCAATAAGGTAGATTTTTTTCATTGCACTGATTTATAATGGTTGGCAAAATCAACGAAAAACCAAATAAATAATTACGCCCTTTTGGTACTTCCCATACAAATTACCGATTTAACCCATGTATTGTAAGCTTGACCGATTAACTAAAATATTAAGTTTGGCTTGCGATCTCCAATACGTAGACCATGCAGTAACTTTCAAATTTTGCCAATTGCATTACCCATATCTGCTAAAATTCAAATAAATCGATAGTATAACGACGCCTTTTCTGGTGTCTCCCATACAAATTATTTAACTTAGCCCATACATTCATCGACTCTTGTCCTTCATTCAATTACTCTTTATTCTGCATAATTTGGCACACATCGGTCATTTAGTAAACATAGTTCTGCAAATAAAAACGTCACAAATATGTCAGGTCTATGTGTTAATGTATCATTTCCTTAACATGAATGCGACACAGCTATCAGGATCGACATTTTCAACCAAACTGTGTCGCCTTTTTGTAAATCACTTTTTACTGAAAAGTTTCCCTGCAGAAATGACGGCAAAATTGGCTAAACGGAATTTCGTTTGAGATTAGTGCCGGTTTTAAAGCATTTTTCCTCTGTTATCACACATTAGCATCTTCTGTCTTCACCCGCCCATTAACAGCACTGTCATCATCAATCTCATACTTGCATGAGTTGCATCAAATGATCATAGTCGTTGATGGCTAAACCAACCGCAAGTTGTATGTCAAATCTTGACACTGATCATCACAGTTGAGTTAATGTGGAATTCTATACAAAAATCCAATACGTTTTGTTTTATTTTCTTTTGTTTACCTCGTAGCGCACGCATTTGCATACACATACCACTGACTGATTGACTGACTGGGCGCATCATTGTTGAGAGTAGCTGATGGTGATGTTGATGTTGGTTTTTGTTTGCATTTCCTCTGAATACAATCGCAGTCGAAGATATTTTTTCGAGATAAGTGCTAATATTGGCGAGAATTGAAAAAAAACTTGCTAGGTTTTTTTTTTTCTTAGATATTGTTCATCTTTACTTGATGTGTTTGTTTTTTCCTTCGGTTTGGATTCGTGGTCTTTCATATTGATGCTAATGGATATGCCGATGGATTTGTTGTTACAACTTTGGCGGAAATCATAAATTGCTAAAAAGAAGATAACAAGTTGGAGGTGTTTCAATTCTATTAACATACGTTTCTGATGGCATTTTGTGCATTTCTTTACTTTGGCTATAAGCTATTGAAATTCTTAGGTTGGTCACTATTTGTGTGGCCAAAAATTATGAATTTTATTTTTATGGAAACTTTCATTTAAAGACATTTATTGACCCCAAACGGAATTTTCCTTGCAAAAAACATAGCATTCTTCGACGATTCCTCGTTTAAAAAAAAAATTAGCTCAAATTTTACCATCGTTTTTTATGAGGTTTTAAAACGACAACAGTCTTTCTCTTTGTACTGTGAACTAGCTTTTTTTAACAACAACCCTGTGCTCAGAGTTCCAAGCCGACATATAGAGACCGGCGATTCGTCACCGCTGGCCTATTTTGTAACCAGCTAAATGGCGCTTATTTTTTTCAAGTGAAATCGATTTGAAATACCGCAAACTATTTGCAAACCATCGATTTTCTACTTACGTACCTATAAGAAAATGTCTTCATCGGCACTTCTCATGAACATTTCTTACAGATAGAAAAGTATATTGGAAGATACTCTTCATGGCCACATAATAATAAAAAATGTGTCCGTAGATATTTTAGGTACAGAAAGTATAGTAATAGGAATTTTATTATTTAAGAAAGCATATTCGTGTAGAAAATTGATTGTATAAAAAAAACGTATTCAGAGGAGTTTTTCGTACACAAAATCGTCTTCAGAGGTACTTGTCGTGTAGAAAATTGTCGATAAAAAATAAATTGTCATATAAAAAATGCATTAACATACCAATAAATGGTCGCCGAGGAGGTGAAATTCATTTATTTATTCATTCTGGGTGCTAAAAAAATCCTGGTGGGCTAAGCTCTCCCCAGCGTCTCCCTTTCTACGCTTATGGAGAAAATGTGAAACTTCTCATACACAAACATCTTCATCAAATAATAGAACGCAATTTTAAAATTACTGAGAGAACATTGCGATATAATTGCAATTTTTTTTAAACGCAGCTGAAAATACTAAAAATATACAGTATGTGAAAATTGCTAAAAATAATATTTAAACGAATTTCCAAAAATAAACATTTTTGAAATATAATTGAAACTCTTCAAAATATAATTTAAAAAAGCAACTATAAGAAAGATCTAAAATTAGTTTGCAAAAATTTTAATTTTTTTGAATTTCATATTTATTTGATCGCTTTCAATCGGACAATAACTTTTTTGAAAACAAAAAAAAAAATTTAACTCTGTAAGTGGAATAATGATTTTCATTACTTCTACAAGTGAATTCTTTTCAATTATCTTCACACAGGAAAAAAGAAACTAGAATTTGTCGGCTGCCTAAACACAAAGCAATGAATAAATGAAAACTTTAAACCCTTGATATCTTTTTCTCCCCAAAAAAAATTCTCACTCAAATTTTCAGTTTTTATCAATTTTTATGTCGAATGGTGTAAAATAATTCACTTCATTACTATATTACTAATACTAATTTAATTTGTAATATCATAACAGAGCTTAAGGCGAAGATGCGATGTTTTACGGCGAAGATGCATTACAAGTTTTATTTCAGTAAGAATAAAATTATTGTTTAACAGGGGATCCTCCCAGAAAGTGAATACCCATTTAAGTGAAATATTTATTTTAAAAACTCTTTAAGTGAAAACTGAACTAAATGGAAACCCTTTATAAATGGAATGAAAAGATCGGTCCATTGTAGATTCCATTTATCGAGGTTTGATAGTAACAGCCTGCAAATTTACGTGACGTTACCACCCGCAATCTTCATACCTTTTTGTTACGCATTATTGCCTAATAGTTCCAATAGTTCAAATTTACATACGATCTAGTTGAGGCTATAATTAAATCCATTTGTATTACGCTGCTTGTTTAAATTTAAATCTTGTGGCCGTACACTGAATATAATAGCCCACATCCAAGGCACGGAAAATGTTCGATCGGGTAGAAACTCTGATGAACATTCTAATTTTGGTCCGAAATCGACGAAATTGGACCAAATATGTCTATTTCGCGAACGCTAAAAAGATGCGAAATTATGAAGACATGAAATTGAGAGCGGTCTTAGTAAAATTAAGTCTCTGTCGCTTACTATTATTTTGGTTCGGCTATGAACTTTGACGGTATATTCGAACACAACTCTGTTAAAAATTGCTTGGTTGTTTTCGTCAAGTTCGATTAAGGTTTAAAAAGCACTGGAAATGAAAAAACAAATGAAATGTATTCAATTCAAAAATATTTAGAAAAATTCAAAAGCCTAGATACAGTTGAAGTCTTTAAGATATTATCTTATTACCACTGCCCAAGTACGTTGACAGTCAGAAACATATTTCCACTTATCCAAAATCAGAACAACAAAACTAATCACGTTGTATGGTAAATGGCGCCATTATAAACACATACAGAGTGCAAGGCAAGAAGCACATTCGTCAAGTCACATACGCACACAAACAACCGCATTCTTAGGGCAATAGCAATATCACCACTGCTGTTCAGCAATTCAGCCGTCTAATATATACAGCTGTTTTGCTGGCTTTTTAATAGAATAGACGACAGCGCAACTCAACGAATATAGTGCGCGACAATTCAAACGTCGTCCATTTCAAAATAAACCTTCAACGACTCGAGTTCGAGTGGTGGTGACAACCAAATAATTTCGCTTAAAAAAAATAAACCATCGTTTAAATTTAGAGATTGTTCATCCCCCAAACAAGAAAATGTTAAAACTATCAGTGTCGTGCAATTAGTGAAAATAAAAACAATAAAAAAAACCAAGAAATTTGTGTACTATTCAATTAAATCAGTGTCAGTTTGTAGTGTGTCGAAGTCTAATCCTAAAGAACGTAACTGTGTGTTTAGTTTACGTTCTTTGCCGTAATTTCGTGTAATTATTGAACAAATAAAATTATTTTTTAACGCTAAAAGAAAAGCCAAGAGCATAGACAAAATGGTTGGAACCACTGTTTTGAAACGCAACGATGAGGTGAGTTGAATCGTGAGGACACAACAAATTAATCGAGGATCAGATTGGTTGAAAAAAAATGTCGCCAAAGTTCTTGGCATTGTTGATATTTAGCTGTTGTCTTTTTGTGAGAAAAGTCGGGAATTGTACCGTTTTGTAGCTTAATAATTTAGCTCCCGGAAGTTTTCCAAACGTTTGAGAATCTCTCGCCATTCCCTTGACTTGCGGTACCTTTCCCAATTTCTTTTCGCTTTATGTGCGAACAACAAAATGAACATTAGCAGCTAAAGCATAAACAAAAACCACACACAAAAACAAAAGTCTACAGAAGGAGGTTGGCGGTATTTTTTTCACAACAAGATGTTTTTTTTCTCTTGTTAACGATAGATGAAAAAGTGTTAGAAAATTTTCAATGAATATTTTTATTTCCTTCCTTCTACGAGCTGACAATTGTATTCGTTTTGTATCTTTGCCTAGAATGAAGCCGCCTTCAAGCAGGTCAAAAAAATTGGTGCCTCCTCCACAACAGAAGTAACCAAAAGAGCCGCTTTGGGTGATTTACAGAATCGTGGAACTGTGCGCGGTATAACAACCAAAGACGGAGCACAAATCGAGTAAGTAAAAACGGGGGTTTCCTCCTGTTAAATTTCATATTTAGTTATCGCCTTCAAGACATTGAAATTCCTTAATGCACAGAGATGTTTCCTCATTGTTGTTTTCCTGTTGATCCAGGGATGTTTACATTGGTGTATTCTTTAAATCTTTTTTTCTTGCTTTCCCGCTTTAATGTGTTTGTTTACCTCAAGTTTGTACATCCGAACGTTTGTGGTGCAAAAGAGAGGGAATGAGTGTTATCGCTTCGTCAAGTTTAACGGATTTGCTGTGAAAATCACATGTAGTTTTTATTTTTGTTTTGGAATGAAAAAATCTTAACCCCTCGCCATGACTAGAAAATGTAAGTTTATATGACCACAGCAAAATTTGCTATTACTACGAATACGACTACACTCGGGATTTATTTTTTTTAATAGTTATGAAAGATAGATATAAACTGTTATCGCATTGCATGGTATTTCTCGATATTTGCTTCAACATGTGCTGTTTGTTTGCAATTGAAAAACAAGTAAATAAACATACTGAAAAAAATACATACATAGTTGATAACAACTAACATTTTGTAGTTGTGATGGGCGTCTAACTAAAGGGATGGCACATTTATTGATTGGTTTGATTTAAAACTATTTGCCAAAATTGGCTAATATTTTTCTTATGAACATTTATGTAAATTGAACACAAATAGGTTTTAAATATGAATGTGACCTGTCTGCTAGCGACCATCCAATTAAAGCATCGTTGGAGATAACTAAATCTACAGAAACGTTTTTGTTTAACTAAAGGTAATTGCCAATGACGAAATGTAGTTATTTATAGCGAAATTTTCGGAACTTAACGTTAACTATTAAAATAATAATAACTACGAATTGCTAGCGGAAAGTACCAAAATGTGTCAACTTGCAAATTTAAATGAGCAAACTTGAAAATATTACATTTTGATTGTATTAAAGGCCTTATATACCGAGCCTTATATACCAAGATAGGGATGTCATTACGTTGAATGAATGCGGCGATTCTGGTTCTGCATTCTTACATTGCTGAGAAGATTTTGACAATTTATAGCTTCTGTTTGTTGCCGATGTAGGCTTGGGTTGCATTACTGCCGATCGACTTATTCAACATTTCTTGAAGGTGTTAAACTTATATATGTGGGTGATATTATCTCTTGCAAAAGTAAATATAAAACCAGTATAGGTTGTCATTCGGATCCTTTTGTGCTGGTGCAAAATGCCAGAAGGGACGAGGTGATTCGCTAAGTTCCATTTCAAAGAAGAAGGCAGATTTTTTGATAAAACAGTCAATATTTGTGTGTTCTACCCTAAATGTGACAACTTTCAATCACAGAAATAAGTTTGTTGAATGAAATTTTGATATATCGGCCAATTTGTATGGTCGCTTCCCACCGTTTTCAGAATCGTTGTCAGAACTTTCTTCACCAAACGCATAGCATGTGAGACCTCACTTTAGGGAACAGATATATGAGTAAGAATACATGAGCTAAAAGAGCCATTTGAATAGGCCATATCGACCCTTTTTTTCTCAAAATACTACTATTACAAATTCTAATGGACAAAAATGTTAGTCGCTGCATTCTACGAATGTGGAATTACAGAGAATAAACTGAATTTTGAAAATTCGGTAAATTTGTGTGGGTCGACATTGGCCATTTATAATCTCTGATTAGGATCTGTCAAATTGTTAGGCTGTACCAAGATTTAACCAGCTAAGTGAACATTTGCCATCGCTATCGTGTGCACCAGTCAGCGACACAGACACACTGGCATCGTCTAATCGGCTTAAAAAGTCATAAAACACATTTTGTCAAAAGATATCGTACTTGTTGGTACCTTAGATGTTTCCTTCCGTAGGTTAATTTTTCGAGGTATCAAATGGAATATACTTTGGTTCCATCGAGTGCAGATAAAACACATGTGGTTCGTATTCACGTTATCGAATTGTGGGAGTGTAGTGTCGATAATTGCGAAGAGACCATCAAATTTGGTTGGGCACATCTTCGAACAAAACTAAATCATTTTTTCGTTGTAGCTTTTGTGAAAATAGAAAGGTAGAACTATTTCAATGGCCTGGCCTCTCAGAACCTAGAAATGATTGTGGAAAAAACATTTAGTGCGCATTACTTTTTCGAAAACTACTTAAATCTAGAGACGGTCATTGAAATGAAATTGTATTTCGTACATATTGACAATGCCCAAGCATTATAATGAAATAACAGTTTCATCGAAATCATAACTTTATGGCGGGTTATAATACATATTGATAATGACTCGCCAAAAACGTCGGGAGGTTTAATGGCAGCAAATTATTCAACAAAATGGTACATAACTGACTGTGGTGGCTACATTCTACTGTACTATTATTCTATAATAATCAGTTATGTTTTGCATTAAGTTCATGAATTGTTTCAAAATTTTTATTCTGGCTGAAACGTTGAAATAATGAAGACCTGAAATTTCATTTCATTTTATTCATCCGCGATGCAGGAAAGCCAAAAAGGCCAATTATATAACCTCACAAAAAATACAAAATTCTTTAAACAATATTAAACGTTCAAAAAACAAAAACAACAAATAAATGATAATAATAAAATAAAGTTAAAAACGATATAAATTCAAATGTTAGTAGCAAAGTTTATATTGTGGTTCAACAACCAAATACAGTAATACTCGTAAAGCATATAAAAAATAAAAACCAAGTGTCGAAGATGAGTTCATAACGTAAAATAAGCTACTGAAGTCCACTTAATGCAAATCTAATATATTTGTATTGGAAAGCTTGATTTGAATAAGCAAAATTGCAAAGGGAGCCCATTCCAAGCTCTGCAATTTGTATCCGTTCGAAATTTAAATTTTGTGTACTATTGAAATACTACAATTGGTGACCCAGACGGTATTAAAGTACAGTCAAATTACCTACTTCACTGTCCGGATTGGCAACATGGAAGGTAACATTTCAATAGGTCGAATAAAGCCAGCATATTCAGATAGATGATTTTTAATTTTGAAGAAATTCATTGGGAAGAGTGTAGTTGTGGCGACTACATTCTGCTGTACTATTATTCTATAATAATCAGCTATGATGTTTTTCATTTAAGTTCATGAATTGTTTCAAAGTTTTTCATTCTGACTGAAACTTTGAAATAAAGAAGGCCTACAATTTTTTATCCACTCGGAAATTAAAAACTTGTGTATTATTGAAATACAAAATCGAATCAATGCAGCCATGCCAAATAAAGCCCTCAATGTCATGTAAAAATAAGCGATTTTTGTATAAAATTCATGTAAAACTGTTTTTGTTTTTAACCTTTTAAATCAGATCATTCGGCTGTCATTTATTGCCTTATAGCAAAGGCCCAAAATTTGTTAAGACTAAACTAATTTCCAAATAATTTAAAAACAGACATTTTATTTATTTTTCATTTATTTTAATTTTGAAAATTGTAGTTTACAGATTTAACTATATATAGAGCAGATTTATATAATCTGAAATTTACATTTATTTCCCTTCAATTGTTATGCACAAGTTGTCTAATAACAAATCTTCACTTTAGAAATAAGGAAATTTCCATATCTTATAATTTTGTATTGTCTGTGCATTGTTGGTACATTTCAAAACTGAATAGCAGATTAGCTTGAAACATTTCGATTTGCATTGCAATATTTTCATCCGAAATAATGCTTATAATTCGACAAAGAAACATTCCGAAAACACGTTTTTGAATCAGATAATACTGAAAAAGTCCCCAACAAATTATGCCCATCTAATGAAAAAATATTCCCAAATATTGCATTTTTCGTTTTAAATCTTAATGTTGATTTAATTTTGACCAAATCCATGTGTCTTTTTTTTAGTAAAATTTGTTACTTATTATAGTAAGGTAATGCTTTAATCTTTCGAACCTCCCCTTCAAAATTTGAATATTTTTCTTGATTCCCCAGGAAATACAAAAAGGTACGAGAAATTGCATTATTCTACACCTAATATCTTTTATTTGTCAAAATGTTGGTTCTTTCAATTGGAAAATATGAACAATAAACAAATTGATTAATTTGTTATAAACATTTCTGAGCAATTAAATAGTGCGGAAGGTGCACTGATTGATATGAATTTGGAATGACCGGTAAAGACCACTTCTGTAATGAAATTATTCACTGTTGGATAGCATTCCTGGTTAGTATTTTCATGGATGTGAAAGCAGATCATAATTTCTTTGCTTAAAAACAATCCTTTTGCGAAGTATTTGGTTTTGTTCAGTTGGGTCTGACGTAAAAGTTTTAAAAACCTATATTGCTGTATTATGGCAATAACAACAGAATTATGCACAATCTTAGTAACGTGCAGATTTACAGATTTCAGAACAAAATTAGATTATTTGGTTAAGAGCTATGTGATGGGGATTTATGTATATCGCAGTTAATTCGATATTAGCTTTTTCTTTCGAAACTAAAGCATATTTACATTCGGATTAAAATTTCATTTTTATGAACATTTTAAATTTATAATACTTTTTGTAGTAACTTGTCTGATTACATGCAAAATCCTAGTTATAATAATATACAAAGTAATTCTCATAGACACATTGAGACACTTTTGATGATAAACTCTAAATATCTTGGTTTCGTAGCTAAATTTTCTGTTTATATTCCAGCTTGAAGGACACAAAGCTTCAAAATGCACTACGTGCAACAAAAGCACGCGTCGACTCCAACTGGAAAAAATCAGCCGCCACAGCTGGCGGCATTTCGACGCGTCCAAATGTTGCAACAGGTGAAGTGGCACCCACGAATGCCGTGGGAGCGCAGCGCAAAGTGTTAACACGTTCCACTTCGGTGCGTTTGGGTACTAATAGTACCACAACCACTGGACTGGGCCTGCAACGACATGCATCGGCTACAACACATTTGCAAGTGGGGCAAAACAAAATAAAGACGTTGACCACAAAACTGGTCGAAAATAAATTGCAGCAAGTCAAAAGTAAGTAGTATGCTGCAAATCTATTTCTGATTGATATACTGGGCAAATAAAATTTAATATTTATTTTTAGTTATAAATAAAACTGCCAAACCTGAACAAGCAGATAAATCCTCCAACACCAACGAACCCGCCTTACGGCGTGAAGATAGTAATCTCTCCCGCAAATCGTTGACCAAAATAAAGGCTGCCATTAGCCAAAATGCCACCTCAGGCATTACAAAACAACAGCCCAATTTAACAAAATCAAATTCGACAGCTTGTGCTTTAGCCAAGAAGGAAAAACCAGTAGATGCTTCCTCTTTGAACAGAAAAGAAAAATCGAATGCAGAGGCCGTTAACAACCTCAAAATAGTCAGCGTCCAGTCACATTCCTCCAAATTTTTGGAAAGTGTCAAAAACATTGATGAGGGTGATGAAGAGAATTTAATTTTGGTCACCGAATATGTCAATGACATCTATTCGTATCTGTTTAAATTGGAAGCCGAGCAACCTGTCCGCGAAGATCATTTAGAAGATCAAATCGAGGTGTTTCCCAAAATGCGTTCCGTACTAATTGATTGGATCAACGAGGTGCACATTCAATTCCATTTAGTGGCTGAAACTTTCCAACTGGCCGTGGCTATTATAGATCGTTACCTACAACAAGTTACGGATACCAAACGTTCGCATTTGCAATTGGTCGGTGTGACGGCACTCTTCATTGCTGCCAAATATGAAGAGTTGTTCCCTCCAGCCATCGCCGATTTCATTTATATCACCGATGATACGTACACAGGCAAACAGATACGCCAAATGGAATTGCAGATAATCAAAACTTTGGATTGTAATCTATCTCGGCCATTACCTATACATTTCTTACGCCGTTTCTCCAAGGCTGCCGATGCTGAAGACAGTCATCATGCCATGTCTAAGTACTTTTTGGAATTAGCCATGATCGAGTACGACATGTCACATTATAAGCCATCAGAGGTAGGTGTTACTTAATTGGGAAGTTATGACCATGAAAATAATACGTATAATTTAGAATGCACCACGCCCCTTTGTCGCCCTCCTTTACTATTCCTATATCGTCCACATAAAGCACATATTCGAACATAAAGTATAGGGGGAGAGGGGGTCAGGCGAAAAAAAGCGGATCGAGTAGAGTTTGGCTTTTATGTTTTTAGATAGTGTTGTGGCGGCTTGCATACGTGTGTTGGTGATGACGATAGTGGCCCAAAAGAGATTTTAAATCATTTCAAGATATTTGAAGTTATGCGTTGTAATGAATTTCACATGGTTTTTGCACTAGAAAAGAATATGTGTTTATAAAAATTTGCTCTCAGGAAACGGAACCTTTTCGAAAGAAGTCTGCGTGTTTGCAGTAGCTATGGCAGTTCGACTTTTAAGGCACGAATTCACATAGACTGCTTTCAAAATCAACGAATTTGTAAATGTATTCAACTAGACCACATTTAAAATTGGAGTAGTGGTCCGATTAACGTATTCAAATCTAGCAAAAAGTATCGTAAGCAAATTTTCGGAATGAATAACATGTTTTGTTTTAAAAAAGTAGCGCGAGTACAAGGGAATATATTTATATATACTTTAAAATAATCATCGTCCTCATTTTCTTCTATGAAATATCCAGACGGGTTTTAATAGCGTTCGTTTTTTTCCTTGGATGTTTAGTTATGAGACCGACAATTTTAAATTTCTCCGTTTTCTTCCTCACTTTCTCAATTTTCACCATAATGCGAGTCACTTCTAATGGGCATTTTGCCGACCTAATAAAAAAGAAGTCACAACAAAGTTGGGAAAAATTCTTTATTTTTAAACATAGTCTCCCGTTAGCTTGATACACTTTTTCCACCGATATTCAACAGCTTCTATGCCCTATTTATAGTAAGAATTATCAAACTTCTTAAAATAGCCTTAAACCGAAGACTTCTTCTCTTCATTGTTGGCAAATCTTTTACCACCGCGCCATTCTTTTCAAGTTTGGACACAGGAAATAGTCGGAGGTAGCTAAATCTGGCGAATAAGGTGCGTGATTAAGCAATACGAACTTTAATTCACTAATTTTGGCCATCGCAATAGTGGATGTGTGAACTGGAGCATTATTTTGATGAAACAACAGTTTCTTTTTCGCCAAATACAGCCTTTTTTCCATCCTCCGCTAAACGCTGCAATAAATTAGCATAATGTTCGCCATTGATGGTTTTTCCTTTCTGAAAATAATGAAAAGATATAATCCCTTGCGCGTCCCAAAAAACAAACGCCACGGCTTTGCCCGCAGATGGAACCATCTTCGCCTTGTTTGGACATGATTCTCCTATTCCAGTCCACTGCTTTGACTCTTCCTTTGCCTGAGGTGTGAAGTGGTGGACCCTTGTCTCAGCCATGGTTATAAATCGGATATAAACTCTGCTACCAAATGTTTTACAGTCGTAAACGAAGGAGCAGACTCCCCTAGAGTAGAATCCAACTCGGGTTTAATATTGGTTGGACTGAGACCTTTCGAATGGAAATAATCACATAACCGGTAACCAATTTTGTCCATGTTTATAAATTTATTGA
Source organism: Philornis downsi (assembly GCA_019455685.1). Lineage (NCBI taxonomy): Eukaryota > Metazoa > Arthropoda > Insecta > Diptera > Muscidae > Philornis > Philornis downsi. The sequence goes on along the minus strand of JAHXMU010000120.1, from coordinate 643,140 downwards.
GATCGTTTACTTTTGTTGGCTCAAATAAAAATACTAAATAACGTCGTGACTTGAAACTTAATACATACGTTTTATAAGGTTGCCAATTTTCACCAAAATATTTTTTTTTTCGTAAATCTACTCTAAGGATAATTTTTTTTTTCAATTTTGCGAAACTCTTTATACAATGATTGATCGTAACAGCATTACGAATTGTGTGCACGTGACCTAAATATTTTTTGGATTTTGGACTTGGACCACTATCATTACAAATGGTATACAAGCTTACTGAAATTGGGAAGCTCTGCCGCCATATCCTCTTCATTTAAGGCAAGAGGATTTACATTTTTATGTTTAGTCATACAGCCTACTTATAAAGATCCGATTGCTATTTCTGCTGCTCTTCCAAACAAACCGTGTACCGGTTATATAACAATTTTATCTATAACATATTATGGCTTTCCACGTTTTCTGAAACAGCTAAGAGACTGCAACTAATTTAAAAAGATCCATGAGCTGTGCTTTTACATCTCGCAAATTACAACTCTTGGACATATACAATTGGTAATATTAAACTTAAATTTACGGACTCATCAAAAATTATTTATTATTTTTTCTATTTTAAATTCAGAGCATTTTTTTAATAATTTCAATCGAACCGTGAAAAAGTGATTATTCGAAAATGAACAAAACACTGATTTGGTTTTGAATACCGTAAGTTTACTTAAGGTATTGCTCGCTGAGGTTTAAAGGAAGCGGAGAGCAAAGGGCAATGTAATGTCATGATCCAGAATTTCAAAAGATTTCAGTATTTTCAACACTCCTTAAAACAGTTATCTGGTGGCTGTTAGGCAAATCTTTGAACAACCTCGAAAAATATAATCCAACAATATTCCCCTTTTAAGAAGTTTTTGTTTTCGGTAAATCTATTTTCCTTCCTGCAAAACTGCACCTTCTCTAAAGCCAAACAAACTGCTGGCGGTCAGAGCTAACAAGAAATGTTTTTATATTAATTAGGACCATGCATGTCATTTCTCATACTTCGAGGAAATAATTGTAATTAATTTTATTGTAAGAAAAGGATTTAAACTGTCAAATGGCGTGAAATGACAGTAATTCCGTGATTGTGATTATGAACAAATTGCAAAATATCGTGAAATGGCGGTAATTAGTACGTGATTATGATTATGGTATTTAAAAAGGTCTTTCTGAATTTCCAATGAAAATTTTATATTACAAATAGAATATCTGAATATCAATTGCCATTAATGTTTCCTTGGTCCTAGAAATCAGCATTTGCAATATAGATTGCGGCAGATAATGCCATAAATTGTCGCTTTTTGTAAAGGTGACTGGATAATTATAGATTTTGCCGTTTATTCTCTCATTAATGTCACATACGATACTCCCAGTATTTCAAGTTAATATCACATTTTAAGGTTTCATGGTACTATGCGCTACCTCGATGCCAAGTCGGTGACTCTGGATTAAGTAAAAATATAAATTTTAAAATGCAATAATAAGAATCTCACGAGGCAACTGGCCTATCGGTCCCAAGCATTAGAATAATGATCTCTCTTTCAAAATAACAAGTATAACCAGTTGGGATGTCGTCATATTCAATATACTTATATGAGTTATTCAGAGCGTTCTCGTGTAAATTTCTTGAATATGATCTTTGGGACAGAGAACTTTCTATGGTTTTGATTTGAACAATGTTATTGCTTCCGCTTCAACAGACAAGAACGAAGAACTTTTTTTCTTAAGCGTTGTCGGCTTGGGGGTATGATCGGAGTGTAATGCAATGTCTAAATGTATTTAAATATCGGTAAGAAGTCGAGGACAACAGGCGATTGTTCGCTGAGCATGGCCCCTTTCATATCACCCGGTCAAGAAATTTTTAATAAATGAAATCTTATTTGTCTGTTTACTAGACGATAAAGTTAACATCCTCTTTGGTGCCTGAGGGTATACGTAGACACCCATTTCGCTTATTTAAGAAAAAAAATCACTGTCCTAAAACAACCAATTTCGAAGGGAGCAACGTTTTTCGCATAAGTAGCATCCGACGTATATTTATTGAGAGAGATTTCTTATGAAAAGTCTCCTTCGGTCTAGACCTATCGATCAGCAGTGGTTGTATTTACCGCGAAAACTAAACTTATTCTTTCCATTCATCAATTTATTATGATTTTTTTTTTTTTCATATTTCAGATTGCTGCCGCATCGTTATTCTTATCCCTAAACCTATTGAAGGAAAATACAAAAGCAGCCACCGGTCTAAATAACAGTCATTGGAACAGCACTTTGGAATGGTATTCACGATACTCAGCCGAACACTTGAGACCCATTGCCAAGAAAATTGCCATTGTGGCCCGCAATGCTCCCAACGCCAAATTAAAGGCTGTCTATAATAAATACTTAGCATCGAAATTCCAAAAAGTCTCTACTCGTCCCGAATTGTACAGCACTTTGATGGATTCGATTATTAACGATGGAGAATAAAAGCTAAGCCAAAGGAGGAGGAGAAGAATGTTAAAGGAGAACATAAAAGAGAATGAGAGTAAAATCGAACGAAACTTTGGCGCTTATGGCGTTAATAAAGTCTAACATTTGTATAATTTTTCACAATCTAACAAAAAAAAAAAAAAAAAAAAAAAAAGTACAACAAAATTATATATATATATAATACACGTCGTTGTGAATCATGAAATCATTCATAACCGCAATTGATTGTTACACTACTGTGAGATGATGAAACGAAACAAAGGAAATCTGAGATTCTATTGACTCTGATCGTTTAGATTCTTTACGTTTTTCTCCTTTGAAGAACAATAATTAGCTTAATTGTGTTTATACATTTTAATATTATATAGTTAACAAAATTTACTCTCAGTTTTTCTTTTGTTGATCAACAAAAGATTTATATTTGCTTATATATTTGTTAAGGCCTTGTAATTGTTTTCCATCAAATCACCGCTTGGAATGTGATGCTTTGGAAATCGAAACTCCTCTTTGTTTTGGAAGTACAAATCGTTTCAATCCGTTATTAACCATTTACCTCTAGGCAGCTAATAAATTTTCCCTTAACAGGCGCGGCTTTTGAACACAGAATTATTGTTAGGGTTTGGTTTAGGCCATACTTTTTCAGCCGCAACAATTTTGGCTTGATTTGTCCCCATTTGGCAAAACTTCGACTCAGAAAATGCGGCAATATTTTATAGTTCATCTCATCGTCGCATTTGCTGGCTAAATACAGATGCGATAAATTATAAAAGTCGAGCTCTACAACTTTATCTCTTTAAAACACTACTACCAGTTTGTCTATTCCTACTCTTAGAACGTCAATGTTATTACGTTTGTTTCTAAAGAGGGCAAACATAAATTTATAAGTTTTGAAACTGGCATAAACAAAAAAAAAAAAAAATATTGCGACTGTCTGATACTTCAACAAATAATCATGCTTCGTTTACCTAAATTTGTCAGTTTTTCTTTGTGTTTATGTTTGTTTCTTGCAATTTAGGTTTTTAATTCCTTCGATCGCCTTGTGGAATCATTTGGTGGGATTTTTTCCTTTACATATGAAAGGATTTAATTTAATATTGTTTATTATTTAATAAACTAAGCGGCGAAATCTTTTCTATTTTGCCTTTACTTTAAATTAAATGATCTTTCAGCTTTGGCAGGAAAGAAACGTAGTTGATGTCGTCCCAATCGCAAGAGTATGTACGTTACACGAGTTTTACCATTAGCTTTAGTTTTGTATTATTAAATTCACATATTCTTTATATTTTGTATGTATTTTTTAGAAAGCAATTTAATCATATATATGTATTTCATTATAATTCTTAAATTAATTCATAATTTTAAAGCCCAACCTATGATATGTAAAACAAGTTTTTTTTAGAAATGCAAACGAATAAATATAAATTATTTTAAATAAATTAAACAATAGATTACATTTATGGAATCTATTAGAGGTGACGGGGCTGCTCTTCTCTATTCCGTTGCATCTTTGAAAATGGTGTTTTGATATCTTTTCCGCGACAGCATTCCGAGGCATGGAATGGGGAAGTAGAAGTAGTAGAGCCAATAAATTTCTTAAAGCTCTGCTATTCCTCTACATGTGTTCTTCAATTGCCTGGAGTTACAAGTTTTAATAAAAAACCTTTAATAACCTAAAATCACTAAATATCCTGCCAGCTCTTCCTAATATTGCTGGATGGTTATTAAGAGAACAAATCTCAACTGGCAAAGATATGCATGTTGACCTCCAACGTAGGTTTAAACATGGATTTAACACTACGGCTCATTTGTTGCCGAGTGCTTTTGTAAGTTTGGACCTTCCTAAAGATTTTCTAGCAAAGTGGACCGCTTCAAACCTATCACTAAAGTAATAACTACAGGCATATCACAGAATTCTTTCAGTATGGTTTTAATTCCGTAATTACCATTCCGATCGATTTCGTTTTACCCAGATTCCGATCGATTTTGTTAATTCTCAAAAGTGTCAATCTTCCTGGATTTCCTGCTTTTTTACCACTGTTTGATGTTGAGGAAGTAACTTCAGGCTCACTTACGATTGGAATGCAATTTTGTGGCAGTGGAAATAATATCGATATCAAAAATATTTGTAACGTTGTATAGATTTTGTGGAGTCCTGCACTCTATTCTAATATGCTGGTGTTCTTTCATTACCGACATTGGGTTTCTTGTTGTTTGTTTCCTTACATTACAATTTACTTACTACAAATTTTACAAAAGTAATTTTTGTTTTGTGACAGCATTTAAACAGAAAAGTTAATAATAACAAATATAATTATATAATAGCAATATAATCGTTATATATGATTGCATCGAAAAATTGTATTTTACATTGACATTCTAAAAAAGCTCTTCTAGCTTCCTTACACCGCTATAAAAAAATGAACTTAAAACTAGAAAATTATTTGAAACCGGAGAATGCATCCCGTGATTGACAGCCTTTTCCGGGAAATTTTGCTAGCCAAAACTATTTACTAAAGAAAACTAGATATTTAAGCACGATGTCCTAAATACTCTACAACAATCCATTACAGCATTTGATTGACTTAGGTTTTAAATCAACTAGTAGTTCAGGAGTAGTTCAGTAAATAGCTTACAATGTTGTATCAATAACACATCGAGTGCTATAAATAATTGGTTAAATGAAAATAACCTTTATATTAATTGTAATCTAATGTGTAGTCTAAAGCTATGCTTTTTGTCTCCTAGTTTTTTAATCTTTTCAGAATTTTGACATCAACATTAATTGGAAACAGTATTAAGTTTGTAGATGAAATGAAGTGCCTCGGCATAACACTTGATAAACGACTTGATTTTCGTGCTCATATTGATTCTATATTTCTAAAGATACTTTTTACTTCGGGGAAGTTGTACAGTATGAATACATTCCTTCCAATTCATATTAAAGAGAGATTAGCTCATGCCTTGCTGATGTCTCAAATTAATTATGGTATTGGCGTTTATTCGGGAACAGATCTTGATTGCCTTAGGAGAATTGAGAGGATTTTTAATACGGTAGTAAGGTATGTGTATAGTTCGAGGCATTATGATTATTTAACAACAACATGCTATACGTTTTTTACGTGTTCGAATCACTAAATTATTTTCTTATTTGTAATATCTGGTTCAACACCTTTACTGCGCAGTAGATTCACGTTCACTTGATCAATTGTAATTCTTCTTATATCAGGCTCTTTTGTATTCTGAAAATCATTTACGGTGCCCATTGGCAGAGCTTTGGAATCGGCTTTCTCTGCATCTACGAAATTTTGCTTATTCAAATCAAGTTTTCCAACACAAATATATTAGATTTGCATTAAGTGAACTTCAATAGCCTATTTTACATTATGAGCTCGTTATCGACACTTAGTTTTTCTTTTTTATTTGCTTTATAACTGTATTTGGTTGGGGAACCATAACATAAACTTCGCTATCGTTTTTAACTTTATTTTATTATTAGTATTATTTTTTGTCGTTTTTTTTTTTTTTTTGAATATTTAGTATTGTATTAAAGAATCTTATATTTTGTTTGTGATGTTATATAATTGGCTTTCCTGCATTGCGATGTATGAATAAATGAAATGAAAAATGAAAGCTTGATGAAATAGTAAAGGGATTCAGGTATAGCCTGGTATTTGGGAGGAATTATAATACATTTAGTATATTTCAATTCACGCTTTCTCTCTATTGAAAATCGCAAATTTTATAAAGAAATCAACAGATATAACTATATAATTCTATGACAAAATACTAGACAGAAAACTTGTATATACGAGGAAATGGTGGAAGAAGAGGATATAATGATTACATACTATATTTTTGCTGTCTGACTCAGGTTTCGACTGAATCGATTTTCTTTGTTTTTGCATTCAAGTTATTTGATATTACAATTATTTCATTTTAATAAAAAGAAATAATCATAGTTGAACGATTATTTTCTTACATACTTTGAGTAGTAATAGTGTGGTATGGAATATTTCTAATTGAGAAATATTTTCCGAACAGGATAATTTTTTCTTTTTACGTTCAAGATATTATAATTAAAGGTATTTACTTCTCACTTTTAATAAAAAAATTATCGGGGTTGAAAGATTACTTTCCTTTGATCACTAACATGCTTTGAGCAATAATGTGATACAGAATATTTCTGATTGAGAAATATTTTCCGAACAGGATAAATTAAATTATAAACGACAGATGCGGTCCGAATGGAAAAAAATTTTATAAAGTTGACTTAGACCAATTGAGGAGCCTACGGAAGCCTATGACATGCTCGCCTGCCAAACCTATTTTGTTAATGAAAATAATATAGCAAATATGTATCAAGAATTAAAGGAAATATGGATACTGAAGTTATTTGATAGTGAACATCAAAATGTTTATTTCCTTCAAAAATGTGTTTAAAATTATAAATTTTTTATACACACATATTTACATATGTACATATATTTGTGAACAAAAAACAATAATGTTATGGAGTTAGCTTTATGTTGGAGAGCAGAATTGGCCAAGATCGGCTTAATTAGAAGTACGGGTGGCGCAATAGAACGTGCATATTGCGTCATCTTTTTTTGCCCGGTAGAAAGGCGCGGGCGGGGGGCGCCTACATCGTTAGGTTGGCGGGTTCGTAGAGTCGCTATGAATCACTTCGATGGGAAGCGTCGCGCATTTTACGAGAACTGTCGTTCATATATTGCTACTAGGCGACTATATTGTGCTGAATATGGACTGCGACGAATTAGTGAAGCACCGAGTGCTAATTTAATTAAAATATGGGTAAAGCGTTTTGAAGAGACCGGTTCAACATTTAAACCACAAGCAAATGGTCGCCCAAGAACATCTAGGAACGAAGACAATGTTGAGAGAGTTATGGAGTCGGTACGAGGAAATCCACAAATGTCGACTCGCTAGAGATCGTCTGTCTTACAATTATCGCGACGAAGTTTGCAACGAATTTTAACATTGGATCTTATAATCATCCATATAAGCTGCAATTAACACAAGAATTGAAAGAGTCTGACTTCATAGCAAGGCTCGCATTTGCTAATGAAATACTTAATCGATTTTCCAATTTTGACAATATCCTTTTCTCTGACGAGGCTCATTTCCTTATGAATGGGTTCGTAAGCCGTCAAAATTGTCGTTACTGAAACAGTGAAAATCCCAAAATCAAACATCAGAAACCATTGCATAGTCCTAAAGTGACAGTATGGGCAGCAAACTCTGGCAGAGGAATAATTGGTCCTTTTTACTTCGAAAATGCGCGGGGCCAAAACGTCACAGTTAATACGGAACGCTATGTTGAGATGTTGGACGGATTTTTGGCTCCAGAAATTGAAAGTTCAAGAATAGTGAATTCCAGAACTTGGTTCCAACAAGATGGAGCTACCTGTCACACATCAAATGACTCCATGGCGGTGGTGAAGCAGATGTTCCCTGGCAGACTGATTTTGAAAGGAGGTGATAAAACATGGCCCCTACGTAGTCCAGACTTGACGCCTTTTGACTTTTTTTGTGGGGATACCTCAAACACAAAGTCTACAGTAATAATCCAAGAAACATCGTTTAGCTCAAGGAGAATATGAGTGGTGAAATGGCAGCCATTATACCAGTATTTCTGAAGAAAGTTTTCAATAATTTTCGTTTGTGATTAGAAGAGTGCCGTCGTAGAGAGGGTCACCATTTAGATTATGTTATTCGTAAAAAATAAACTCCATTTATTACTCTACAATGCCTTAGATTTATTTTAACCATACCTTTTGTATTTATTTTTTTAATCTATTTTTTAAATATGCACGTTCTATTGCGCCACCCTGTACTTAACAAAACTGAGGGCGATTGTTAAACGTTACGAAACTTCAAATCTAATGGGCCGCCCTTGATATAAACTCAAGTTCAATTATCCCTTTAGTTGAGTCGTTTTGGTTGCAATGTTGAAAAGTTCTTTTGCCTTGCATCCATTGCCTCCCTTCCATATACAGTGGCTCCATCGCACAATCGGACAAGTGTTTGTTTGTTTGTTATTTACGTTCTCTGAACTAAAATCGTAATAATTTTTTTGTTTTTATTTGTACTCTACACTCTAGTCTTTCCAAATATAAAAAAAAATAACAACGTTATGCATGATAACTGTAAATTTATATAGAAAAACAAAATTAACTCAATTTTTTGTACTCAACGCATAATCGGACAAAGTAAAACATCAATAATAAAAATACCGTTAGTTTACAAATATGCTTTGTTTTTTTTTTTTTGTCACATTTAGTCATTTATTGGCAAACATTTCTAGTTCTAACGATACGTAAAAATTTATTAGAAATGGCCCCGAAGGGAAGGCAATCTACTGTCGAAATAAGACAATTAATAGTGAAATTGAATCTTGAGGGTAAAACAGTGAGAAAAATTGCTGAATTAGTTTGAAGAAGCAAGTGCACTGTCCACGATGTTATTAAGAGATTCCGTGATGAGTTTAGGTTAGCTAATAAAAGTGAGAGGGTCAAGGAAAAATATTAACTGATCGAAAAAAGCGTTCTTTGTTAAAGGAAATCAAACAAAATCCTTTTAAAACTGCAAAAGAACTAAGAATATCTTAAAAAACCAGCAGTGGAGAAAAGATTTTTGCTTAAATACTATTCGTAATGCATTGCACAAATATAACTACATGGTAGAATTGCCAGAAAAAATCCATTTATTAGCCCTAAGAATAAAAACAATAGAATAAAATTTGCTTAAAACAAACGATTTTTGGAATAAGGTAATTTGGTTTAAAGACATCTTAAAGTAAATTTTTGCTGATAGTTTTTATTCGTTACAAGGTTCTGTTCACTGACGAGAGCATATTCAATTTGCATAGTTTGAATGGGAAGATGTTTGTGTGGCGTTAACCAAACGTAGAATTTAATCCTCAAAATACAAAAGAGAAGGAGAAGGCTCTGTTATGGTTTGGGGCTGCATGTCGAGTGCTGCTTTTAATTGATTGTAAAATGGACAAATTTGGCTATCTCAACATTTTGAAGGAAAATGTAAAGCAAAGGGCCGAAAAATTAGACATTGCGAATGATTTTGCTTTTTACCAGGACAATGATCAAAAGCACACTTTGGGTGTGGGAAAGCTTTGGTTGATCCATAATTGTCCCAAACTTATAGAAATCCCGGCACAGAGCCCAGATCTTAACGTAATTGAATATCTTTGGGAAGAATTAGCTAGAAGAGTGTACCAACAACAATTTAACACTTTGAATCAGCTTAAGGCGGCTTTACTGGAAGCGTGGAACTCCATAGAGCCTGAGGTGTGCCAGAATTTGGTAAAATCCATTCCAAAACGTTTACAGACCGTTTTTGAGAACAAAGAATATGCCACAAGGTATTAATTGTTCTCTTTCGTCATTTCGTTTTCTTTCACCGATTATGCGTTGAGCGCAAAAAAATTGAGTTAATTTTCTTTTTCTTTATAAAATTACCGTTATCATGAAAAATTTTGTTTTTTTTTTTTATTAATCTGAAAGACTAATGTAGTAGAGTGTCAATAAAAGCAAAAAAAACATATATTTAATATTTTTTTTAAGTTTAATGCACATACATACATATCATCAGACTAATGCTTGTCCTATTATGCGATGGAGTCACTGTATTATTTATATCCCTTGACCATACACCAACATATTGTACACCAACGGCCAAACAAACATCACGTTTTGCATATTTGGGTAACAGCAGCGCAGAATATAAAAGAAGAAACAGTAAATGCGCTCTTTCTCCCGCCACCCAAAAAGAAAACAAAGTGCGGTGAACAAACAACTAAACAATCGACCGAATGACTCTACTCAAAGCCAACGGTATATATATTAGTGTGTGTAGTATGCAAAACTGTTAGGCTCAAAATTCATAAACACGTACGCACAAACACATAACCACTTATAGAGACAGTAGTAAAAAAAATGTATGATAATTTGCTGCAGGCATAGCACCAACAATCACATCAACGGTGGCAATAAAAACGGCAAATCAACGAGAAGAGAAAAAATTACACACAAACACGTAAAAAACAGCAACACATCAGAATGAAACATTACAAATTAACGCCGCTGTTGTTGTTGGTGTTGATAGCAATATTTTAATGGCAGAAGTAATTTGTTATTGTTTACATTACTATGATTATACTAAAGTCACGTTCTTCTACATAATTAATCGCAGGCGTGGAATTGGCATTAGGGTTATGAAAATTGAAAACCCGGTTTCTATTGAACATGGAAAAAATTTCATTCTATGTGAGTTAGATTGGGCCGAGAAAATAATCAGATTGTGGGCACCGAAAGACTGAAACTGGCCTTGGAAGGAAGGAAGGAATCATAACATGCGTAATGACATGAGATAAATTACAGAGTGTAGTCATGTAAACTGACTTAGCTTCTTCTAACTTCCTTTCGCAATGATGCAGAGGTTTACGGCCGTTGTAAAAAGAGGTTCGTATCAATAATTGCCGTGAATTAATGCACAACAAAAGAATTACAATTTAAAACTACTGAATTCAAATAAATTTTTTTTTCGCTTGGAAATTATAGACAACGGATTTGATTTTCATTCGTAGAATTATGTTTACAAAAAAAAAAAAAAAAAAAAAAAAATATCTGGTGCAATATGACTCTAAGAACATATAGTTTAAACTAGAAAATATTTAGAAAAAGTTCCAGAAAGTGATGGTGGATTTTATCATATTTCACCAATCATTATAATGTAACTAGTGACAACAATTTAAATTACAGCAGTTAACGAATTATCGATTACTGCGTATAAATCGGTCTATTTTTATTACTACAGAATATTTTAATTTTCAAAGCTTAATCTCACGCATGATATGGACAAAAAAGGTTCATTTTAGTGCAACTGATAAAAAGAAATCAAGCTAAAAAATATGGTTTAAATTTGTAATTTATGTGGGACAGAGAGCGTGGCTACCTGGTCAGCTTTTCAAATTTTACTAAACATTATAAATGTGAACAATGGATATTGCAGTCCACTGATCGAAATTATAGAGGAAATATTGAATTTAAGAAAATCGACTGGTTTCCCCATAATCTGTATAAAATTTAACTAAATTTAGGGCAATTGAATGAGAGATATGGACGAAGAAAACATACGGATCAAATCGGACGCTTATATAGGAGGTACCAGAAAAAGTAATTAGTCTACCTATGTATTATTATATATTATTTAATTTTAACTTCGGGAAATCTGTCAATTTGTAGGGAGATTCTAGAAGGAGCTAGTCGATATGGGTATCGACATCTATCGATATTTGTAAACCACGTCTACGATCTGACAAAATATTAAACTGTACCAAATTTTAATAAGTTTCATAAAGATTCAAAGACACAATTGGACGTCGTTAATCCGCTTAAAAAGTCATGAAACACATTTGGTTCAAAAGGTACTTTGTACCTTCAACGCTTATTCCTGTTACATTTTTGGCTATATCTTCATCCTTTCGGGAGAAGGTATACAAGTCACTATAAAATTAATGAACGTTGGCTGCTTCGTTTATATCGTGTCTTTCCAAGTTAAATTTTCCCTGCAGAAATGATGACAAAATTGACTAAACGGAATTACGTTCAAGGTCTACAAAAGTTTGTGTCATTCACAAATTGCGAACAACCGAATTCCTTGGAGGTGGTGCAAAAACATATAATACCAACGAAAGCAAATGTTTTTCCTTTAGCTATTCGTCAAAACAAAAAATCGAAATAAATTGTATATTAAGCATGGGAACATGGAACATTTCTGAAGCGAACATAAATTCGATCGAATATTGTGTGTGCCAAATTACTATCCCAATAAACTACCTCCTTATCATATGAGCATTATGCTTTGGGGTATCATTATAATTTGTGTTACTGTCCGCAATAAGACTAAAACGCGCCTATGATATTCTGGGTAAAAATCAAGGCTCTTAGGCTATGATTACAACCCCAAACTGTAACCCAAAGCTTACCAATATTGACAGTGGAAAAATATGTTCTTTTTGACACGTCTCATACAAATTGAAATTATATTTCCGAAATTATATTTTTTTTTTCGCTATAATTGCTAATTCATAAGCTACAGCCACCTAAGTTCATTGTGGTTCATTGTTTATGACCTATAATGCCTAGTAATAGGTAAGAAAAAAGAAATAATCACGCCTTTCCTGCAACCTCTCATATAAATGACAGATTTAACTTATATTTTCTCAGCATTATATCTTTCAAGCAAAAGCAAGACGCAGATTTGGCGTTTGGTAAGCTAAGTTTAGATAACGAAAATTAAGGATATATCCAGCCCCTTTCGTTACCACTCATACAAATTGACCGATTTATCGAAATTCAATTCGATTGATTATCTTTTTGATAATTTTTATCAACACGCTAGGCTACAATTTATGGCCTGGCAAGGTTTGTGAGTTGTTTTAATAATCGTGGGGAAAAAACAGTAAAGAATAAATACTTGAACACTCAAATTAGATTAAGTTTGTGCATTCATGTATATTAATAGCATATATTATTTCTCATTGTCAATTACAAAATTCTCAATTTTTCGTTAGCATAGGTCAGGGTTTACTCGAATTATCGTATCCAAAAGGTCATCCTACTGACCCGCTAGGTAAAAGTACGATTCATCACTCAATCGTGTTAAGAAGACCTGAAATGAATTTCGTTTAACACAGAAGCAACACGTGCAAGTAACTACTCGAAAGTTGAGCATATGTATTAAATGTACTGGAAAATTACAAAAACATCGAAAATCTGTTGTAAGTGGTTGACACATGTGATAGTGATGTGATAGTTTTGAGTTTTGCAAGATTTCCATTGGGTAAGATAAACATTTCTTCAATACATTTCACTTTTTCTTATATACATACATACATACATATGTATCCATTCACGAGAAAAAAATTTCACGCGGCATGAGTTGCTCGCGAAAAAATTTGACGGTATTGTAACACTGAAATCGAAACAGGTGATGTTTTTACGTCGTAGTATACTCGTACTCGATAATTTATTTGTAGAATTGTTAAGTTTCGTCTTTCTTTATTACTATTTCATTTCCAGTTCACAAATGTATTATCGGACATACTGCTACGTAGAAAAATACATTATTCCGACTTCAGTGTTACAAATGGCACCTAAGAAAATTTTCCTTAAGTTTCAAATTCCACGGCCATATTTTTATATAGAGTTCCACAGTGAAGTCAGCATAATACCAGCTATAGCAATAAACCAGGATATAGCAATAAACCCTACAGCCGACTATGAAAACCGATCTTTGAATCACCCTAATGCCACAATTTAATTTTTCACGCTAATCTTATGCACGCACACACGCACATAAGTATTATTGCACTTCACACAAAAGAAATTGTATTATTTCTACACAAACAACATTTAGGCGTTGATACTGTGTTGTTATTATTAATTGCTGTGCCAGCAGCTAGAGCAATCAACAACAGTGACCCAAACACGACAAACAAAAAAGCACCATTAATTCACACACACACACGCGTACGCACTCACCATATATGTTGCGGAATATAAATGACGGTCGTAAAACCGTCAAACTCGATTTTCGAACAGGCGCACAGCAAATCGTAGGCAGGGAGTCGTCAAACATTATATGTATGTATGGAAAGAAATAAGCATGCGACGAGTGCCGGTGAAGACAAAAAAAAAAAAGAGCAACGACCAAATAGCTAATGATGGTTGTTTAAGCGCCAAAAACGATTTGTATATAAGTTAATGATACATTTGCGAGACATTGTTGTTGTTTGAATAGTCGTTGTCAGACGAATTTAGAGCTACATAAGGAGTAGGAGAAAAAGATTGTGATAATACTATAAAAGTTCTTACATACATCTGCTAATTTACGATTGGGCGCCATAGACATAAAGCATTGCCAGAATAACAATTTCGGCTTCGGTACTTTTCATGTTAAACGAATAGATAGGCTCTAAAAGTATGTCCTAGTCAAAGTTTGCACATACTACACATGTACATATGTATAGGGTTATCAATTTTTTGTGTTCAAGTAAAGTTAAATAAAATATACATACATAAAGCTAAACCTTTATTTGATTATAATTCTTGGACATTGTCATTATGTACGAAATACAACGTCATTTAAATGACCGCCTCGGGCAATGGATCTTTGTGAGGTAGTTTTCGAAGAAATACGGCTAAATGACAACTCCAGAGCACAATGAGCACAGTCCCTTGAAAAGTCCTTTTTTCTGAATGCAATGGTTTTTCCACAATCACTTCTGGATTCTCCGAGACCCATATGTGACAATTTTGCTTGTTGGCGCAACCACCGAGTGAGAAATGAACTTCATCGCTGAAGAAAATTTTGTTCTATTGAAAGCCCACTTTTGTAGTAAGTTTTAATTATTTTTACGTGTTCTTCGGTTCTTAAACAATTCATATTCGTAAATGGCAAACCTTTCACTAAATAAATAACACTTCAGATGATAGATATTTAATAGCTGACAGCCTTGACAGACCGGCAGTTTTGAAATCACTAAATGAATAAGCCTACATATGTATACTCTATCATGGATTGGGATCAACAGTGTTGTGGACGATGCATTGCCAAATTGGTGGGTGCGAAAAACATCATGTTGCCTTGCACAATTTGTACATTGTTTTAAATCATTTTTGTACCTCATACTTCACCCTAAAGATACTATGTTTTTTTCACTAGGAAAAAAAACATTGAGCAGTGCAAAACGTGCACTGTCACGAGCAAATCGTGAAAAAATTTAACGGCATTGCCAGCTTTTCTTCTATTGATGAGTCACAATGAAATCGACATTTCACGTCGTAACATGTCCAATAAATTATAATTTATTTGTAGCATTAATGAGTTGCGTTTTTCTTCATAATTATTTCATTTTCAAGTTTATAAATGTATTAGCGAAGGTATTGCGACGTAAAAATTTACATTATTCGGACTTCAGGTTTGGAAAAATTTAGCTTAAAATTTCATGACTATTTCTTTTATATGCGGTTTCACCGTGAAAAGTCGGCATATTAAAAGTCTGAAGGAATGAAGATATATACCAGTTGAGACGTCCAAAAATCTAACACCCAGGAAGGGAGAAGTATTTTTTGACCAATTGTGTCTTTTTATGTCGATTGATCCATCTACTTTGCTGATAACCAAACGTCTTCCGCAAAGCTTTACTTAACTTTTTAAAACTTGGCACAGTCTAATATTTTGTCAGATCGTAGCCGGAGCGACACATTGGTTATATCGGCCCACCTTCTAAACAAATCGACCGACTTTTCGAAATGAAATTTTTCACTGTAGCTTGTAAGTCGTATAGCACAGCAATTTAAATTTTTGTCCATTGCATTACTTTATACTGCTTGAGAAGATTGACGAAAAACGACAATTTACCCACATCCCTTTGGATAATTTCCATACAAATGAGTGATTTTATCCATAAATTCATAGGTTCATATATTTTGTTCTTTTGCACTAAATTCAATCAAATTTGGTACGCCTTAAGCATTTGCTAAAGTATGGGAATGGAAATGGACTGCATCGTCACACCACTTCTGGTACTTTCCACACAAATTGTCCAATTTTCCGTAATTTAATATTTTCTTTATAATTTCTGCCTAGTTAGCTGCTATAGCCTGGAGTAACCAAGTAAATATGCCCATTCTGGTACCAACCATACAAATGGCCGATCTAATCCAATATTTTCCAATATAATCCATATATTTTCAGTTTTACATTTTTCAAGCACTTGTATTGAATTCAGATAAAATTATTACAAAGTATTAATTTTTGATCTAAGTTCTGAGAATAAAAATGGGTGACATCGCCATACCCCTTCTGGTACCTCACACACAAATTGACGGAATTTCCAAAATTTAATTTTTTCGAATTAATCCTTAATTCGTAGTCTGCAGTTAGAAACATTTTTTCATTGCAAAACTTAATAAAATTTAAGAGAAATCGAAAGGATAACTTCGTCCTTTCCGGTAACTGGTATACAAATGACCTAATTTAATCCATACATTCCTAGATTCATACACTTCACTGAAACGCGCTAAATTCCATAGAGTTTAGTACGCATCAGGCATTTAATGAACTTTATTATAAGAATGAAAATGAACAGCACTAACGCGTTCCTTATTTTTTAAAATTTTTTAAATGTCTGTAATATTTTGTTTAACAATTTTTTTTATATTTCTCGTATGTTTACACTTTCACACAGAGGAATGAAGTTATATTTCATTTCAAAAAATAACACTCAGAAGGACGCATATAAAGTACCAACTTTCTTTTGATCAAATGTATTTCATAAGTTTTTTTGTTGATTGAGCAATGTCAGTCTGTCTGTTTGGTTAGCTGGATGGTGGACATGATAACTGCCGCAAATCTTTATGGAACATCATAAAACTTCGCACTGCCTAACTTCTAATCAGGAGACTGCAGCGGCCTAAATTTTTGTCGAATCTTTTAATCCATGATTCTTAGTAAAATCTGAAAATATCTTTTGGTTAGTCATGCCCCTTCGGGAACTTCTCATACAAATAATCGATTTAGCCCATATATTCTTAGGTTCAATTCGGCTTCAATTCGGTTACACTAAATTCAGTTAAATTTGAAACGTGTTAAAGATTTCCTAAGATAGAGGTTGCTTTGTCACTCCCCCAGCGATGCTTCCCATACAATTTGGCTGATTTTCCGAAGTTCAATTTTATACCTATAAATTCCAACATACAAACTACATCCAATATTTTGCGTTTTTAATTCTTGATCAAATTTGAGAAAATCAACCGCGGCCCTTCTGGTGCCTCTCACACAAAAATGACCTATTTAGCCCATATATTCATATCTTCTACACTTCTTCCTCTTCTTCTTAGGTGGCGACTGGAATAGACATATGTATCTTATCTATTATATATCGCCGTAGAAAATAATTCCAAACGCTTCGATCTTCTGCGTTTCTCTTCCAATTCGTCACACCAAGTTTCGATAGTACTTCAAAAGCCTTTTCTTTCCAAGGGAGTTTTGGTGGCCCTCTTCTGCGCCGTCCATCGAGTTCGTTGCCGAAAACTTTCCGTCCGCACAACATGATCCAGCCATCGCAGATGCTGTATGTTAATGCATTTGACCACGTCGATGTCGATATACGAGGGATATACGAGGCGTGTTCAAAAAAAAAAAAAAAACAAAATGTGAATTACGTACATTCGACTTTTGATTATTACTATTTTTTATGTTTGTACACTCGTCTCGAAGATATGTTGACGGTTTTATCCATACAACATGTTCAGTTTGTTTATGAGAGGCATAAATAAGACAAGTGTTTTGCGTGTTCGGCGATTTTCTGCTATCGAAAAAAATGGATCAAAGAAGTTGCATCAAATTTTGTGTAAAAAATGGAATTAAGTGCTCAAAAACACTTGAAATGTTGACAGTGGCACTCTGAGTCAAAAAATGTTTACAAGTGGTACAAGCTTTTCACGGAAGGTCGAGAAGATGTGATTGGCGACGCTCACTCTGGACGCCCCACCACATCAACAGCCGGTGAAAATGTTGAGAAAGTGAAGAAAATTGTTATGGAGAATCGACGAATCACAATTAGAGAAGTTGCTGAGGATGTCGGTATATTGGTTGGCTCGTGCCATGCAATCTTTTCGGAAATTTTGGGCATGAACCGTGCGGCAGCGAAGTTCGTTCCAAAATTGCTGAATTTTGACCAAAAACAACGTCGCATGAGCATCGCTCAGGAATTGTTGAATGACATCAACGTTGACCCAGATTTGCTTATAAGGGTCATAACTGGTGACGAATCAGGGGTATATGGTTATGACATCGAAGCCAAAGCCCAATCGTCCCAATGGAAGAGTCCAGGAGAGCCAAGGCCAAAAAAAAAAACACGCCAAATTCGATCAAATGTCAAGGTTTTGCTGGTTATTTTCTTCGCTTACCATGGCGTAGTGCATCAGGAGTTCTTACCACAAGGTCGTACGGTAAATAAGGAGTACGAGCATTACCTTGAAGTTATGCGCCGTTTGCGTGAAGCAATACGAAAAAAAAACGCCCGGAATTGTGGAAAAAAATGTATGACCTTTGCATCATGATAAATTTTTGTCAATAGCATTTAATGTAATATTTGGCAAAGCATGAAAAAAAGTCGACCGGATAACCCTGCCGGATCCTCCTAAACAAATTACTTAGTTTAATTCATATACATCTGAATTCAAAATATACTGGGTGTCCCAACAAGAACGCAAGATTTAAAAGTGTCATTGTTTGACATTTGAACAATTGTTATTGTTTGCTAGTAGAAGGTACGAGGTTAGTAAAAATGGAGCGCTACACGAATGAACAACGCATTCTCATTGTAAAATTGTTTTGCCAAAATAGTGAAAGTTTTGCGGCTTCAGTTCGCAAATTGCGATCAATTTGGAGTCACAATAATGCTCCAAAAGAGTCAACTGTAAAGAGATTAATGAATAAATTTGCCAAAACTGGGTCTGTTAGTGATGTAAAGACAACAACGCGCCTTCGATCAGGTCGATCGTGGACAGCGAAGGGAGTTCATTAATTAGGTATGGAGAGACAACATGAAAATGCTGATTTTGCCGATAAAATCATCCTCAGCGAAGAGGCACATTTCCATCTTGACGGCTTCGTCAATAGGCAGAATTGTCGCATTTGGGGTGAGGAAAATCCTCGAGTGATTCACGAGAAGCAAATGCATCCTCAACATGTCACTGTGTGGTGTGGATTTTGGGCTGGAGGAATCATTGGACCTTTTTTTATGAAAATGAGGCATGTCAAGCGCAAACAGTCAATGGTGTTCGGTATCGTGAAGTGATAACCAGTTTTTTCGTGCCTATAATTGAAGAAATGAATGTGGAGGGCATGTGGTTTCAACAAGACGGCGCCATATGTCATACAGCCAGAGAAACTATTCAATTGCTGCATTAGTCATTTAAATCTTGCGTTCTTGTTGGGACACCCTTATTAATATTAATTATATTAATAAATGTAATATTAATTCTTATATACTCGAATGTAATGATATTTGTATGTAATATTAATATTATATTAATTCTGAGTATTTGTTGTCAATCAATTGCTCAAAGCAAGTAAGAAAATTATTCGAGAAAATTCGCGTACTTATTTTAAGTACGTTCTATTTTCAAATGTACTAAGATCAAATAAAATTTAGTCAATTTAAATATTGCTTACTTGTTTCAAGTAAAATGTAGTACTATTTAGTAGAGTTAGTATAATTATTTCGAGTATGTTTTCAACCCAAATTTAGTACGGGTTTTTTTTTTTTTGAGTGAAGATTCATGCCTTTTAGGTAGTTGCACTAAATTCATTGGTGTAGCAACAAAATAGTCTGTGGAGGATTAAATTTATTCAATTTACCTTAAATGAAAACCGTGGAAGGTACTTAAAAAATTCATCTACGCCTATGACTAAATGTAATCAAATCTGGCACGCCTTCTGCATGTTACATATTCAGTTTGGATAGCAGTATATCAGAATGAAAACAGAAGATATGGCCAGACTCATTCTCTTACATCCCGCACAAATCGATCGATTATTCGAAATTCAATTATTCCTCTGTAATTTCTAAATATTTGCTCGTAGTAGTCTAGATTTGTATTCATTTTATTGCATTGCAATTATTTATAAAGTCGGAGAAAACTCAGTTAAGTAACCATGCCTCTACTGATACCTCCCACACAAAATGATCGATCTAACCAATATATTAATATTTCCACATCTTTCAATTAGTTGTGCCTTATTTGACGTATCTTGAACTTGGTAAACTAGTTTCTAAAACGATAATGCATAACGCCCATACTGGGAACTTTCATAGAAATTGACAGATTTGTTGAAATTTAGTCTGATGTTAATAAAATTATTGTTAATTATACTACTTTATAACGCTGGCTAAATCATGCATAGCCCGATAACCGTGTTTTCTCTGGTACCTCCCATGCAAATTACTTATTTAACTTAACACTGTAATTTATGCTCGGTAAAATTTGAACAAATCGACCGAATAACCACGAGAATTCCGTTAACTCCCACACAACTGACAGATTTAACCAATGAGGTAGGTATTAGTTTTACGTATTTCATCCAGTCGCGCTAAATATAGTTAAATTTCTCACATGTAAAAGTTTGCTAAAGTAGGATTCGAGAGTAACCGAGCCATGATCCAAATTAATTTTCTTCCCGTAAATAATAATTCGTATGTTGCAGCAGGCTAAATTTGTGTTAATTTTATTGCTTTATAAAGTATGATGAAATTTGAGAAAAATTTTCTATCTAGCCTTGCTTCCGGTGCCGCTCATTGAAATGATTGATTTAACCCATATATTCGTAGATTCAAATCTTTCAAGCAGGTGCTGTGCTAAATCAGCACTCAGTAAACAAAATTCTGGGAACGAAAATTGATCGATTTATTGAAATTAAATTTGTCCCCTGTAAATCCTGATTCGTATACTTTGTAATACGTTTTATTTTTGTGGATTGTATTGTGCTATAATTCCAAACAAAATATAAAAAAAAATCGATTAGGTAACCATGGACTTTGTGGAAATTACTTAAATTATCCCAAATGTTCTTTTAATTTGTAAATTTTTCATCAAATCCAGGATTTTATCAAAGTCAGTATATTTTTACATTTGGTTCTGCGAATGAAAATTATCTGCACGCAAATTAGCCGATTTGAGAGATTTTTCTCTCTGTGCAGACAGACGTGTTTGTGCATCGGCTTTAGAAAAATAATTATAAAAAAGGTTAAATATACTCTTAGCCCAAAAAATATTCAGTCAGAAGACGCTAAATCAAAATTCCTCAGTGCAGTGCTAATAATATACAATTTATAATATTACAATCACAACAAATCTGCAAAAAAATATAGTTTACATTTCGCATATCTTCAGGCGAAAAGTGCCTATATGAGTGTCTTACACTCAGAGAGACGTCTGAGTCTTAACGGCAGAAATGCGTATCTCTCAATAAATGCAAACGAGTGTCAGAAAAGTGCATCCCAAAACAAAAAAGATGACAGTGCCTCTCTAATCGCGAAAACTAGTGTCAATATGAATTCCCCCTCAGCTCACATCTCTCCAAACAATGATGACAGTTTGGCAAGTAGACAAAATATGTTGCCGCCTAAAAGTATGCCCGTAAGTACTTCCCATTCCCATGCTCCACAAACAATCAATTCGCCCCAAGTTAAGATTTCGCCTAAAAGTATACCCGATATTTCACCTAACATTTGTGCAAACGGTGATATACTGGCAACTCTCGCGAGTGCTACTCAACCGGCAACATCGATCTCGAAGGGTGCTATACCGAAACAAAAACCTCAAAATGAAACGGTTCAAACTGGGATAGACGTTTACTTTCCCATTCTGAAAAGAAAATTGAGCCCAAAGTCTAGCCAAAAATTTCCAAACTCGAAGTATTCCAGAAACATCCCTCCCTCACAGGTTGACCCAAGAGGTCAAAATTACTACGCAATTTTGGCCACAGAAGAAGAAAATTTGCAATCACAACCTAAGAAAGCACAAAAACCTCCCCCAATATTCCTAAGGGAAGCTATCTCTAACAATCTGGTAAACAGATTATCTCATTTAGTTGGTAAAGACGGTTTCCATGTAGTGTCCCTGCGCAAGGGGAAGGTGCTGGAGACAAAAGTTCAAACATATACGGAAGAAAAATATCGTGAAGTTTCCAAATTTTTTGACCAGGAACGTAAGAATTACTACACTTACCAACTCAAAAGCTCTAAGGGACTAATAGTTGTAATCAAGGGCATTGAAAGCAACGTTCCCATACAGGAAATAAAGGAGGCCGTTGAAAATGAGGGTTACGAAGTGAAATCCATTCACAATATACTCAATAAGTTCAAGGCTCCTCAGCCCATGTTTAAGGTGGAAATAGCGTTTGACTATGCCCACATGAAAGGAAAAAATGAACCCCACCCAATTTACAATCTCAGATATCTGCTTCATCGCAGAGTATCAGTTGAGGAACCGATAGCGCGCAAAGACCCTCCTCAATGCTTAAACTGTCAGGAGTTTGGGCATACTAAAGCTTACTGCAAATTACCATCAGTATGTGTGATATGCGGAAGTATTCATAAAACTTCAGAATGCAAGTTACCAAAAACAGATCCCAGTCTGAAGAAATGTGGAAACTGTGGAGGAAACCACACAGCTAATTATAGAGGTTGCCCCGTGTACATAGAACTAAGGAGGAAGCTCTCTCATAGAAGGCAGGAAACTCCTCAGTTTCAAATGCCAGAATTTGGGTGTATCCCAAATCCAGATCCATCAGTCTCAAATGTCAATTCAGCAACGACGACTCAAATGACATATGCACAAACTCTCAAAAATCAGATTCCTCAAGCTCCTCCCCAGAAAAACAATATTGAAACCTCAATCGAATCCCTCATAAAAACTATGAATAATTTCATGACAAATATGCAGGGGATTATGCAAGAAATGTTACGAAACCAGAATATGCTCATTCAAGTTTTACTAACCAGAAAATGAACTCTATAAGAATTTGTTACTGGAATGCCAACGGACTCACCCAACATAAGAACGAAGTAGAGTATTTTCTGAAATCCCGAGATATTGACATTCTCTTAGTCTCTGAAACTCATTTCTCGTTAAAAAATTGCTTCCGAATAAATGGATACTCAACCTATGATACAAAACATCCCAGTGGCAGAGCTTGTGGAGGAACAGCTGCAATAATTAATGATCAGGTAAAGCACTTCCCTCTACGCGAATATAAAACTGATCACATACAAGCCACTTCAGTTGCACTAACTGGATTAAACATAATAGTTTCTTCCGTATACTGCCCTCCCAAATATGTTATAAGCGAAGACCAGTTTTCACACTTTTTCTCTACTCTTGGCGACAAGTTTATAGCAGCCGGAGACTACAATGCTAAACATACCTTCTGGGGGTCTAGACTCGTCAACCCCAGGGGCAGGCAATTGCTGAATGCTATATCGAGTTCAGGCCTAAAAGTTTTGTCTGGAGGTGAACCAACATACTGGCCCACGGATCTCAATAAAACACCCGATCTCATAGATTTTGCAGTTATGAAGGGCATAACAAGAGAACACATCATCGTTACTCCTTCCCTTGACCTCTCATCCGACCACTCCCCCACAATTCTCACAGTATTTAACATTCCCTTGAACCCGGAAATCTCTTACCATTTTCCAAACAGGCATACAAATTGGTTGAGATACAAGATGTACATAAGCTCTCATCTGTGGCAAAACTTTTCTCTCAAAACACCAGATGAAATTCAGTCTGCCATCAACGTCCTCACTACCACAATGACAACTGCCGCAAACTTGGCAACTCCGCACAAGGTCCATGCTACAACAAAAAATGACTCCTCATGTCATATTGAATCTCTAATTAAAGAGAAAAGGAAAGCGAGAAGACGATGGCAAAAGCACAGATCTCCCTACCTCAAAGCTCGTCTCGACCAGTGCAAGTCAAAACTGAGGTCAACTCTGGATGAAAAAAAAGAAATCTCCGAAGCCCGCTATTTATCTCGTCTAGGAGCCACACAAAACACTAACTATAGCCTGTACAAGGCCATAAGACAACTACAGCGTCCTATAACACAGGAGTCTCCAATACGGATGAAAGACGGAGGATGGGCAAGGGGTAGTGATGAAAAAGTAAAAGAATTTGCTGATCATCTGGAAGACGTATTTACTCCTAACGATACAATCTCTCGTGTGAATCCGACAATCATTAGCCCAATGGTCACAAATCCAATGAAAATAAGTCTATCTCTCTTAAAGAAAAATGTTCTCTCGTTGAAAATGAATAAATCTCCTGGACACGATAAAATAACAGCGAAAATGATTTCAGAACTCCCCCACAATATCCTCAAATTAGTTTTATTTATATTTAATGCTATACTTCGAATTGGTTACTTTCCTCAATCATGGAAGCTGTCTGAAATAATAATGATCCCAAAACCTGGAAAGGAACTGTCACAAATTACATCCTATCGGCCCATAAGTTTACTCTCTATTTTATCTAAACTGTTTGAAAAGATCTTTCTCCAAATATTGTACCCCTATATTGAAGCAAACCAGGTAATACCCACGCACCAGTTTGGGTTTCGCAAGGGTCATGGAACGACAGAACAAGTACACCGTATAGTAACCCAGATCAGAAAAACTTTCGAAGATCGGAAATATTGCTCAGCTCTCTTTATAGACATCTCCCAAGCCTTTGATAAAGTGTGGCATGAAGGCCTTATTCACAAAATAGTCTCTTTTCTACCGGCAAATACCCATAAGCTCCTGGAGAGCTATCTGAAGGATCGATCTTTTGTAGTAAAATCGAAAGACTCTGTTTCAACTCAAAGAAAAGTTTCAGCAGGAGTTCCTCAGGGCAGTATACTAGGCCCTATACTATATACCATCTACACCTCTGACATGCCTGTGCAATCCCTAATTCAAACCTCAACTTTCGCTGATGACACTGCATTCATGAGCACTAGCACTTGCCCATTAATGGCTTCTAGACAACTGCAGTCTCATATACACACATTAGAATCTTGGCTCGAAAAGTGGAAGATAAAAGTAAATGCCACTAAGAGTGTACAGGTTACATTCTCTCTTAGACAGAACAATTGCCCAGCCCTCACTATTCACGGTAGTATCATACCCGTTCATAACCATGTCAAATATTTGGGTATTCACCTTGACCAACGTCTCACCTGGAAAAATCACATTGACTCAAAAATCATACAATTGAAATTAAAAATGGCTCAACTCCACTGGCTTATTGGCTCCCAGTCTACTCTCAGTTTGGAAAATAAAATCACCATCTACAAAACCATATTGAAGCCAATATGGACATACGGCATCCAGTTGTGGGGAACGGCATCGGCTTCTAACATAAATAAGCTGCAGAGAATACAGTCAAGAATACTGCGTCAAATTTGTGGTGCCCCATGGTATGTTAGGAATGATAACATACACAAAGATTTAAACATTCCTTATATTTCCGAGGAAATGAAAAAATTAAGCAGGTCATATATATCGAAGTTGTCCTCCCACTCAAACCCACTCGCTCAAAACCTTCAGCATTTTCCCGGCCATATACGGCTAAAAAGAAAGGACACGCTAGACTTGGTCCGGTGATAACAGATCTGTTCGCCAAAAACAAGATCCGGCAATGGCAGGATACTTTAGTTTAAGATAGGATTAAGATTTGAATACATATTGTAAATTTCATACGAAAGATCCAATAAAGAAAATGAATGAAGAAAAAAAAAAAAAAAAA
>JAHXMU010000120.1:574748-607598 GCA_019455685.1 Philornis downsi | reverse complement strand
AGATTCCCTTGTTGGTGACGATGCTCGCGTTTTAGTTTCTTCGTCACATTTGTATAGACTGCTCAAAATAGATTGTATTCCATATAGTCACAAATATATCTAAAGCATGTTCTCAAGCTTCGACGTACTGCATGTTTGAGGGTTCTCTTTCTGTCCCTGTTCTTAATTTACCCTATCATAATGAGACGCAGTGTATACATCAACTATTCATGCAAATGCTACACTTATTTATGTGGAAAGAGGGCGGAGGGGGCAAACCATATCAATATCATTTCAATAACGGACTTCATGTATTGGAAGGCCCTCTATCAGGCGTTTTTTGCAAGCACATACATTAGCGAGGAAAGTTTTCCGCTAATTCCTTCAAAAGAATTCCTCAAAATATCTGAAGAGAGAGTAATGTCATATATTTATATAATATACTAGCTGACCCGGCAAACGTTGTTTTGCCTTCAAAATATTAATGTGGTAAAAAAAATTAATTGCAAAAATCTCATCTCCAACGCCATCTATCACTTCAAATAAAACCTTTTAAACCTTCCGGAATACTCTACCAATAATTTAAGACCAAAATCAGCCAAATCGGTCCAACCGTTCTCGAGCTTTAGCGAGACTAACGCACAGCAATTGATTTTTATATATATATAGATTTTATTTTAAAATTGTCTGGAAAATGATTGATGAAATAATGAAAGTTTATGGATTTCGAAATCACAATCTCCGATATATTAAGCGTGTTTGCTATTCTCTGAATTATCAAGGAATAAAACTTGGCATCAGTCAAAACCTGGCTGTATTATAACGCACGATTTTTAAATCTTCATGCAAAAGGAATGAAGATATATATGAATGTAAAACTTAAAAAAAAGCGTATATCTTTTGACCAAATATGACTTTTTAGTCTATTGGGCGATATTCATCTGCCGGCTCGCTTTTAGACATGATAACAGTCATAAATTCTTACAAAATTTCTTAAAATGTAGAACAGCCTAACAATTTGCCAGATTGTTGTTGGGGATTGTAAGTACGACCAGCTATTCTGAAACCTCTCTTACAAATTGACCGATTTCCAACCATTCCATTTTCCCCCCGTAACTCAAAATTCGCAAAATCAAGCAACTTGCTTTTGGGCCATTGTTTTGGCCCATAATTCTTGGTAAAATCTGAAAAATCGAACGATTAATTATGCTCATTCTGGTACCTCCAATACAAATGACCAATTTAACACATATATTCATAAGTTCATGTCTTTTATCTGATTACACGAAATTCAGTTGAATTTGGCACATGTAACGAGTTTGCTAAGATAGTATCTAAGAGTGAATATCGATCGTATTTCCATACCTCTACGGGTACCTCCCATACAAATTGGCTGATTTTCCGAATATGTCAATTATTTATATTTTAGTAAAATTTAAGAAAACCGACCTAAGGCGTGTGGTTTATCTTCCAGTACCTCCCATATAACCCAAAACGGTCATTTGCATGGGAGGTACCAGAACAGGTAGCATCTAAGAATGAAAATTTACCAGGTTGTCACGTCTCTTCTGTTAGCTTCCGGTAACTCCCATACAAATTTTCAGATTTGTTTGAATTTTAAATTAAATCAAGAAAATCAAAGTACACCCCTTTTCATAGAGGAAAGTATCATAAAGGACACGTTTTACGTAAACAATGGCGTGAAGGACACTTTTACTTTTCAAAAATGGCATGAATGACGTTTTTCATATAGAAAATTGGCATGAAAGATACTTTTCATATAGAAAAGTGCCAGGGAAGACACTTCTTACATAGAATAGTGCTGTGGAAGACACTTTGTATGTAGAAAAGTGCCATGGAAGACACTTTTTACACAGAAAAGTGGCATGAAAAACACTTTTCATATAGAAAAGTGGCATGAAAAACACTACATATAGAAAAGTGGCATGAAAAACACTTTTTATATAGAAAAGTGTCATGGAAGATATTTTTAATATAGAAAAGTGCCATGGAAGACACCTTCCATATACAGTAAAGCGCCATGAATGACACTTTTCACATAGAAAAGTGCCATGAAAGACACTTTTCATGTAGAAAAGTGGCATGAAAAACACTTTTCATATAGAAAAGTGACATGAATGACACTTTTTATATAGAAAATTGGCACGAAAGACGCTCTTCATATAGCAAAGTGCCATGGAAGACACTTTTCTTATAAAAAGGTGACATGGAAGACACTTTTCATGAAAGACGCTGTTTACTTTTTATTCAAATACTCTTTTCATGAAGAAAAATGTCATGAAGGATATTTTCATACGAAAAGTGTCTTCTAAAATACTTTCTCTTGCTTAAACAATTAAATCTACCGTAAATTCATTACTTGCAAACAAATAAATACTCGTACACTATATTTTAAATAATTTTTTATACTGTTATATTTTCTTTTACATCCAAATTCTTGATAGCAACTAACAAAGTAGTTGCCAATAATTGTAATAGTTAATGGAATTTTTTGAAAGTCAACCAGGGATTTCTTCAACTACGCAATTACCAAAATGCAGCAGCATTTAAGGACAAATATTTTTTTCTAATAAAAAAATTTCATAAACCTATGGTTAAGCCACCGCCGATCATAATGAGTTCCAGCCGCCGACCAAAAATAGTCTGAACGCAGCCTCCAACAATTTTCTATCGTTTTCAAATCCTGGTTCTGAATGGTGGCATACAGAAAGTGTACGAAAATGAAGGGGGAAGGAGTTCTTGTGTAAGATGTGCACCAAGACTTGTCAGATTTGTTACAAGGCCTTCTCTGGTGGAAGGCCTTGACAATTCCACTGTTTGTTACCTTTGTTGACGTGTATATGTTTATTATTGTTAAAGCCGGCCCAATGTCGCGCGCGGCGTGCATGGAGTATTAATGAATCAGCTCAAGTCGAATGAATCCCTAGTCGGGCAGAGACCGGCTCAGCTCGAAAATACTGCCGGCGCTGGCGTCTGGAATCATCGGCTACAACAGCAGCGCATACTACTTTAGAGTCGGTTTGTTATTAGCGACGCTTAACAAAAGTTTAATAATATATTATTAGGTAGTGTCGATTGTGATATCGCCTGGCAAACATATTAAAACCCGTTCTCAGCTGAAGTCCAATGACGATAATTGATAGATAACCGACGATAGTCTTAAACTTGAAAATAGCAAAAAAAAGGAAAACAAAACAAAAATAAACAAATCTACTTGTTTGCAATCATATCAATCAACGTGTCGTTAGTACACTTCAGAAATTGTTGAAACAAAACCCCGGCCATCGGCATCTTTACTTTATTGATACAATCAATCAATTTGCGGTCATAAAATCGTAAGGTAAATAAATGAAAATTCAAAATGTTGCAAAACAAGTCAAATCTCCGGAACCAAAAGAAAAGAAAACCCGCTTCAAAGTACATCTAATGCTTAAATTATGTAACAGAAGTATAAAAATGTTGTTTCAATTTTACTCG
The DNA here is from genome assembly GCA_019455685.1 of Philornis downsi. Lineage (NCBI taxonomy): Eukaryota > Metazoa > Arthropoda > Insecta > Diptera > Muscidae > Philornis > Philornis downsi. The sequence goes on along the minus strand of JAHXMU010000120.1, from coordinate 604,121 downwards.
TAAAATGTGTTAACCAATTTTGTAATTCGTACGGGCAACCTCCCTTTTGGTGTTTTCTCTTGTTTTTGTTAGTTTTGTGGCTTATTTTCGTATGCCAAAAGATGTTTTGCAGATAGTCGAAACCAAATCGTGCGTCACATTTCAATTGTGGCTGGCTGTAATTGTATCGCCGTAGCCACCCCACCCACCCACAAGTAAAGTGCAGCTAAAACATCGGTTTTCGTACGAATTGCCAGTTAATATGAACTGAAAATAATCGTCCAACTATTCATTCAAGTGTCACACACAACCGCATTAAACAATTCATTTGGAAATAGTAAAAAAAATCAATCAATAATCACACAAACTTACAGTGCTAGTGTTGTTATTAATCTTGACATAGATCGTTATGTGTCTTAAAATGGCTCGTTTATAGTTTTTGTTTTGTTTTTTATTTTCGCGTCTTCAAGAAGTTTGTAAGGAGTTGCATGGATTACGATGCTGTACTAATTAAACTTTACGTGGATGAGAAAATTTCTTTCAAAATTCAACTACTTTTAGAAAATGTGAATACAAAATAAAAGTTCATTAGAGACTGTAATCGCAGCATAATTAATTTCGTTCGAAATTGTGATTTTTCGGGCACATTTAAAGGCCAGCATTATGTTTATACTTTTCGCGGTGAAACTCCTTATAAAAAAATGGTAGTGAATTCTCATGCTACATTTTTCCAGGGGCGTGTAAATTTTCCTAAATATTATTTAAATTTTCTTTTTTGGTTTCCAACACTGAAATCCAAACAACTTACTTTTTGCGTCCTAACATGTTCGCTAATATAATTCTAAACCAGTGAAATGAAATTGCAATACCCAAAATAAGTTCACAGCTTTACAAATGTTTGATAAAATATATTATAGCATTTGTTCTTCCGATTTCAGTGTTGGAAAATAACCCAACTTATGTAGTTTCCAACACTGAAATCCAAACAACTTACTTTTTACGTCTTAATATGTTCGCCAATTTAGTTCTAAACCAGTGAAATGAAATTGTAATACCCAAAATAAGTACACAGCTTTACAAGTGTTTGATGAAACATAATATGGCATTTGTTCTTGCGATTTCAGTGTTGGAAATAACAGAAGATGTAAGTAAAATTGTATTACAATTTCGTTTCACCAGTTTCATTGTTGTGCTATTTTTCAACACTGTAATCCGAAGAAGAAATATTTTGGCTTTACGATACGTTTGCTATATATATATTTATAGCGATATGTTTTTTGTACTACAATTTCACTTCACTGATTTACTACTATATTTTCGAGCTTATTATGACGTTGAAAGTAGATCTCATCTCGTTTTCCAACACTGAAATCGGTTGAAATATTTATATGTTCGATAATTCGTTTGCAAAATCATGCAATAGCCTTTTTCTCTTGCAATTCCATTTCGCAAGTTTACGAATCTACGAATATTTGTTCTCCCAATTTCAGTGTTGGAAACCAATAAAAAAACGTTAACGTTGCCTTTTTAGAAAACTGTTGTATAAATTTAGCTTGAAATTGTTGTTTTTTATGTGGAATAGAAAGTCCGAAAAGTACCACTCTTAAGCAAAAAAATAAAAAAAAATCTGCACAGAAGGTTAGTCACGTAAACATGCATGCCAGAAGCGGTGTGATAAATCGCCATGTTCTTGTCAAAAAGTACTTTAAATTAAAGCACGAGGAAAGAAGCAAAATTATAACTTTCTGCAGTCCTCCGCTTAGAAATTATGGAGGCACATCCGATTTTTATTAAATTAGTCACTGTTTAATCAGTCGATTTTTTTAAATTCTGTCATGCCTTATAAACAAAAATTAAAGTTGCTGCTGGATGATGAGTTGTAAAGAAAAAAATTAATTTAGGAAAAGCGAACAATTTGTATGGGAGATATCAGCAATCCCACAAATATATCATCTAACTTATTAAGGCGTAAAAACAGTTTTTCCCCAAAGCAAAGTCGCTTATTTCTTCACGAGGAAAGAAAATTTCGATACCGTTTTCCTCGTGAAAAAAGAACATTTTATCCAGCTTGTGGCAGGCGAGAATTTATATTGTTTTCTCTTTTTTTTAATGGAATCATAACTGTCTTCCATTGTATGACAAATACGACATGTACTCGTACGTCATAAAATGTTCGATAATATATTTGTAAAATTGTATTGCAATTTAATTTACAGTGTTGGAAACCAACACAAAAAATACAACTTAAGAAAATTTTCTAAGTGAAAAAACACAGTACTGTTTGATTGAAAAATATACTTCCAAATTTCACGAACATTTTTTATACGGAATTTCGCTGCGATAAGTCAGTATAATTCCAGCCTTGTACTGAAATCAACTATTCGATACTCAAAAGAATTAAGTTAAATAGATAAGTATCGGTATATATTGAAAAGTATTGATATTAGAAATATTTTCAACCAATGAGTAGCGCATTTTGTGGTTGACATTGTCAGTGCCTTTTTGCCGCTAGTAACTCATCAGACAAAGGGCAACAATTTTTCTTATTACCAAAATGCGAAGCCACAAAGTAAAATTGGTTAACTTGTAAGCATCGGTAGAATGTAAAAGCTGAAGCCTACACAACGTCTTGCAGTCTTCAGACGCTTTCTTTGCGAGCATTATATAAGGAGATCACACATTAATCGGTTGGTCTGTCAGATTTTATACTATTTGAGAAAATTTGCTAATGTGCAGAATAAAAATTTAGCTAAATTAATATATCATTCCCTTAAAGCGGACAACAAACCAACATACTGGTCTGAAATATTTAACCCTATTTGTGGTTAATTGGGGGTTAAATGTTCATACTAAATGTATGTCATTTTTCTTCAAACCTATCACACCACTCTATTACAGCTTCATAGTTTAAACCAGTTATATTGTTCAATATTTATATACCGGTAGTTTATGTAGATTACATTATAGATACGGAAGAATTTATGCGCTCTCTCTATTAAATGATCGTCAGGAATGACTTACTATTGAGATGATTTTTTTCATAATTTTTATTTTGCGTTTTATTAATTTCTTGTTTGTTATGTATAAACAAGCTGTTCTTGAACGTTAAGCCAAATTGTTAAGTCTTATAAAATTTGCACTTCTCTTGATCATAACGACTTGGAGAACGACTTGTGAGTGTGAACACCACAACAGAACTTTTTTCAATTTTTGTCTTCCTCAAATCTTTTTATAATAAAATGGTAATGGTTGTTGATCTTGTTTTGCTTTAACATACGTCACGAACCACAAGGTTGGCCAAACTTCATGCGTAACTGACAAATTTAGCGACGTTGCCACGGCAACACAACTTTACAAACTTTACGAACTTTATAAATACAGGGTGTCCCATTTTGGTGCCATTTTGGTAAACATTAGTCTTGACAGTTCATATTTGGCAGTCGTTAAGTAGAGACGTGGCAAATTTGTTATGGAAAAATATCCGATAAACCAACGTGTTTTAATCGTTAAAACATTTTAAAAAAATCAATCATCGATTACTGTGACGATGAGAAAGTTACGTGAAATTTTTGGGAGAAACAACGTGCCAATAAGACACACTATTTACCGTGTAGTGAATGATTTCGAAGAAAGAGGGTCTATAGCTGATAGGGCCAAGCATGGACCACAACGTACTGCAAGATCGGCTGAAAACATTACTGCTGCTCTAGAAAGTGTTCAAAAAATCCATCAACCTCAATTCGACGCCGTGCTCAAGAGCTTGGTCTTCAAAGAACAACTTTGGCTACAATTTTGCACAAGGATTAGCATTTGTTTCCATTTAAGATTCAGTTGACACACGAGCTTCTTCTACAAGAATAGTCGGTTCTGGTCAATGGAAAGCGCTCAAATTATTCATCAGTCACCTTTGCATCCATTAAAAGTGACAGTCGGGTGTGCAACTTGGTCAGGAGGAATCATTGGACCTTACTACTTTTAAAACTGAAAACGGCGTAACGGTAACTGTCAATGGGGAGCGATATCGTGATATGACTGAAAACTTCTTAACGCCACAACTGCATGCTTTGGGCTTGATTAACATGTGGTATCAACAAGACGGTGCCACATCGCATACAGCCAGCATAACAATGGAATTACTGCGTGAACTCTTTCCTCAACAAGTTATTTCAAGAAATGCTGATGTTGATTGGCCTCCACGGTCGCCTGATTTGGCTGCTCCCGACATCTTTTTATGGGGATATCTGAAAAGCAAGTTTTATGCAAACAAACCAGAAACGCTTGAGCAACTTAAACAAAATATTCGTGATGAAATTAATGAAATACCGCGTGAAATGTGTGACAATGTAATGAAAAATGTGTCCTAAAGGTCTCGCATTTGTGAGGATAATAGAGGCGGACATTTGTCTAATATTGTATTCCATACATACATAATTGTCAACATTAAATAAAACATTTATCAATATAAGATACATTCTCTTTCATTTAATCAAAAATTATAAACAAACAAATTAGTATACCTTCCTGACGGACACCCTGTATATTAGAGAACATATCTTTGGTTACAAGCAAAAACGACTTAAGTGGATTTAGGACAAAGACGAATTTGTCCATTATTATTGTGCTGATTCCGATGCATATTTACGTCTAATTCGCATTCCAAATTTCCATGAAGTTCACAAAATAACAAACAGTTTTCAAAACGGCAATTTTTGAATAATTACGTAATATCTCTAATTATTGACATTAGTAAGAACGCATTTTTTGCTAATAATCTTTATATCATTTTTTCGCTGGTTTATGACATCTTCAACAATGATCTGAAATAGAACTATCACTATATTCATATCTTCCACTCATTTGCAGCATAGTTCAGTACGTAGTAGGCATTCAGTAACCTGCAAATCAGTGAATGAAAATGAACTACATTGCCACGCCCTTAAGGCATACGTAAATGGACCGATTTATAAAAAAACAGTCGTCCTTCTATAAGTCCTATATCCTTCTATAAGTCAGTTAATTATAATTTTTCTTTACTTTTATTTTGCTTTAATTTAAAGCATTTTTTTTATGAGAATCTAGCGATTTATTACGCCCTTTCTGATACTCGTCTCCACAAAGAGTGAATATATATGTAAATCTGTACCTGGTACTCCCCATACAAGTTACCTAATTTAACCCGTTTTTCGGTTTCAGAAGTCAAGTTAAATACAACGTACGTAAAGCTATGATATCATTAAAAATTTTATTTCATTATAATGCTTGGACTTTGCCATTATGTACGAAATATGATGTCATTTAAATGACCACCTCTGGATTGGTTGCAGCAGTGGATACTTTTGAGATAGTTTTCAACCACTTTTTTGCACATTTCGGGCGGTATCTCGGTGATAACATGACGAATAATATTGGTTTTCAAATGCTTCAACATTTGAGAATTATCCGCGTAAATACGATCCTTGACGTAGCCCTACAAAAAAAATCTAACGACGTCAAATCGCATGATCTTGGTGGGCAATTGACGTCGCCAAGAAGAGAAATTACGCTTTCTGGAAACTTCGCATACAATAAAGCCAAAATCGGTTGTGTTGTTTTTGTAACCATATGTGTTTTTAAAACTATATGTACTTATCGTTCAGTTCATAATAATCAATTGCAGGCCAAAAAAAGTCAGTTATCACACGGCTATAGCGCTTTGAATTGACGGTAACGGTTCCTCCAGCGTCATTTTCGAAAAACTGCGGCCCAATGACACCTCCACACCATAATGCGCACCAAATAGTCACTTTTTTGGGGTGCAACAACTTTCTACAATCACTTCTGGATTCTCCGAGCACCACATGAGACAATTTTGCTTGTTAACTTAACTACCGAGTGAGAAATCAGCTTTATCCTTGAAGAAAGTTTTATTCGAAAAATCAGCATTGAAAGTCTGTTGCTGTCAAACAGCCTGTCCAGTCAGCATTTCTATGGCGTTGTGAATGGGCCCCCGGCTTTAATTCTTGCGTGAATTGGACTCAATATGGGTGAATGTGCACCAATATTTACACAATATAGGTGAAGGTGCAAATCTAAATGCAAAATGCGCCATAATCAGTCGTAAGATTAGTCCAATTGCTGAGAACGCCGTGGAATCGACAAATTCGGATTATCCACCACACTTTTGCTAACAGAAGCAATATTTTTGGCAGTGCATATATTGCGATGATGCACAGAGGCCTGACCACATCTGTAACGCTTCCAGTCTCTTCAAATGTCTTTATAACCTTGCCTATTCCTTGCACAGTAGGTTGATGAATCACCGGGTTGATGGTCATACGTGATCACGATCACAGTGTGATCCTGAACATGGTGCCTGACATAACAGGCACTATTAACTACACTCTGCCTGAACCACTGTTCGACAAGAAGTACCATATACTTACGAGTATAGTAGATAGAGACACGTGGAAATGTAGAACTCCTGGTACAAGACTATATGTCGACTTCTACACTGACGGCTCAAAATTAAATGATCAGGTAGGTTTCGGCATCTACTCTAAATACCTAGGGCTAAGTATAGCAAGAATGCTACCTGTAGTGTTTATCCGGCCGAAATTTTTGCCATTAGGGAAGTGGCAGAATGGCTGAGATATAACGTCCTCACCACGGTGGGAATTAACATATTCTCTGACAGTCAAGCTGTCGTTAAATCCCTGGATTCTGTCTTCCTGAAATCAACATCAGTCCTGAATTGCCACATATCTCTTAACGAGATTGCTCAGCATTTCAAAACTCACCTTATGTGGGGTCACAGGGACATACCAGGGATCTGCACAGCAGACGAACTAGCAAGACTAGAGACAACCTTACAGACTCCAGCCGCCTCTGGCCACTTGCAAGCTCCCACTGCGAGATAGAGCATTTTTAGTTAGAAATGGCAGATGGGAGTCTATCCGAGACTGTAATCAATCCAGACAGATGTGGTCTCGCCTAGATTTGAAGCGTTCACACACACTGCTGTCGCTATCAAGACCCGACGTCCCGTTGATTGTATCCGTCATGACGGAGCATTGTCTGACTGGAAGACATGCAGTGAGATTGAGGGTTGCGACTAGTGACTTCAGCAGGAGCTGCGGGGATGAAGAGGAGGAGGAGTCCACAGAACATCTTCTCCGCAATTACCCCGCCCTGGCGAACAATCGGGGATCAACACTGGGCTCTTATTTCTTTAGGGACCTAGGAGATCTGGATTATATACATATACCTATAGATATTGTCCGACTTAAGAGCTTCTTGAGGCGCTCAGGATGGTTCAACGGGGAAAACTAGGGGCATCCATATCTCTAGTTTTCGTGGTATCACAGTAGACTACACAGTCTAAGTGAGTCTGTCTATTCAGACTGCCACACTGACCAAACCTAACCTACGCGTTTTTCGGTTGTTATACGATCCATATTCGTAAATTTCACAAAATAAATAACACTTTAGATGACAGGTAACTGCTGACAGCCTGGCCAAATCGGCGGTTTTGAAACCAATAAATGCATAACCCGTTGTATATCACTTCATACGTCAAAAGTTTAAGGCGTGTACACTTAGTGTGAACAGTGACATTACTCAATGACCGGCTCTGGGGTCACTATTATTTATGTTGTCGAAATTGTTCATGATAGCTGTTTGTTATTTATTTTTATGTGTTGATGATATTCATCTTTTTTCAGGGGTATTTTAGTTAATAGCTTGCGATATAGTATTAATTAATTGTGTGCTCTGAATAATTGATGAAATGGTAATAACATAAAACCATAGCTATTATATTTAATTTGTCGCTCTATTCTTTTCCGCACTTTGGTATTTACAATAAGCAGTGTTGAGGGGTATGTGAATCAAATGAAGTATCTTGATATAACATTCGACAAATATCTTGATTTTCGTATCCATATTGGCTCTTTATTTCCAAAGATACTATAATATTTACTCTAAGGATGTTATAGAACTTGAACATATTCATGCCAATCCATATTAAAGAGAGGCTCTCTCCTACTTTGCTCATGTGCCAAAGTTTTGTTTGGCATTGCAGTTTTTTTCGGGAACATATCTTGGTTGAATAAGAAAAGTTAAGAGAATTTTTAATATTGTCATGAGATATATGCAGAGTTTTATATGCTATGATCATGCTATACTATTAATGCTATATAATTTTTAAGACATTTATTGAATTTTTAATCATGAGGTTATTTCATAAATGTATTATATCCACTTATAATCGCTACCATTGCTACGAAGTGGATTTAAATTTTCAAGATATGCTACTACACCACAACACATAATTCTCCCCATAGGGGTCTCTGTTATATTTTCGGCTTCCGCTGCACCTACGAGGGCTGTCCAAAATTAGCCGACCAAACATAGCAGACACAAAAAAAAGTTGGGAAAAATTATCTTTATTTTTCTACATAATCTCCCTTCAGATCGATACATTAACTTCTATACCCTGTTTATAGTAAGAACTGTCAAACTCCTTAAAATAGCCATCAACCGCAGACTCCATCTCTTTTTAGTTGGCAAATCATTCACCGCCGACCTATTTTTTCAAGTTTGGAAATAGGGAGCTAAAACTGGCGAATAAGGCGCATGATAAAGCTATTCAAACTTTAATGAATTTATTTTGGCTATCGCGGTAGTGCATGTGTGAACAGGAGCATTGTTTTGATGAAACAACACTTTATTTTTTGCCAATCTCGGCCTTTTTTCCATAATTTCATCATCTAAACGCTGCAATGAATTAGCATAATGTTCGCCTTTGAGGGGTTTTCCTTTCAGAAGATAATCAATAAAAATAATCCTATGTGTACCCCAAAAACGGACGCCATGAACTTGCCTGCAGATGGAACCGTTTCGCCTTCTTTACCATATCTAGACCCATGTCCCATCCATGGTTGTAAATCCACACAAAAATTCGGCTTTATTGCGGTGAAACATCGCCAAACACTCTACTGAAACATCTTCACGACGCTGTTTTTGCTTGGTTGAAAGCAAGCGCGGCACCCATCTTGCACACAGCTTTCTCATCTTCAAATTTTCGTCAATAGGAGATGTATAGCATTTTTTGAAATGCCTATCATTTCAGCTTACTCACGTACCTTTAGCCGACGAGTATCCAATATCATATTGTGGATTTCCCCAACTACGTCTGGCGTGGACATCTCAATTGGTCGACCACTACGGTGTTCGTCTTGGCAGTTCATACGGCCTCACTTAAACTCTGCTACGCAATAACTTACAGTCGTAAAAGAAGGAGCAGACTCCTCCAAAGTAGAATCTAGCTCGGCTTTAGTATTGGTTGGACTGAGACCTTTCAAATGGGAATATTGAATTACATAACGGTGTTCAATTTTTTCCATGTTTAAAAATTCACTGAGATCATTTACTTTTGATGGCTCAAATAAAAATACTAAAACATATGTTTTATAAGGTTGCCAATTTTCACCAAAAATATTTTTGCTAAACTACTGGCACCAACTGCACGTCAGGTCGGCTAGTTTTGGGACCGCCCTCATTCGAATCAAGCTCCCTAACACAAATATGTCACATTTGCATTCAATTAACTTTAGTAGCCTATCGTTCATTATGCATTCATCATCGACACTTGACTTTTTTTTACGCATTGACTATATTATTGCATTTTGTTGGGGAACCATGTTATACGTTTCGCATTTAATAATTATATTCATATACGATTATGTATATATATAGTATTTTTATATATGTTATTTCTTTTTGATATCCGCTGTTGTGGTAAAATTTTTTTTATAAATTTGTTTATTTATAATTGGACTTTTCACTCTTTGGGAATGAAATGAAATAATATGGAAGGCATATATCGGACGGTCCAAATGAAGTTATTTTTATATCTACGATCAACTGGAGATCGAAACCAACGCCATCCTAATGGCATACGGACATAATGACATACGAACTCGTAGTGCCCGTCAGTTATGATGAATACTGTTTTGATGAATTTTCGATCTCCTGTTGATGATAGCCCATCTAAAAATCCAGAGTTGTAAAATATCTCTGTTCAGCTAGTTGTGCAAGAAGCTCGTCTATTATTGGCATAGGATATAGCCGTTAAATAGTAATTTTGCTGAGCTGCCGATAGTCAACACACATTCTGTATTCGCCGTTCTACTTGTCTACTAATACAACAGGACGAAATTCGCAAATTAATTGTCGTATGACTAGATTTCTAAGTTGGCGATTTTTGACTGTTAAAATAACGAACTTCCTGACATTACTAATTTGCACAGTGCGGCAACTCCAGATTTTTAGCTATTGCATTGCTTTACATTGCCTATGTGGGTAGGCGGGTGTTTCCTAAGATGCTTTGTACCGCTTACCCCTAAAACGCAAGCCTCTCTACCCGATCCTGTAATTAAGCAGGCAAAGGATGCTGCTTGCGTACAAAAACAAAGTAGTGTGGCCTTGTGCCAGGCGCCCTAGGAACAGGTGGATTATGTCTTGTGATTCACATATGATATGACATTAAACTGATCTTGGAACTCGTTTTTCGAAAACCAAGTAAAGGGGATAGTCATAGTTAAACAAGACACAGCCTGCCAACAGGTGCGGTAGTAGAGAAGCCGTCGGGAGATATCAGAAGATTTATCTTTTCCGTTTTTAACAGTTGTACGGCCAGAGGGATCTGGTTAATAGACTATGATTGGAGCATGGCATGCTTTGCTGTGTTGATATTCTCTCCTCGGACATTGAAAATCTATGCCGTAGATAATGGATTACCAGTTCCATGCGAGGTATGATAAAGTAAAACTGGAGTAGCTTGTCTGCGAAACCCAGACTTCTTCTCTTCTGGTAGCACGGCTGACCAGGAGACCAAGGAACATTGTTGCTTCCTGGTCAATGGTGTTGGACAACTAATGGGCGCATCGTGCTGGTTGTGGCTGTCCGAACAAGTGTTTTCATTGCTTTTGCGTTGCTTCTGGATGCGTTGCTGAAGGAAGGCAGAAACTTGGAAAACACTGTTCATGTCTATCCGAGGCCTTTCTAGATTACCGCAACTCCTACCCTGGGGATAGCTCACTTCATACCAAGTGACTACAATGGTACTTTGGCCGAGAGAGGGAGCGGGCCCTGAGGATGTTTTCCAAGGGACCTACTTCTAATCTCTGGTAGTTCGACTAATAATTTCTTGATTAGTTTGGGTACCCCAAAGGGGTAGAAAACAGCACCTGTGTGATGGCACACCATGGGTAAGGCTATCAAAGCGAGACTCATGTAAAACCTACACATTTGATTTGATTTTACATTGCCTAATAAAACCTGAGGAAAGTCGACAGGGTAACCTCGCCTCTTCTGATATCCCCTATACATATGCCAGATTTAACTCATATTTAATATTTTTTAAGCAGTTGCACTGAATTCAGGCAGATTTGTGATAGCCTTATGTTTGGGGATGAATTGTCCAGCATTCCCCGGCTCTTTCGATTACCTTCCGTACAAATTTATTGATTTCCCGAAATTTAAATTTTGACCTGTAAACCCTAAATAGTAGACCTAACCTCACCCAAAATTGTTGTCAATTGCATTAAATTCTAATGCTGGATACAAGTTAAAAAAAAACCCCAGAGTTTCTGGTAACTCCCATAAATGCCACCTAAATTAACCCATATTTTCCTCTATTCCTATCCTTTAACATATCTTCAGCCGAAAAAATAAAATGGCAAAAATGTAACATCCAGAAGAAAACGTTTAAAATATCAAGTATCTTTTGACCAAATGACCTTTTAAGTCGACTGAACAATTTCCATCTATTTAGCTAACTGCCTGGTAGATACGAGAACGTCAATTATTTGCCTCAGCGACATACGAAGGCGGTCCCAAAACTAGCCGACCTAACAAAAAAGACACAAAAATATTGGGAAAAATCTTCTTTATTTTTCAATATAATCTCTTTTTAGTTCGATACACTTTTTCCAGAGATATTCAATAGCTTCTATACCCTGTTTGTCCGTAGTAGTCTGAGGGAGCTTAATCTGGAGAATAGAGTGCGTGATGAAGCAATCAAACTTTAATTAATTAATTTTCGCCATCGCAATAGTGGATGTGTGAACTGGAGCATTGTCTTGATAAAACAACGCTTTCTTTTTCGCCAAGTTCGGCCTTTTTTCCATAAATTCATCACCTAAACGCTGCAATAAATTAAAATAATATTCCGCTTTGATAATTTTTCCTTTATAATAATAATCCCATGCGCATCCCGAAAAACAAACGCCATGACCATGCCTGCAGATGGAACCGTCACCCTCTGTTTTGAGCGGACCTATTTGTTTTTCGATTTTAAAAGTAAAGTTATAATTTCGATAAAACTTTTGTTTCATTATAATGTTTGGATCTTGCCATTATGTACGAAATACAATGTAATTTAAATGACCGTGGATTGGTTGCAGCAGTGGATCCTTTTGAAAATAGTTGGATTGTTTTGAGATAGTTTTCGACCACTTTTTCGCACATTTCGGGCTATATTTCGGCGATAACTTTGCGAATGTTGGTTTTCAAATGCTCTAATGTTTGGCGATTATCCGCGCAAGCACGGTCTTTGACGTAGCCCCACAAAAACAATATAACGGTGTTAAAACGCATGATCTTGATGGCCCATTGACGTCGCCAAAACGTGAAATTACGTTTTTTGGTAACTTCTCATACATAAACCGGTCTTCTTGAAACCACATAAGAGGTGTGATAAAAAAAATTGTCAGTTTGTTTTTGAAAGAAAAAAAGGTTAGTCGTGTTTTTGTGTGCTCTTCGATATTTTACTATTCGAAAAAATGGATCGAAGAAACTGCATTAAGTTTTGTGTAAAAAATGAAATTAAATGTGCAAGGACATTTGAAATGTTGACTGTGGCGTTTGGCGAGTCTACTATGAGCAGAACACAAGTTCAATTGTGGTATAACCGGTTTAAGGAAGGCCGAGAAGATGTCAATGACATGCTCGTCCTGGTCGCCCGAACACGTCAACAACCAATGAAAACATTGAAGCAGTGAAGAAAATGATTTTGGATAATCGTCGAATCATTATTAGAGAGGTTGCTGATGATGTTGTCATATCGTTCGGCTCATGCCAAGCAATTTTTACGTATGTTTTAGGCATGAAACGCGCAGCAGCGAAGATTGTTCCAAAATTATTAAATTTTGAGCAAAAACAACGTCGCATGGACATCGCTCAGGAGCTGTTGAACGTCGTCAACGACGATCCAGATTTCTTCAAAAAGGTCATAACTGGTGACGAATCATGAGTGTATGCCTATGATATTAGAACCAAAGCCCAATGGAAGCGTCCAGAAGAGCCAAGACCGAAAAAAGCGCGTCAAGTTCGGTCAAATGCGAAGGATTTGCTCTCTGTTTTCTTCGATTGCAATGGCGTCATGCATCATGAAATCTTGCTACAAGGTCATACGGTCAATACGAAATACTACCTTGAAGTTATGCGCCGTTTGGGTCATGGATTTTGACCCATGATAACGCACCACATCGATGCTTGTGCGTGAGTTTTTGGCCAAAAACAAAACCGCAATCATGCCTCAACCACTGTATTCACCGGATTTGGGCCCCGCTGACTTTTTGCTCTTCCCAAAACTGAAGATACCGATGAAAGGAAAGCGTTTTGCTACCATTAAGGAGATAAAAGATAAATCAAAACAGGAGCTGTTGACGATACCAAAAAGCGCGTTTTAGAAGTGTTTCGAGGATAAGAAGAAACGCTGGCACAAGTGTATTATATCTGAGGGGGACTACTTTAAAGGAAATAAAGTAGAAATTGATGAATAAATAAATACTTTTTGAAAAAAATTGAAATAACGGTTATATTTTTATCACACCTCGTATCTTTCAGTTCATAATCATCATGATACAGTTGCAGGCCAAAAAAGTCATACAGATGTAGCGCTCTGAATTGAAATTCGGATTATCCACTTCACTTTCCCTAACAGAAGCGTTGTTTTCGGCAGTGCGTACATTGCACATTTGTAACGCTTCCAGTCTCTTCAAATGTCTTTATAATCTTGTCAATTCTTTGCACATTAGGTCGATTATGTCGGCCGTAATCTTCCCATAATGCATGAAAAGTGCCCACGTGTGAATCACCACTTTGTAGTAAGTTTTAACCATTTTTACGCATTCTCAGGTTGTTAAACGATCCATAGTCGTAAATGCAAGCATGTATTTAACAGCTGTTAGCCTTGCCAGACCGGCGGTTTTGAAACCACTAAATGGATAACTCTATATTATTGAAAAAAATTTTAAAAAATGCCAAAGCTTTATTTGGAAATAAAAACAAATGATTCATCGTACAGAAAATAAAAAAATAAAAATAAAAACCACTCAGCTTATTTTACCTCTGTCGAAAAGAAATCATTTGGCAAAGTTCTTGACTACACCGTCTAGTTCTTTTATTATCTATTTAGTTCTTAGTGTAAGTTAATTTACTTGAAAGCAGTGCAGAGCATTGGGAACGATTTGTCTTTTGGTTCATCAAAGCCATGCATTCATTACAAATGCAGATTATAGCTCACCAAATAAAAAAAATATATTTGGTTGTGAATAAATTATTTAATTAAGTCGGTCACTCAGTTTATGAAAGGCTTACTCCAATGTACACATAGTGTGTTGGACACTATAATTAGGTCGAAAAGTAAGGAGAAAGGGTCATTAACCGAATATGAAAATTTTCAAAACACTGACAACCGTTTGTAAAGAAGAAACTTTGTATACAATTAACCAATATAGGGTTCGATTTCCGTACTCAGTATGCGGACGCAAGAACAAATGTTTTTCTTTCTCTTTGTAATTCATTGTCATCCACATTTGTGCATAATTTATATTTGTAGGGTATGCGCATAGAAGCATTTTAAAATCGAAATATTTATTGTGTGGATACTTATGACTGCCAGTGTATTTACATTTAAAATTAATATTTAGTGTAATCCAGACGTATCTAAAGGGTTTGACGCTCGAAGTGTTACCAACTTCACACACACTGTAGCAACTAAACGGCTAATGACAGCGCGCTCATTTTTTAACTAGCATCAGTCTGTTATGTTATTAACAAGCCTACAATTTATGTCGCACTTATCGAAATTGTATTCAAACGCAACAGTGTTATTGTTTCATGTTTGCCTGCAAAATTGCAACTAGCTATTATTATTGAGCCACAACATTTAAATGTGAAAGAAATGTGCGTTCATTGGACCATTACACGTTACAATGATACTGGTAACATAAAAAGAGCACCATGGAGGTGGACATTTAAAAACAGTAACATCGCCAGAAATGGTTCGAAAGGTGACAACCAAAACTCAACGTAATTCACGATAAAGCGCAATTCAATTGGCGAAAAATGTCAATGTGTCCGTTCGTAGCATGGGGCGTGCATTAAAAAATAAGCTATGATTAAAGCGCTACATAATACAAAAATATAAGATTTAACACCTGTATAAAAGATAGTTCGTCTAGCAAAAGCAAAGACATAAATGTTCGCATCAACACTCGCACTCGTTTGTTGCGAGTTTAGACATGAGAACTGTAAGGACATACAATGACTTTAACTATCCGCAAACAAGAGGATTATAATATAAAGCTCATTTTGTGCATTTCCTATATTAGGGTAGGAAACAAAATTTTTTGAAAAAATAAACAAAAAATGCATATAATATATATGTATAAACAGCAAAGAAAATTTCATTCTTTCGTACATTCTTAGATCTGTATAGAGGTATATAAAAATTTTGTGCATAAGCGAATATGAGAGGGGGTGCTGCATGAGATATGCAGTAGGGGGAAGTCCAAATTTGGCACCAAGAAATTCTAGTGAAACTTAAACACAAGCTGTGGTAAATAATTTCGTGCTAAACTTACAGATGATCACTGAAACGAAACGATTGTGAACTATAAAAGTTTTTGGGAGGACCTATTCTGGCGTCGTCCATCGAGTTTCTTTGTCGAACACAGCAGATTTGTAAACCATCCACATGGCACGACCCATGTAATTGCTGTATGATTTTTAATTAAAAAACAATAATATTTTTATTTAATATTATTTGTTCATGCCATTAAATATTATCTGTCTGTACTTAAAGCATATTCACGTCATATGAAATACGACCTTTTCTGATAAAAAAATTATTAGTTAGAGTGCAAATAGAAAGACAATTCAGATCAGCCAATTGCTCTGGTGATGGTTTCTGCCACGGTAACTGCCGGACGCTTACCACTCGTTTTCATTGAACACGATGTAAAAGTAAATCAACAAATTTACCATAAAAAGATTTTAAATGTTGCTGTATTACCTTGTGCGCGTCAACACTTCGTCACCACCTCACCGTGAAACCCAACGTTTTTTTACAAGAAAACGTTTGTTTTCAACAAGGGCTACCATATTCTCCGTCCTTAAACCCAATGGATTTTTCCACATGGTCCCTTCTGGAAGCCAAAATATTAACTGGAAGATATGAACTGATCCTTGAAGATTGCTCTTCGTATAGAATGGGGCATAATACAATCAGGCCACATTCATGCAGCGTGTGAAGCTCTACCGGACAGACTCCATGCTATTATCCGCGCTAAAGATGACAAAATTTTTAATATTTTAAATATTCTCCAATACACTGAAGTTTTTAAATAAAAAAAAATCAAAATTTAGAAAATTACAGCATTATTAATTAATTTGATTACGCAAAATATTAAATTTGGTAAGCAAATTTCTTGGGATTCCTGGACAAATTGCCGGGAAGACGGGAAACGAAATTAGGCAAATCCAAAGCTTACCAAAAATTACATTTTGTTTGAATATTTTTGTTCCGAGCTGAGGCCTACGAGGGCGATCCCAAAACTAGCTGGCCTAACAGAAAAGACACAAAAAAGTAGGGAAAATGTTCTTTATTTTTTAAAATAATCCTTTAACTCGATACACTTTTTCCAGTGATATGCAATAGTTTCTATACTCTGTTTATAATAAGAACGGCCAAACTCTTTAAAATAGCCATCAAGCGCAGACTCCCCCAAATCTTTTACCACCAAGTCATTTTTTCAACTTTAGAAATTGTCCGAGGGAGTTAAATCGGAATTAAGGAATTCGCACTTTAATTCATTAATTTTGGCCATCGCAACAGTAGATGTATGAACTGGAGCATTGTCTTGATGAAACAACATTTTATTTTTCACCAAATGCGTCCTTTTTTCATAATTTCATCACATGAACGCTACAATAAATTAGCATAATATTCGTTGTTCATCGTTTTTCCTTTCTGAAGATAGTCAATAAAAATGATATCATGCGCATCCCAAAAAAAAATAGACGTCATGAGCTGTACTGCAGATGGAACCGTATTCGCGCTCTTTGGACACGATTCTCCCATTCTAGTCCACTGCTTTGACTCTTCCTTTATCTCATGTGCGAAGTGGTGGATCAAAATCGACGCAAAAATTCGACTTTTTTGTGGTGAAACATCGCCAAACACTCTACTGAAACATCTTCACGACGCTGCTTTTGCTCTATTGAAAGCAAGCGTGGCACCCAACTTGCATGCAGCATTCACATTTTCGAATCTTCGATCAATATACGATATGTAGCACTTTTTGAAATGCCTATCATTTCAGCCAGCTCACGCACCTTCAGCCGACGATCATCTAATACCATTTTGTAGATTTTTTAACAGAGTCTGACGTAGACATCTCAGCTCGTACGGCCCCGTTTAAATTCTGCTACCCAATATTTTACAGTCGTAAACGAAGGAACAAACTCCTCCAGAGTAGTGTCTAGCTCGGCTTTAATATCATCCAACGGTCCTCCAATACCATTTTGTGGATTTTCTTAATCGTGTTTGAAGTTGATACCTCAATTGGTCGACCACAACGGTCTTCGCCATGGCACTCATACGGCCTCATTTAAACTCCGCTATCCAATATTTTACAGTCGTAAACGAAGGGGTAGACTCCCACAGAGTAGTATCTAGCTCGACTTTAATATTGGTTAGACTGAGACCTTTCAAATGGAAATATTGAATTACATAACAGTAACCAATTTCCCCCATGTTTACAAATTCACTAAGATCGTTTACTTTTGATGGTTCAAATAAAAATACTAGTCAACGTGGCGTTTTGAAACTGAATACATATGTTTTATAAGTTTGCACTTTTCGCCAAAATATTTCTTTTTTTCCAAAATACTGGCACCATCTATACGTCATGTCGGCTGGTTTTGGGAACCCCCTCACAAACTAATTTATATATTTATTTATCGCCCTTACAATATATTTACGTAGCCGAGGAAAGAATTATTGTCAGTATTATTTCCATTTCGAATTGTGCGTTCGTTCAGTAAAGACGTGTTCGCGCGTGAGAATAATTGTGGAAAAACCTGTGGAATTTGGAAATGTCTGTGTACTTTCTAAGTGATTTTATCGGGACAAAAAAGGATAATCCCATTCGTGCGGTAATAACCTGCGAGTGTATATTATTATTTTTATTGCTGTGTGGATTTGTGCGTAATATTTGCGCCCATTACAGAACCGGGTAGTGGGAAAGGGATAGCTGAGGGGGAGGAGCCAGTGCTGTCTGATGCCTCATCAATGATTGATGAGACCAAAGACGAAAACCTTAGGGAGATCCTGTTCAGGCAGAATACGGGCAACTTGTCCTGGGGATAGTAAAGGTCGTGGCTCATGGCGCAGAATGAGCGCATTAGTGCAGAGGGCCCATTTGGTAGGATACTTTTGGTCAGTCTCTATTATAGGTCTAGTGCAGACCTTGAGCCGTATCTTGGGTACATGGATGCGGTGTTACTACAGGTGAGTAGCATTCCGGTCATCCTTGGCTTGAACTCAAATGCATCGTCTCCGATGTGGTTCAGTAGAGTATCTACGCAATCGCGTAGGAACCGGAGTCACACGCGAGGGCAGCTACTGAGTGAATGGCTCGTTTCGACGGGCCTTCACGTTGTAAGTGAGCTAAGTGAATTGTACACCTTTGATAACCTCAGGGGCTGCAGTGACATTGACGTGACGTTAGCAGATGGTCTAGCTAGGACCAGTTTTATAGTCTGATTGGTAGTCCGGGTGTGAGTGATTACAACTTGATTGAAGTTGTGATCACTTGTCAGAATACTGAGGTTCAACATGTAGATGTCCCCAGTTGGCTTACGCGGAATCTTGATTGGGGTACTTATGGGCCGTGCGTGCTAGCCCTGGCTGCTGAGCTGCCAGTTAATGTTTTTGCGGAGATGCCTGTTGATGAGCAGGTTTCGTGGCTGACGGGGATATTGCATAGTGCAAATGACAGTATGTTTAGGCGATAGCAGAAGACGATGGTTAGGAAAGTGAAGTGATGGTCTAGGGAGCTGACTCTGAAGAGATGAGAAGTTAAGCGTCTCAGGAAGCGATTCCAGAGGGTAAAACGGACCGAATCGGAGGAGCTGCCTAGAATATATAGAGACTTGATTGTCAGGGTTAAGGAAGGGAAATGGAGACGGTTTGTGGAAAGAAATAATTCGGAACCGTGGGGACTTCTTTACAGGATATGCCATGGAATGGGCTGTTTGTATTGTTTACCGTGTCTTATTTATTGCCTGTGCAAAATGTGGGTCGTCGGTGTGCCACGATGCAGTTACGACCTCTGTGGGATGTCGTTCGATGCAGTCATACCAGTGGGTAATACTGCTTGCTTGTAAGCCTGTGTGTAGGACGGTTTCCATGAATGCACTGCAGTTTTTTATGGGAGCTGTCCCTCTTGATTTGGAGGTTCTGCTTCGAGCAGTTGACTTCCGGGTGGGGAGAGGATGCTCGGTGGCTGATATAGAACTGGTAAGGGATATAGAGGCCATAGAAAACCTAAGTAGGGCGGAATGTAGGGCAGTAGTTTTGGACAGTGTGTGATGGCAAGCCATATAGGATCCGCCCTTCTTCTGTGCGGGACGTTGTCGATCGAAATCTTGACTTTGGTTTTAACTTGAGTCTGGGCTTCATATTGAGGGGACATGGTTCTTTGAACGAGTTTCTGTTCAAAAGAGATTTGGCCGAAAGTAGTGCCTGTGACAGACAAAGGTTTGGGGGCATATTATATGCGACTACCTTCTGTATGATGATATTAGGGACTTGGATGCATTAGGGAATGTGAGGATTGGGGACAATTGGGAGGTGACGGATATGTTATCTTCAGGAAACAGGCTAGCAGAAGCACATCACTTTGCGGGCACGAGAGAGCGTTAGGGTAAGTAGTTATTTTTTTGTTTTGATTGCTGTTAAGGCTTAGGGGGTTTTCACTGCCATGTGTATTGCACAATGTACACATTCACATTCACACATTCACATACTATGTACATGTGTATGCGCTTTCATAGCACAAGGGCGTGTATGCGCTTTTATAGTACAAACCAGTGTAACTGCGACCTGTTGCAGGTGTTTGTCTGCGTTTCGTGCAAACGCATGCGGTGGACGACCAGTTCTGGAACTGGAGCAGTTTTTGTCTGCAAAACTCTGACTAGAGGATTTTATTTTTTAGTGGCATGGGAGATCAGGAGCCTTAAGCACTATTTGTTCTTGCCTGATCGTGGTGTAGGACCCCTTGTGGGAGCATCGTGCTGGCTGTGATTGCTAGAATGCGTGTTTTAGTGATCTTGCCTTACTGTGTTCTCCTGAAGTTAATGCAGGAACTTGGAAAGCACTGTTCTTCGCCAGTTAGGTTGAGGTGTCTAGATAGACTTCACTCCTAACCGGGAGGATGTTCACTTCATACCAGTGACGTCAAAGGTACTTTGTCTGAGAGAGGAAACAAACCCTGAGGAAATTTTCCAAGGGGATGTGCTTCTTATCTCAAAGGTGCTTCGAATACCTTCCTGGGAGTAGTCTGACTTCCCCATCGTTATCGCAAATGCAAATAAAAACAGTCCCATGTGTGATGGCACACCGTGAGTAAGGGTTTCAAAGCGAGACTCACGTTAAACTACCACAATTGATTGTCTGTATTATTTTAAAAGAGCTGACATTTGCGGTAGTTTGCTCCCAAAATTGTCTGGTCCTATTCCTAATGGCTATCAAAATGGCTATCGCCTTTACGGCGAAACTAACATAAAACTTCCGTGGAGTCTGCATGTATTAGGCGCTGATTGAACAATGGGCTAGACACCGCTCAAACTAATAACAATTTCGACGGACCATATCTAATGAAATAACAGAGATGTAAAGAAAAAATTTGCTGCATGAACAGAAAGAAATATGCTCCAGGAAAAAGTGGATCTGCCTGTTTTCAAAACTCTTTTATAGCGGCCAAAGCAACCGATCGGCCGGTTACCAAAAAAGGATATTAATTAAATTAAAACAGTATAGTAATTTCAACCACGAAATTATCATATGCTACAATATGAAAAGAATGTGAAAAGAAGCGTTGTAACGTCCAAACTACTTAACATTTTGAACGGATATATCTCATGAACTATTATCGACATAAAGATGAGATTTGATATGCTACTAGTGCGGAACAGATACTGGGGAAAAGTGGATGGCTTCAAGCTACTTTTTAAAAATATGTTGTATAGGTAGAAGCCAGAAAAACGGATTCATCGTAGCGATAGTTTGTTAAATTAGTTTATGATTGGGAAAGACGGGCGTGTCACCACTCAGACAGTTTCACATTTTGAATGGCCACATCGTAGGAACTGTTAGTTGCATAAATACAAGATTTGCTAAATATGTTATTAAAGAAAGAAATATGTCCTAGCAGAACGATGGGAGGTGCCACTGCGCTTTTAAACAAAAACTTCGCAACAGCCGGAGTAATGGACCGATAGTAAAGAAATTTTAAGGCTATGTTATGAAATTGTCCTATGCTACCATAAATTATGATTGTTTTGATTTTTGATTTTTTTTTTCTTATAAATTTAAATTAACATTAAAATTTAATTGCTGAATATAAATATAATTAAAACATTTCGATTGAATCTTATATCAGCTTCAATTCCACCATTAGCCGAAGTTGAAGGCATTCATTTATTGTTGAGTGAAATACTTCAAGAAGGATGACATATTACAAAAATGCTATAATTTAGTTCGGAAATATATTTGTTGGAAATCTAACTTATTTTCTTTCAAGATTTTTTTTTCCTTGAATAGCGAAGTCCTTAAAAATCAGTTAGATGATAGATAGAATGGTGTTTTAGAAGGCTTTTAAAAAACGATTTTAAAATATGGTTTTTAAAATATGATTCTCGTTTCGTTATTCCGTTTCCAAAATCACGTGTCAAATATTCTATTACTTGAAATCATATTTGATGGAACGATAAGATTTCCTTTGGTCATACTATGCGATTAATGCCGAATCCACGCTTCGACTGTTGTCTATGACAAGCTTTTATTCTTTTAAAATATGATTCTCGTTTCGTTATTCCGTTTCCGAAATCACGTGTCAAATATTATATTACTTAAAATCATATTCGGTGGAATAATAAGATTTTTTTTGGCCATACTAAGCGCTTAACGCCGAAACTACTCTTCGACTGTTAACTCTATGACAAACTCTTATTCTTTCAAAATATGATTCTCGTTTCCTTATTCCGTTTCCAAAATCACCTATCAAATATGCTATGTCTTAAAGCCATATCTGGTGGAAGATTTCCTTCGGCCATACTATGCGCTTCATACCGAAACCACGCTTTGACTGTTAAGTTTATGACAAACTTATAAAACAATTAACTTAAGTGTTGGGGAGACAGATGTTCTTTTGTTCATAACATTCGTTTAAAGAAAGGCGCAACTATTAATTCACAGGTAACCAATGCAAAATTGACGTAATATACTATAATGAATTTTAGCAAATATTGCCTTACATTTACTGTATGATTGCAAGTAAGTTCAGAGGGGCAATTAAGCAAACATTGTATTTGAAAGTCCAGAACCTCTTATTTAAAAAAACGTTTTACGCAGAGCAACTAAAAATGTGCGGCAATTGCAGGTTTATGCAAAGAGATTAGAAGAGAATGTGTTTGTAGAGAAAATTGTCGAAACACAATTATTTTCGCCATAGGCGTAGGTAGTAGTAGGCCTCTATTGCAGTGTTTTTAATGAAGTATTTAGAGGTGCATTCATAAATAGCTATTGATAGTTTAGTATTACACATTTTTAAGAATATGTGAATAATGTGATATGTGAAAATAATACTAGTAATCCACATTGTTCGAAAAAGTGCAGGGTAAATGTAGGTGCTATCTTCTGCAGCTTGATTCCAAGCTGCAAAAATCAAGACCAAAGTTATGAACAATGTTCTTGTGACACATTTGTTAACCCAATAATATAATTAATAATATAATAATAATTATTTAATAAGCAAATTTTTGATCTGCCCACTCAAAGAAATACATAGTTCTAATAACCAATAAATTAACCATACCGTATATGAAATACCCCAAATTAAACACCCCTAACTAACCAGTTTAAGGTAACTAAATTACGATCTTAATAATGCTAGTAAAGGCTGGTATAATGCTGAGATTTCTCCGCGAAGCTACTATATTTTTCGCGAGGAAATTTTTTTAAGTGGTAACGCCAATCTGTTTTTGTTTGTCTCCAACACTGAAGTTGAATCAAGTTGGTTTTTACGTCGTAATGTATTCGAAGATATATTTGTAAACTTCCGAAATGAAATAATAATAAAAAATACACAATTTCATAATTTTGCAAACATTAAGTGCGCAACTAAGTTCCCGCTGTTTGGCAATAGATGGCGCCAGCTGTAAGTGCTAGTCGATTCTGTCATAACCTAAACGTCATGAGCCAAGCTTCGGCATATGATAAACATAATCCCTCGACGCAATATTGGCTTTCTTTTGACGTCATATTCTCTTGGTTGCGTGAAAATGTATGATTTTGTGTTAAATAATCGTCATATGCGGGAAGTATTGATTTCCCTCTTTCAGTCGAAGAAAACGGCGGCTGAAGCTTATCGAGAGCTTCAAAACGTTTACGGAGATGCTGCTTTAAGTGAAACAACGTGTCGAGATTGGTTCCGTAGCTTTAAAGACCGTGATTTGGATGTTGACGACCGTTCGCCTGGAGGAAGACGAAAAATCTTTGAAGACACTGAATTGACGGCATTGCTTGATGGGGAGCCGTGTCAAACGCAGGTAGAGCTTGCTTCAATATTAGGAGTTACCACCCAAGCCATTTTCAACCGATTGCATGTGTCGGGAATGATTCAAAACCAAGGAGTTTGGGTTCCTTATGAGTTGAAGCTAAGGGACGTTTAGCGTCGTTTTTTCGCCTGTGAACAACAGCTTCAGAGCCAAAAAAGGGAGGGTTTCATTACAACAATCCAAAGAAAGTAAAGTCATGGGGGCTCCCCGGTCATGGTTCTACATCGTAGCTTCGGCCTCGGGTGGCCAAGCCCTTTAAAACCTGCCTGGAAACGCTGAAATGGGAAGTCTTACCCCATTCGCCGTATTCTCCAGATATTGCGCCGTCCGACTATCACTCGTTCCGTTCGATTGCACACAGTCTGGTTGACCAGCAGTTCCACTCATATGATGACATCAAGGAATGACTAGATTCGTAGATAGCTTCAAAAGATGAAGATGTGACGGAATTCGAGCTTTGCCAGAAATATGGGAAAAAGTAGTAGTTAGTGATGACAATACTTTCAATGAATCATTTGTAAACATGTTTTCATAATAAAGTTGCTTATTTATTAAAAAAAAACTTAGTTGCGCACCTAATATATTATCTAATATATTATGTCGTAAAAACGTAAGCCCTTCCGAAATCAATGTTGGAAAGCAACACAAAAAATGCTGGCAACGCCGCTAAATTTTTTCACGAGAAAAGAATGTCTCGTGGATTTTTTTTCGATTACAGTTGGCCGTAACTACGAATCGTTTAATAGAATAACCGCAACTCGATAACAATGAGAATAAAAGTGAAAGTTTAATTTACAATTTCATTCTTTTCAATCAAGCACATACGATTCTAGCACATTCGTATATATTTTGCCCTGCATCTTTTAGAACATTCGGCCACTACTACTTCGCCACATGTAGCAGGTCGTAGAATATCGATAAATGTGGCTGTAGAATTTTCTCGCGGAGTACCTACAGGGATTTATTTCTAATAAGCCGCCTTTTCAATATGAAAATATTTCTTTGCTTACTTTGAAAATTTTCTGTGGACAACGTATTTTCTGCTTTTATTTAGGTCAAAAAAAGAGAAAGATTGCATAAACGTGTTTGTGAATACAATATCACGAGTCGCCTATTTACAATGTTTTGGTGCTTTTTGCTTCAACTTTCCTAAATTTTTCCACATAACAATTATTTTATTTGTTATTTGTATATTTTCAATGTAACCAATCAGAATGTTCTATATTACTATAACATAACTGTACATAATTAGAAAAGCTGATATGAATTCTTAAAAACAACTACGAATATCTTTAAATATGTAAATACGACCTTTTTTCAGTGTAGGAACTTGGATCTCGTTGTTGACATTGTAGGTTTTTTGACATGACAGAAATGCAAGTATTTGTAAGTAAATAAACATTATTTTGAAAAGAAAAGATAAATTTATTTTAGGTATTGTAACACCAGAATATTTCGAAATAACTAAAAACTTCTGCACTTTTTTACGAAAGTAAGATTGAAAGAAGATAACTGCTGTATTGCTCTTCTATTTCTATCTTTAACGCGATGTGATTTAAATTTTGCTAGTGGATGACTCTTTCAACAAGTGATTACACACGTGACAGCAGTTAATACCCAACATTTAGTTTTTTTAGTAGTTTTTTTAAAATTAATAATAAATTTTTTTTTGGAATCGATAAATTGGTCTTTGCCATTTAATTTTTAAAGATAATTTCATGTAAATGTTGTGCGCGGCACCGTCTCAAAATGTCCATTCGAAAGGTCAAATTTTTCATCACTTTTTCGAGCATTTCGGCCTGTATTCCACGAATAACGCATGTTATGTTATCCTGTAAGGCTTCAATAGTGTTCGGCTTGTCCACATAGACTAACGACTTGACATAACCCCACAAGAAATAATCAAGAGGCGTTAAATCGCAAGATCTTGGGTTCTAACTCACAGGGCCAAATCAAGAGATAAGCTGCTCACCAAATGCATTCCTCAACATTTCCATTGTTTCACGAGCAGTGTGGCATTTTGCACCGTCTTGATGAAACCACATGTCAACCAAGTTCAACTCAACCAATCTGGGGCAAAAAAAAAATCCATTGTGGTTGAGTATCACATGCCCATTCGCTGAGAATGGCGCGACGAATTGACATTTCACGATCGTCATTAACACTGGTCGCTACGGCTGCAATATATTCTTCGGTACGCACTCTACGCATGCGAGCCGATGGTTTTATGTCCAACAAAATAATTTTGGTGCGAAATTTAGAGATAACAGCACGAATTGTTGATTCAGCAGGTCGATTATGACGACCATAAAATGGTCGTATCAAACGATGCACATTTGTCACAGAGCACGAATTTTGATAATAAATTTTAACGATTTGCAATCGTTGCTCGTTTGTTAGTCTTTCCATGATGAAATGGCAGAGTATACTGTACACTTTTCTCTTTGACAAATGACGTTTGGACGCCATTACCAACCAGTGCTGCCAATCTGAAAAACTTAAATCTTAAAAAATCACTCCTTATATAGTAAGTCCTGTTCATGACTCGTACTAAAGAGACCTTTCTAAAGCTTTTGGCTCATTTATGGAGAGCCAAAAACTGTGAATATGGCTCTTAAAATGACCCACCGACCTTACCCAAACACATCAGTGAATTCATTACACCTTGAAGTTTAATAATTTAATTAATTTTTTAGAAATTACCTAAGAGGGAATAAATTATTAAATAATTATTAACGACGTAAGACCCACATTTATGATTTCTGAAAGAGTCGATTTCGCTAGCTTTCAACTCTTTTGCAAAGAGCTGCGTGTACTATCACCTTCTTTTGTCCGAAATAGTTTAAAAACTTGAATACAAATTGTCTAGTGTACTGCTTCTTGAGATCACATGTCTTCAATAAAATTTAACAACAATTATTTCCATACAACATTCAAAAGGTGTAAGAATATTTTTGTCTTTTTTTAATAATTACCAAAAAATTCAATAGGTGATAAGTGTTGCCAGGGAATATAAATATCTTACGGATTTATCTCACAGCAAATTTTGAGCACAAGAATTTTCTGCCCTTAATTTTCATGTCTTCTTTTTAAATTTTAATTCCATGCACTCTAATTTCACAACACCGAATCAAAATGCAGTTTCCTGCGATTGTCGTATATTGCGACTATATAAGGATATCCTCCAACGCCATTCTTCAAATTTATTCTTTTATAAAACTAGGACGAATCCTTCATTTTCAACATCCATATGTCATTTTGCTTGATATGAAAATAACAAGTTTTATAGAAAATTAGAAAAAAAGTTGCAAAATCCGTTGAAAACAGAAATCTTCAAATGTTCTATTTCAAATTATCAATAACCATTTCGTCCTTTTTTAGTAATTGAGATTGAGCAGATTGAAAAAATCTACAAATTTACGTTCGATGAATTTTACTACACCGAAAATGTTATATAGTTGATACCTATTAAATGTTATCTACATTGTCAATGATATACCCCTAACTAACGCATATTTTTTTAACTGGAAGAATATTTTCCGTTAGATAATAATCTTGGGAAACAATTTTACCAATGAAAAGAAATGATTTCGCAAAAAGTGTCTTCTACGAGGCTTTTATATAGAATTTACCTTTCAAGACAGCTTTGTAATAAAAGATTGATGGGGAATACACTTTTTACAAAAAAAAAGTGCGAGGAAATATACCTGTCATATAGAAAAGCGTCACGAAAGGCACTTTCCGCACAGAAAAATGCATTGGAACACACTGTTTCATAGGGAACAATACAATGGAATTTACTTTCATAGAGAAAAAGGCAATAAAATAAACTTTTCATATTAAAGAAATGTCATGGAAGACACTTTTCACAAAAAAAGTGTGATGAAATATGCCTGTCATACAGAAAAAGGTCGCGGAAGGTACTTTCCATACAGAAAAATGTATTCGAATACACTCTTTCATAAAGAAAAATACAATGGAAAATACCCTCATAGAGAAAAAGGCAATGGAAGACACTTTTCATATTAAAGAAGTATCAAGGAAGACACTTTTCACATAAAAAAGTTTAGTGGAAGGCACTTTTCATGAGGAATGGTGCATGGAAAACAGGTTTTTTGAAAGCACTTTTTATAAAGAAGGGAATTTTTGAAGAAACCTTTCATACAGAAATCTGTGTTAGGACGCTTCTTTGCATAGAAAGTATATTTCAAGTCATTTCATCGTATGAAATGTCTTCCTCCTTTAATGAAAAATTTCCAAGATTCTTCTTTAAATGGGAAGTATGAAAAGTGTCTTTCAAACCATTTCATAGTATGAAATAGCTTCTTCTTTGAAAAAAAAAAAACGCAGCTCTCATAAGAAAGTACATTTTTAAAAAAATGTGTCCTTTTCAAGATGCTTCTTCATATAGAAAGTATAGAAGTATGGTTTCTAAACCGCCGGTCTGGCATGACAAGTGTTATTTATTTAGTAAAAGGTTTGCTATTTACAAATATGAATCGTTTAACAAGAATGCGTAAAAATAGTTAACACCTATGTATAAACCACCAAGTTTTTAAGTTTAATGAATTAATTTTGAATTTAATGAAAATATGAAATTTAAATATTATAAAAGATAACGCTCTTATTTAACTTATCTAAAACTAATCTAAGTAATTATCGATAAATAACTCTATGATTATTGTGAATAATTTACTGTAAGCTGAAAAAATATGAAAAAAGGAAAATGGAAAATTCCAATGTTGCCAGCAAAGTTGCTGATGCAAAATCAGCCACTTTTGCAGTACAACTCGCACGGTGAGCATCTCAATCTCAGAAAATAAACATATTGAATTAACTCTAATTCATTTGAATTTTTTCTATCTCTCCCTCTTTTTATATATTTTATATATATTAAATCTTAAATTTAATTGTATAATTTCTCAACTCTGAGAAATTATGCAATTATTCTAAACCCGCCAATTCTTTAGCCCAGAACTTACTGCCCGGCACGTAAGAATTGGCCCTCAATTAATCAGCTCCAAACCAATCTCATATACAGTCCACTATCTCTCTACTAAGTTGTATCACAACAACACCGTCAGAGATTAAACCTGGATTAATCTCTTATCAAAACCAATACAACCTACTACAAAAGTACTTATTGAAACGTGGGCTTTCAATCGAACAAAATTTTCTTTAACGATGAAACTAATTTCTCACTCTGTGGTTACGTCAATAAGC
>JAHXMU010000120.1:527592-559748 GCA_019455685.1 Philornis downsi | reverse complement strand
ATTTAAATGTTCTTTCATTTTAATGAATTAAGTCTAAAATGTCAGAAATTCAACTTCAGTTTTTGGTTAATTTGAATAGCCTCCCCTTACAAAAATTAGATTATACACGAAAACAATAATTCTAAATTAAAGGTATTGTTGTTTGTTTACATCTAATTTACAAACAAGTATTTTAAGTAAAATTTAGTAGTGGGTGCTTCCGCCCTGGTAGAGAACACATTCACATATTCTGTAAAGAATCATATACATTTTTGATTAGGTCCAGCGAAATACACGACCAGACCTGTTTAATACCATGAATGAGCTCACTTTTGTTTGAATATTGCTTGCCTGTATTCGTACACTTTGCATACCAGCCATCTCCAGACGTTTTCAATAATGCTTAAGTCTGGAGAGTAAGGCGGCCAGTTCATAACCTCAACATTTTGGCTTTCAATCCATGATTTGACGACAGTGTGGATTGGCGCGTTGTCATGCTGGAATTTCCATTCCAAGTCCCCGAAAGTCAGCACGGCTTTGCATGAAGTCGCATTCATTTTTGCAGAGAAAAACTGGAGCTCTATTATGCCATAATAAGAGATCGCACCCCATATCATAACTCCACCTTCCCGGCTGTGTAATCGATTGAGTAGGAGTTCCTCTTTCCGAAGATCGTGAAAGTAGTAATTATATCCATCAGGACCCTATAAATTAAATTGATTTTCGTCAGAAAATATAATTCTATTCCTCTCTACTCCACGTTATAGTCGTACGACAAAAATTAAGGTTTCTTTTTAAGTCTCAAGCGCTGCAAGTGTGCTGCTTTGAAAATAACTCCTTTTACCGTTGATACACTTGAACTTACGCCAGCTTTTTCCTTGATTTTGGCAGCAGAGTCGTGTGAATTTGAGCTATATCTCAGAATTGCCCTCTTGTCAGCAGCAGTAATAGCACTTGATGGTGGTCGACCGTTTATATTATTTCCATAGCCTTCGGTGTCACGCAAATATGTCGATATAACTTTGCAACTTCTATTAATTTTTCTGGCTATTTGATGAATAGAAAGTTCATACTCCTTGTAGGTTTTACTTTTTTTATCTTTCCCCGACATTCAAGGATTTAGTTCGATCCATTTTACTTAAAATTGATTGTTTTATATTTAATTATACACAACTACTGTAATCCCATCTGATTTATGATGATCTGCAAATGACTATTTATTTAAATGGACCAAAAAAGAAGAACACATTTTTCACTCATTTAAAAGAAAAGAGCGAACTAAAATAACGGAACACTCCATGACTTGAAATTTTTTGTAGGTGATGTGTGGGAGTAGGAGAAACAAATAAGTAAAAGTGAAATGTACTTTAAGTGACTACTATCACTATTGTTAAATGATAACGGGGCGCTATTCAAGTGAGCGGCAGTGTACTAACACTTCTATCCTTTCCATACACTTTGTAAAGCTTTCTATTAAAAAATTCAGCATCGAAAAAACCTGAATTGAGCCATGTTTTCTCTAGGACAACAACATCAAATTCAGCCGGAAAAGAAAAATCGTAAATTATTTTAGATTTGATACGAATTCCAGATACATTTTGATAATACAGGGTGGCCCAAAATGACCGAGGTAGTGTGAATTGCTTATAACTTTTTATTTAAGACATATTTTTTTAATTTTTTTTTTTAAATACAGTAAATTTATGGGGAATATTTTTAGATTAGTTATTAAAAATGATATCCCGCAAGTGGTGGCCATTTTCTGCTTCGCACAAATGTGCTCTTTCCAACACATTTTCCATGACCTTTCGGAAAATTTTCGGTATTATGTTGTTAATTTCGTCTCGAATATTGGATTTTAATTCGTCAATAGTCCTGGGCTTATTAACATAAGCTTTCCCTTTTAAATAACCCCAAAGGAAAAAGTCTGCAGCGGTTAAATCCGGGGAACGCGGAGGCCAATTAAAATTGCTTGTACGCGAAATTATTCTTTCACCAAATATGTCGCGTAAAAGAGCCATTGTGGCCCTCGCAGTGTGCGCTGTGGCTCCATCCTGTTGGAACCATATTTGCGGATGGTTTTCCACGGCTGGAAATGGCCCGATATCGATCAGCATTGATGAAAATGGCAACACCTCGTTCATTTTCAAAAAAATATGGGCCAATGACCCTTTCTGAAGAAACACCGCACCAAACAGTACACTTAACTGGGTGTAATTGTCGTTGATGAAGGAAGTACTCTCGGGTTTTCCGTAGCCCATATCCTACAGTTTTGTCTGTTAACGAACCCATTTAATTGGAAATGGGCTTCGTCACTCATAAATAAGTTATAAGTTATAAATTGCATAGTCAAGTCGTTGCTGGTAATCTGTCGGTTTCAATTCTTGGACAATTTGAATTTTGTATGGAAACATTCTTATGCTATGCAAAATTCGCTGCAGCGACCCTCTTGAGATGCCAAGTTGTGTCGAACGTCTCCTGGTTGATCTTAGTGGATCCTCCTGAATACTCTCCTGTACCACTTGAATATTGTCATCCGTGTGCACCGTTCGTCGTCTGCCAGCACCAGGAATGTTCCTTACTGCTCCTTGTTCTCGAAAATTTGCAACAAGACGGTTTATTGTTGACTGAGAGGGTGCAACCCGCACATTAAATTGACGACGGTATGCACGCTGAGTCAACACAATGGACCGTTGATTTACAAAGTAAATTTCAACGATTTGGGCACGTTGTTCAGTTGTGTATTGCTCCATTATAAATTCTCCAAGTTTTCTTTACAAAATACTAAAAAGAAAAGAAAAAAAATTATAATAAAAAAGTTATAAGAAATTCACACCACTTCGTTCATTTTGGGCCACCCTGTATAATGGCAATCCCTGATTAACATGCTAACGATACTCTCCTGACGAAGGTTTTGGACGAAAATTTATGAATGAAAGCACTTTTATGTTTGCTGGCCAAAGTTTAGGCTCAATTAATTGATCATAAAAACACAACGATCGTTCAAATCAACATCTTCTTTCACCAATTTATAACATTTAATATGTTTTAGGCTGATTTGAGAATATTTATGAATATAATTCATTATCTGATCCGTAGATGCAGTAGGTCAGATTCATTATCTGATCTGGAGTACATTTTATCTGTTGGATAGAGAAGTTCCAATCATTATTAGTATCTAGTGTATTCAGAAGTTTAGAAGTCGGTTTTTTAAATCATCTACTTTGTTACTTCAGTAGATGGAAAAATTCGACGAAATACGATTTTGTTTTGATCAGAGAAAGCTTAAATACATTCTATTTTTGAACCCATTTAACGGGACCTACACTTTAATGACGATTCTGATTCAGACACACCGAGATTACCGCAGCCCAAATATTGATAGGCGACTATGAGTGCGGCATCGAATACATGGGTATGCGAGTCACAGTCGCGTGTACTAACGATCGATCACGTCCAGTTTACACTTAAAGAACTTAGTTTCGAAAATTAGTTCGAATAGAAATGACCAATTTAATGCGCAAATTATTAAGTTCATACATTGTATTCCTTTGCACCAAATTCCAAAACTGAAACAGGATCTGTGAGTGAAAATCGATAGCATTGTCACATAAGGGTATGGTACCTTCTATACGAATTGTAGATTTTCCGAAATTCGATCAATCTATTTTTCTTCTTCAACTTATAAACTGGTAGGCTGGAAGAACCCCCGAACATGCTTTTTAGTACGCTTGGTCCCCTTTCTGTTCTTTTCCATATAAATTATCGATTTATCTTATGTACTCGTTTTTTCAAAATCATATCTTTCAAGCAGTTACTGAATTCAATTAATTTTAGAATATATGATGTATATGATGAACTTAGATCTGGTAGTGAATACGGACGGTATTAAAAAGCCTCTTGTGGTGACTTCTATAGAAATTGATTGATTTATCGACATTTTATTTCACCTTTTAATTCCTAGACTGTCAAACGTATTAAGATTATAGCTTGATAAAACTGAGAAAAACTTTCTAGTACCACCCGTACAAGTGACCAAATTGAATCCTTATATTTTCAAGTTCATGCCATTCAAACATTATTAGCACGCATATGGCATCTAGTAAACAATTCTACGAATTATTATTTATCGCATTGTCATGCCCCTTAGATACATACCTTCCATACAAGCTGGTCGATTGTGCAAAAATCAATCGTTGCCCCATAAATTCCATTACGTAATATTTCGCGACATTGACACTTTTTTCTATTGCTTTCCAGCACTGAAATCGTTCAATTTACGTTTTTAAAAATTATAAAATTGATTAAATTGGGATTATAATTTAATTTTACAAGTCTCAAATGTGCTGTCGAATATATTTTGACGTAAAAATATAAATTGCTCCGATTTAAGTGTTGGAAACGGACAAAAAAAGGGATTGGCGTTGCCACTTAAGAAAAATGTCTTTGCGAAAAAACAAAGCACTGTCTGCTGTAAAAATTTTGCATCCAATTTCACGAACATTTTTTTATATGGAATTTCACCGCGAAAAATCAGGCCTCTGCAGAAAGTTTTATTAAGTTATAATTTTGCTTCCTTTATTGTGCGTTGATTCGAAGTTTCGGAGCAATTGATTTACCACGTCCATAACGCATAACGACGTTAGCTCAGTTCAGCTGACTGAATATTTTCAGCTTTTTAATATTTTTCAATAGGCATGCCCACAATTATGTCGATCTCATGCAAGTATACATACATTTTGCCAAAATTTCTGCAAGTTGCCACCGTTTGTTGCATTTAATTAACTAAGAGATGGCAAACATGTTAGAAAAATACAAAAAACACGGGCTTTTCCCCCGAAGTAGGTATAGTCATTGTGCGACTGAATTTTTTCCTCCCACTGGACGATTTTGTTTGATATCGAACATAATCTGCCTATGATTACAAGATATTTTTATGCAAAATTTCAGCCACTATCGGTTCAGCCTCTGCCGCATCAGCGGACATAAGACGCGCAAACGGTTATGCTTAAATCGACATAAATTTTTACAACATATATTTTGTATGCTCTAAAATGAGTGTCTCTAGTTGTTTGTTGGGAAATAATTAACTGAGTATTTATTAAATCGAAAATTCACTGTATTGAGTTTGATATGAAAATAATTTTTCATATCAACAAACTTGCTAGTCATGTTTAGTTTTTAATTTGATTGAATCGAAATCACCATTATTCGAGTTTTTTCCTACCATACTAAGTAGCAGTTAGCAATGACTGAATGTAAACACACACTTATTGCTTTCACCGATTAGAGCTACTGATTGCATCTCTTTTGTTATAAAATTAAAAAAAAAAAATACAACTCATTTCGAATTTCCCCCCACAACTTCTTAAAACCCCAAGTTCAATTCGACAATTCGTACACATCAGACAGAATTCAATCTATTTGACGAAAAAGTTTGCTAAATTTTGATACCAAACAAATTTGGACAGATTTATCGGTTCACGTGTGAATACCTAACGAGATAATCTTTGACCATCTACTTAAATATGCCCACAAAATGCATAAATAAAATAAATTTAATGTGACTAATTTATTTTTGTAAACGAATTCGAAAAGCTATTTCATTCGTTAGTTTTCCCATTAATTGTTAAAGGAAGATAAATCATATTATTGTTAATGCTGGATAGTATGAACTAGACAATAATTAATAATACTTATTGTAATAACTTAATCGACAGGGGTTCTTTCGTCGCCCAACGCTGTTACTTATAGTGCCGCTCACTTGAATAACACCCCCTTTAAATATTTTTCTGAGTTCGATTTTTTCCAAAATAATAATTATAACGAAATGGTTGTGCTTTTACGAATCATATTTCACGTATTTGCTGTAATCCTATAACATAAATGTTCTTTAAATTTAATGAATTAAGTAGTAAAACATGAAACACAAAAAAAGTCAATAATTCAATTTCATTAAACATATAATTTAAAAATAAGTATTTTAAGTAAAATTTAGTAGTGGGTGCTTTCGCCCTGTTTGAGAATGCATTCATATATTCTGTAAAGAATCGTATAGTTTTTGATTAGGTCCAACAAAATACACAACCAGGCCTGTTTAATTCCATTAATGAGTTCACTTTTGCTTGAATATTGCTTGCCTGATTCGTACACCTTGCGCACTAGCCATCCCCAGACGTTTTCAATAATGTTTAAGTCTAGAGAGTAAGGCGGCCAGTTCATAACCTCAACATATTGACTTTTAATCTATGATTTGATTCCATTCCAAGTCTCCGAAAACATTTCTAACTTCAGGAAAAGCTTTTTCCAGCACGGCTTTGTGTGAAGTCGCATTCATTTTTGCAGAGAGAAACTTTAGCTCTATTGTGCATAATAATACACTCCTTGTAGGTTTTAATTTTGGATTTTTTCTCGACACTCAAGGATTTAGCTCGGGAAATTTTACTTAAAATCAATTGTTTTATATTTAGTTATACATAATTACTGCAATCTCATCTGATATATGATGATCTGCAAAAGACTTTCATACTTAAACTGATTACCACGTGAGGGGTGCTCTTCAAATGTACCAAAACAGAATACATTTTTCACTCATTTAAAAGAAAAGAGCGAATTAAAATAACGGGACACCTCCATGGGTTGACATTTTTTGTAGGTGATGCGTGGAAGTAGGAGAAACAAATAAGTAAAAACTGAACCGTTAAGTGAGGTGTGCTTTAAATAGTAGTCACTATTGTTATATGATTAAGGGGGCGCTATTCAAGTGAGCGGCAGTGCATTTATGAAGATCAAATTATAGTTTTTGATCCTTGTTACAGTGACAACAAGAATCAAATTAAAAAGCTCAGCGTAACTGGAATTATATTCGAGCCACTCTTCTAAATATGCGAGTGATTAAAGGCTCTGTCTCCTAACGAACGAATACTGATATTGTTGCGTATAAAATGAATGCTCTAAGTAAAAAATGCGATCATACTCGAATGTTCAACGATTTTCGAAAAGTATGAGGTAGATGGTCAAAGATTATCTTGTTAGGTCATTCCCACGTAAAACGATAATTCTGACTAATTTTGTTTGGTATAAAAATGTCTAACGTTTTCGTCAAATAGATTGAAGTCTGCCAGAACTGTGTTCGTCGAATTTTACTAGTTGTGGGGGAAATGTCAAATTAATTGTATTTGTTATAAGAAAATGTCGATCATATACTTTTATAGAAGTGTCCAACAGGATATTTTTCTTATAACAAACTGTCTAACTAAACAATTTCCTTATAAGAAAGCTTCTACCAAAGACACGTTTTGTAAGGCAAAGTGTCCTAAAACACAGAATTTGCAGAGAGTTGTTCGCATTTTGTCAAAAAGTATCAGAAATTTGTCAATAAATCATAAAAAACATGGTTTTATGAATTTCAAATCCAATTACCTATATACTGAGGACTAAAGGAGCAGCAAAAGTTAACAATTTCAAACTAACATTGCGGAAGATAGAAAAGGATGCAATTTCTTGTTTAATCAACACTATTATCTGTTCAAATTGATTGTATCGCCTTCAAAGTAGGTCCCATCCGAAATAATCCAGTTATGCTAAAAAAATCTCTTCCTCTCGCCGTAAATTCTCCTTTACGTTCTCTGTCGCCTGAAAGCAGATGCTTCAGAGTAGTTATTAAAGTTTTGGAAAGAGAAAACATCAGTGAAATATGCTGGTTATTCCATAACGTTTTTAATAGGTTCGATATACTGTAAGTTTTCTATTGAATTTTCAACGGTTTGGCACATGAAATTCCATTTGCAATTTAAAATTTTAGGCAAATTCTTAGTTTGGTATTTGTAAAAATTGCAAAACATCCTTGAGATATAAACTGATAACATCAAGCGCAGCAAACAAACTCCTTGTCAGTATAAAGAACAAATGTGGCAACATAATAAATTATTTATATTGTGACTTATACCATTTGTCTCCAAAATTGCCGTCAGCCAAGCAACAAATAGAAATTGAACTCCACGTTCCCCGCATTGTTTAAAAGTGTATGAATGAGTATGATTCGTTTATACAGATAAGCGAGTTGTAACAACTCAGAACAAAAGCAACAATTTATATGTATATACTAGGGTGTCATTTCAATTTCCATGTTTTATTAATTTACTCTGAAAACAACTTTAAAAATGAATAAAATTAGAAGTAACAAAGATACTACATACTCGTACTTACGTTATGCATTACTGTTGTGAATTAATTTGCATATATTAAACGACTACGAGGTGCAATTTAAATTGAGTCCTATAGAGTAAAAGCTAGTATAGAGTTCACATCAAATGTAATTTTCAATGAGGAATACGTGTCTATGACAATAACGAAATTTTGAAAAAACTGATTTTTCCCGCCACTTTTTATTTTTATTTTATTTAATTCTTCGTTGGAGTTTCTATTACTGGGATCACTCCAACACGGAGTTTATATCAGCGTTTACAAAGGAAAACGATTTCATTTAGAATGTTTTGCAAGAAATCGCTAAAATTAGCATTTGATATACTTTTTAAATATACGAAATTTGGAAATGGTGTTTAGACTACAACATCTATTTTAACTACGTAATCTATTACAATACTCGTAAATGAATTATTCTCACTTACCTTAATATATTTTTTTAAGATTTTACATAATTTTTAAAAAATTACTGTTTTGGACGCTCGTTATAACTTGTGAACTATACAAAATTTTTAAATTTGGTTTGAATTTGAATATACACCTAAATGAGGATAACAATAAACGGGAATAAACTCAATTTTGGCCTAACTCCACTTAAGTCGTTTTCCTTCCAGGCACAGATATAGTGCGTTTTAATAGCCTACACCATACTGTGTTTTAGTTTATTTATTGCGTTAGTTCTTATATTTGTTGCACCCAGAAATATTGGATCTGGGCATTATAAAATATGTAGTACATATTATAAAATACGTAGTATATATTAGAAAATATGTAGTTCATATTTTATAAGAATTACTTTAATTAATTAAGATTTAAGAATTACTTTTGAGCCAATTTTTCCATGCCTGTCTGTCTATTTATTCTTGAAATCAAAATACAGATCACAATTAATCGATAAAAAATCTCGAATGTTCAGGTTTATAGCTTCATCCAAAGGCACAGTTAATCGCAATCACAATTCATCAATAAAGACCTTAGATATCCATGTTTATACCTTTAGCCGAAGGAATGAAGGTAAATGCCATTTAATACCACCAAAAATGTAAAGAAGAAGAAGATAGTTGTGAAAATACTAAGTATTTTTTCACCAAACTATTAGGCGATGGCTGTCTATTTGGCTGGCTGGTTGGTAGATACATAACAGTCACAAATCTTTACAAAATTTCTTAAAACCTTGCACAAGCCAATACTTTGTCAGATCGTAGCCGAAGATTTTAAATGGATTACGTCGACTTTCCCATCTTGATATCTCCCATACAAATTGACCAATTTTCCGAAATTTAAAATTTTCTCTGTGATTCCAATCTTCTTGTTTATAGTATTTCTTTATACTGCTAGAAAAAATCGACCAATTAATAGCGCTCCAGCCGATACCGTCATGCAAATGACCGTTTTGGCTCGAAAAATTTTAGGATTATATATTTTGTTCGCTTATAAATTACCTAATTTAACCCATATATTTCTAGATTAATGTCTTTCACTTAATTTTTCTATATTCAGCAGAATGTAACACGTATCAGGTATTTAACAAACAAATCTGCGAACGAATATGTCAAATTTAGCAAAAATCATAAATTTATAATTTTTAAGTGAAAGACTTTGGATAGTTAAATTTCTCCTTCTTTTGTTAAGTTTTAAATCCGACGATTTTCCTATATGAACTTACTGCCACAGCACGGCATTTCTGGCATCCCTCAAAATTTTGCACCAGGACAAAAAGACGTTGGGTTAAGATGTACAGAAATCAATTCAACTGACTGAAATATCTGTATTGCTTTTATTTAGCTTCCATACCAAATAATCGATCCAGCTTGGTTCTGTTTGTATTACGAACGCGCATTGATGGAGTTACTAACATTACGAATTTCACTCAGATGAAAATGCGTTACTTCCTAATGCTAAGTGCTAATTTTTTTTTCACGAAGAAAAAATTATTCTTTTCCCGTGCCACCTTTTTTTTCTAGTTTCCAACACTGAACTTAAATGCGTTCAATAATATATTTGCAAAATTGTGTTTTTTTTATTGCTATTTCATATTACAAGTTTACAAATGTGTTATGGAACATATTGTGAGGTAAAAATTTAAGTTATTCTGATTTTAGTAGTGAAAACCAACAAAATAAAAGGTTAGCGTTGACATTTAAAAAACTTTTCGTCGTGAAAAAACGTAGTATTGTCTGGTGAAAAAACTTAGCTTCGTATTCCACGACCATTTTTCATATATTCAGTTCCATCGCGAAAAGTCATCATAGTATCAGCCTTAAAGAAGGGGTTTCGTACAAAAAAGACCGTTTCTCGTAATACTATTTCATAATTTACGCTATTAAATATTATTTATATGAACTTTTCCGTCAATTTGACGACAACTGCAGAATTTTATGTAATTTGGCTTAATTTTAAAGTTTATAATTTGAACTTTTTACTTCTGATTTTTAAGGAGATTTTCATATATGCATCGAACTATTGTTACCGAAGAATGCATAATTTATTATTAAACTATTGAAGTGGATATTAAAAATACTAATGCTTCCTCAAATGTTTACCATATTAAGTCTGATATGGACTTAGAGCGGAATTCCGTTTACTCAATTTTGCCTTTATATCTGCGCAGAAAGGTTCCGGAATAGCGCCAAAGAGAAGATGAATACAAACAAAACAGAAAACAGCTAATATGCACTGGAATTCATTTAAATGTAATTTCAACTTATATTTTGTTGTATGATACGTATCGCACCACATGTCAATATTTTATTGCATTAATTTCTCTGACGTTCACATTTAACAAGAGAGCATTAGCCACAAATGTCAAATTTACCATTTGCATAATCCGTTTAAGATAAAAACCACAATGACTGGTACTGGCTACAAAAAATTCCGGTTGGTCAGTTTCGTCATGAAAAAAAAAATTCGGTGCAGAAAGATAGGGTGAAAACCAATTACAAAACAACTGGTGTTCATTAAAATTCATTTTAGTGTTGTTTTTAATTTACGTGTTATTATTCTACAGTCAATCTATATTTCAGTCAAATTTTCACAATTTCTGTACCTAACAATAA
Source organism: Philornis downsi (assembly GCA_019455685.1). Classification (NCBI taxonomy): domain Eukaryota; kingdom Metazoa; phylum Arthropoda; class Insecta; order Diptera; family Muscidae; genus Philornis; species Philornis downsi. Next base: position 548,508 of record JAHXMU010000120.1, on the reverse strand, counting down.
TTAAAAGACTAATTATGAATCGAGGCAAAGGTTAATGATTCTGATGTTAACTTCTAATAATCCAGTATTAAATGTAGTATCAAATGGTAAATTTTTCATTTTCGCAACGTAAACGAAAGTACGTTTGCATATTGTATAAGAAAAGAAAATCGGTTTGAGATCAATATCAGTCAAAAACACAATGTCTACGGGAAAATTGAATTTCTTTTGCAAAATTTGCAAATCCTTTATACAGCTAACAGAAGTCCAATTGAAGTCAATATCAACCCATATTTGGGCATCAAATGGCAATTTATTGCAGTCAAACATCATCGAAATTCAGCAAAAAACAAAAAAATTTAATCCCTTTACGCTACAGCCACCCTAATGTGTGTACACTTATATATATTATTAAACATATGTACATGTGTATATAACAACTTATCTATACATACTCTATATGCAGTCACTGATAAGAAAGAGTATATTCCATTATATGTCTTAATTTTGTGGATAGAATCCGAGAGTTTCGTTAATGTTTAGCATATGACAGTTGTTCAGTTTCAAACGCATTTTGCAGCAGGTTAGTTCAAGAAAAAAGTATATTTAAAAGATTTTATTTCCAAACAAACAAAATTATTTAATATTTTGTAATGTAGTGCTGAACATTAATTCATACCTTCATTAAATTTGTATAGAAGTATAAACAAAAATGCAATAAAAATAAAAGCGAATTTATTTGTCAAACATTGACACATTTATTAAATTTATAAGTGAAATAACTACAAATAATTGATCTCTTGTGAACCTGGTGTGAGTTGTAACAATTAAAACAGAAATTTAAATAAATCTATGTACAACTTTATAGTTAAAATTATTGCTTTCCATGAGTACCGTGTTTGTAGTTGTCGCAATTAGTATAGTTACCATTTAAACATTGCACCGGCACTAAAGTTCACAAACAGATTTCGAACTGGCTTTGATAAGATTATTGCTGAATGTAAAATTAAATTAAATTTATAAGAATAAAGTAGCAAGGTTTCAAATAATAACTAAAGCGCTTATAAACATTATAGTTATTGTCACGTACAAAGTTTGCAACTGATAAAGCTCTACGGCTACATTTATGGAGCAAAGGTCATATGTTCGAGTTTTAATGAAAGTGATATTTAGCAGAAAAAATCAACAATTCATTGTTTTCATTACACAACAGCGTTGTTTAATTTTATATGGAACATTAAGTTACTTCAGCTCAGATAAGCGGCAAGTCAATCTGGCTTTAGATTTCAAATTGAATGAATGAAATCCCGTTTACTCAAAATTTACCGTTACCTGCAGGTTTTGTGCTTTTACTGCATTAGTATCAAACGGAATTCCGTTGCCAATATAAAATACATTCGAATTGCACAAGCCGAAATCCATTGCTTTTTACAGTATTCACCTCAAACGAATTTTAAAATATGCATTTTAAGCTCCGTGCCTAACTAAGATTTAGTTGTTCAAGGATTGTGAACAAACTATTTTGGCAGATTTTACGTGTTTTATTTGCCTCGCCAGCTTTAGGAGTTCAGAATTCCTTTCGCTTAACTAAGGAACAAATGCCATTTCATCATTATTTCCGATTAACTTAGAGCTGGTGTTGGCCTCAGACGACTTTCCGTTTAATCAATTTAATCTTTAAATCTACACAGAAAAATGTTAATGGAGAAGATCATAGAATGTAGGGATGTCAACAAAACAGAAAACAGCTCATATCCATTACAAATATCATCTTTAATGTATCTCTTGTGGTTTTACTACCTTCTTTCAATCACATTTTGTCTATAATACACCAAACGTCAAAGTGACTGTGCCAAACAATAACCAGAACATTAACTTCGCTGCAGGGCAACCCTACATTAACCTCAAATCTCAAATTCTTTTTCGCATTCCCTTTGAGGTCAATGATCTATAAGGGAATGGCGATGGCAAATTTACGCAAACGGAATTTCGTTTGCATAACTAATGCGATATTGTACAATGTCGGTATTTATGAAATATACGATTTTGCGCTGCTATGCCGTTTGTATTATTCGGTATTAATGAAATGAGCGAGAAAACAGGACACGCAAAACAAAAAGACAACATAATGGAAGATATCGAGAATTTAATGGAAGATAATGGAATTTGTCGGGATTATTGGCGAAGACATTTTATGTTGACCTATCAGCAGTATATCATCTCATGAAGCATTATCCATATAATGCCGATACTTTCTTAACGATGATGCAGCGAGCCTCAAGGACTTCCCTATTTGGCTCTGTACACCAAGACAAGTAAGACGAGGGCCTAATACAGCTACATTTTCGTTTAGCGAGAGAGGGTTTTGTTGTTAAAATGTGGTTACGTTAATTTCTTGTTCTGTTCAATCTCATCTGTATCTTAAAATCGACGAATACCCTTAAGCTGAGTGCGATGTTCGATTCATCAGGAAAACATTTCACGAGACAATTTTAACGGCGTTGCCAACTTTTTTTTATTGGTTTCCAACACTTAAATTGGAAGAACAAATGTTTGCACATCATAGGGTATTCGATAATATATTTATAAAATTGTGTCTTTTGGTATCACAATTTTTTTTTTTATTTATTTTTTTATTTTTCCAAAAAAAAAAAAAAATTATTATCAACCGTACTATGATGTAAAAATGAAAGTTGTCCCGATGTCAGTATTTGAAACAACTAAAATAATGTTGGCGTTGTCGGAAAATTTAGGGTCAAATTTCATGACCATTTTTTTTTATATGGATTTATTTATTGTGGAAAGTCAGCATACTAATAGAAGTTCACCTTCCATCTATTATCATGTGATTACTTTGCTTTCTCTTGTTTTGATCAGGGATAGACAAGTTCGGGACGAATATTCTTCATAAGATATTTCTGTGATTTCATCATCTTTGTGCTGCTTCACGTCGTGCGCACAAATCAGCGTGGCAATGAAGTTCTTTCTGACTCTTCGGTTGCTTACAAGTCCATATCACAGTACAGGGCATTTAAATCACTGCTGACTACAAATCCACATCTAAATTTATGTCTTTTTGCATGGCAGCGGTGGTAGACGTCACAGTATCTACACTGGTTCCCTTCCCGTCCAGTTCATTACAACTCCTTTATGGCAGTGATATCAGCCTTATATTTGTGAGTCATCTAGATATTAGATAGAGCTAACTTCTCTGTAAAGAGCCGAAAATTCCAAGTGCATATCCTTTACTTTTGCAAGATTCGTGATAATTTCATTCTCTTCTATTGTAGGCTGACAGCAAATCTTCTAGTGTTAATGCAGCCAACTGCCACTATCCTTGCATATAAAGTTGAGTTTCGGTAAGAGATGTTATCCGCTTACCATAGGCATAATCAAAAAGGTTCTGACCTAGGTAGCTGAAGTGCGCTGGTTCTAAAATTCAGCAAAGTGTTTAACAGTCAAAGAGCCCAAATTAGAAATGTTAAAAAGTTTATACTATAAAACAAAATACAGATTTTTTTTTTTAATTAAGTCTTCAACCAATAATGGGGACTTAAACTGAATGGGAACTCACAAAAAAGGAACAAATTCCTTTTCATTCCATAAACTAAATATATATAGAGCTTCTCACATTCAGTGAACTTACACGCATTCTATTAATGGGACTTACATTTTAATGACAATTCTGAACGTCTTAATTTGAAAAGCATTTATCAGATCTGACGACTAATCGAACTGTTTGTCAGACACATCAACGAACTGGAAAATTAGAAACCGGAAAACGGAAATCACATTACTGCATATGCCAGACAGATTCCAATCGTCTTTGCCTTCTGTTTCGTCAGTTAAGCATAAAGGCTAGGCTTAAGACAAACAAACGTATCTTCTGGCTGGAAGAAAGAGCCGACTGTTGCGAAAACTTGTTCTTAAAATTGTCCACTCCCTTCCCTAGATAGTTCAAGTTCGCCTGGTTATTCGAGGAGACAATCGCATTGTAATAAACCCAGTGTGATTAACACATCGTGGGTAAAGCCTTAACCGCGAGACTAACGTAAAATTTCCGTGAATTCTGTGTCTGGAAAGTAAGACCACTGGTTATTTTTTGTTTTTGAAAATATTTTCATTTATTTATTTAAATATATTTTGAAATTTTCCGCCCGGGCATAACACACCTATGCTAACGTTTTTTTCCAATCCATGAGGCAGGCCAAATATGTATCTTCTGGCAGGACCTTTACAGAACACTGTAATTCAATATTTTCGGTCTTTCTCCAACTTTATTCACACTCTATTGGTCGTTTGCTTTTGAATCACAAGCATAAATCTAAGCCTCAGCTGATAGAAATCATCCCTTGCAGATTTTAACGTGACGGTCTTCTTTCAAAAAATTGAGTCCGTCGCGTTTGAGGTCCAAAATATCTTTTTAAATGGGTTTAGCTAACCCATTTGAAATGCCAACATTATCAGCACGATCCTAAATCATTAATGTAAGGTTTTTGAGCATTAAATCTCGGATTTGTTTTACGTTACTTTCTTCGATGAATGTTGGTGATAGTTCGGGACGCTCTACGTTTTCAACTCATTCTCGACTGATAAACATTTATTTGCAACAAAGTTTGTTCATCGTACGATTTCTGGGACATTATGAACATTTTCGAATTTGAAATTTTACATTGTAAACAAAATATAATGCAGCTTCTTTGCTCAATAAAATAACACATTGTGCAAATCGAAAAAAATCATTTTTCAAAATTAGGAGTTACTCAAACACCAATGACATTTATGAAGTGATATTTGGCGCTGATGTCTGTGACAGTGCTATCAACTTAAGGGTAGTATTATGCCCACATTTCACGGTGAAACTATATAAAAAATGGAAAGCTGAAAGGTTTTCAGCGGACAGCGCTATATTTTTACGCTGTTAACATTTTCATACGATTGATAACATGTGTAAAGGAATTGAAGTACACCGAAGTCCAGTTTTATTTATTTTCTGACATACAGTGACATAAAAACATCCGTTCTTTCAATTTCAGTGTTGGAAAAGAATAGAGCAAACAAATTTCGAACAGAAATATTTCAAAACATGATTCTGAGTCTCGATAAACTTCACGTTAACAAAATCGAAATAGGTCTTCTTACCATTTTATCACTTGTAGAAAACAGTCCTGCAACTATTGCAAAACATGGTCAGTGTCCACGGTTTGTTCAAGTTTCTGACAGCAAAACCAAAATAATGTAAATATGCATATTTTAATATATAGGTATTGCATATCCTTTTTTCCCCCAACCAAATATTCACAACACACAAAGCAAAAATAGCTTGAATCAGTAACACACACTCCCAGACATGCTTAAACGCTTCCATTATGAAGATTTAGAATGAATGTAGGCTTCTGTCAAATTAATAATTGTGAAATTGTAGTGCCAGTATTGACTGGTTTACAGTATTGCCAGCATGGGATGAAAAATAACCAAAGATGATAGCCCAATTTTTATGCCAAATTCGAATTCAGCGCACACAGTAACTAATCTGTGTGCTACGTTTCTACAGTCAATTTTTTTCCAAATTTGTAGACCAGAGTTATTTATTGCCTTAATGTGTTTTAGCCTTTTTGCGAAATATAGTGAATATTTTTCTGAAATATGATATATAAAACAGTAGTTTATCTCCCTATTTTTCCTATTATATTTTTAATTATGTGCATATACAAACTTAATTTTTCTATAGATTAAAATATGATTGGGCTTCAGACTGTATTGGATATTGGTAATAAATATACATTTTTCAATCGGTTACCTACAAAACGGCAATAAAACCTGAATTAGAAAAACGAGTCTCTTAATAAAACCCAAAAAGAAAAAATTGATTCTAAATAAGTCTTTTTTATATCATGTTAAGGCAAGCGTTAGGAATTCATTTCAGAACAGTCAGACATCGCATAAAAATAAAATGGAGAAATTAATTTTGTCATTTTGCTGTTGCAAAAGGCGATGTGAAATTTTGACAGACGAAACACACAAATTTTAATAGACACTGCTATGGCAGGTGTAATGCCTTACAAGAAGTGTTTGCATTTGAGGAAGTTTTTGCCATATGAATTTTCCCCCACAAAACACATAATTTTCAAGGAAAAAGCGAAAAAAACAATCCGCACACACACACTCACATACAACAAAATAAACTAATGTCATAGTGATGATATTCTACTGTTAGAACTTATAACAGCCCTGGGCTAATGCAAATTTTGACATTTACCGCTAAAATTTTGTTAGAAGCAAAAACTCTCATCCATTTAAAACACTGCCTGTTTGCAGCAGAACTCGTTTGGTGCAAAATCAGCAATATGCTAATGTTGTTTGAAAGCCGATGACTTTTTCCTATAGAAATAAGTTAAAAGAGGTTTTGTGGACGTTTGTTTTTACATATCTTTCTTATCTTTCTAATGTTTTGCAAATAAATAAACTAATAAATTATAAAATTCTAAAGCTCTATTGGCAGCATTGTTTTGACAGCTCGGTCAATTTTAAACAGAAATGTTTAATTTCTGTCCAAGAAGATGGAGATAAAGCCGTCGAAGCAATTAACAGAGAATTTTTCTCGAATGTGTGCTGTGGTCTAGTTGAACAGATCGTGTTACGAAGTTGCTTGAAATCTTTACTTGTGATCAATATCTTCTAACTGTTAATTTTAAGTTATGTTTAGTTTTATTGTTGTACTAGTGACATAGTAAAGAATTATTTTATATTTAAAACCAAATACTTTGAGTTGGCCACAATAGGAAAGTGGCGGAAATTGATGCCGTCTGAAATACCAAACTCATACCAACAACACTTATCCAAAAAATATAGACTTCGGTTCTCGGCGCGATTTATCTTTAATGTCTTCTATCGACTGAAAACGGATGCACCGAAGTATTAATTATAGTTTTGGAAAAATAAAATTGTTAGTCGGGGCCATATTAGCAGAATGATGTTGCTGGCTTACATCCGTCGAGTTTTGGTCAGAAATTCGATCACAACGATAGTCTTGTGACAGGATGCGTTATTGTGCTGGCAAATCAATGAGATTTCTTACCACAAATCTGGCCTTTTTCGATGAATTTGGTCTTTGAAACGCAACCTAACACCCAGGTAATGCATACCCAAAGAAAACAATCAATATTGATTTTTGATCAGCCTGGGGTTATTTTTTTCGATTTCGGTTCAATTGGAATGTTAAGTCGAGCTGCGATGAGGTTTACACCCAAATAGTCGTGTAAAATTATACGAGTCTCTCTCTCAAACTTAAATGACGATTTTCAGTCACCATTTCCTTCACTTTATCGGTGGTTGTCGGCCAGAGCATAGCAAATCTTCCGCCATGTATAGACTGCTTTTGATTGCACTGTACCACTCATAACTCATATTTTTGATAAATTCGACTGACCATAAGCATTCTGTAAATTTTCGGCAAACGAAATTCCATTTGAAATATAAAATTTGAAACAAATTCTTCAATACTCTCATCCATTGTAAAAATTGCAAATACACTTGAGATGAATTAACGAAATCGAGCGCTATAAACAAATTAAATGAAATACCATGCTCAAGCTCAGCCTCAGTGTAGAGGGCAGTTAGCGGGCTTTCTAAATGACTACATGACTACAAATTTGTCGTTTTGAGATATTAAGCGTTTAGAAAAGAACCCGCTATTACGATAGTCTGTTTTAACTTACGAAATATATTGGATTTTGAGATTGCACTTAGATGACAACGAATGTCTTTAGTATGCAAACGATTTTAATAAAACATGCGTTCTTTCTAACATGAATAATTGGAGATATTGAGTAATTCTTCAAAAATCATAACTTGGGAAATTTGGAATGGGAATTGGGAGTAAATGTACATCAAAATCAGCACAATAATAATAATAACGAATAAACTGGACTTTGTCCTAACTCCACCTAATTCGTTTTTCCTTGTGGTCGCCGAAATATATTGCATTGAGGCATGCAAAACTTTCAGCATGGCAACTGTGACAATTTTCGCCTCAAAAAATGCATGTGGTTGGCAATATCAACAAAGTTGTGTGTGGAAACAGCAGCACAATAAGGTGTCTCATTTGCATTAACATTTATGGGACATGAATTCTGTTATGAACTTCAGAAACTGGGCTAGAAGGGCATATTCAGTGTGAATGGATGGCACTTTCGACTAGTGCGTACAATTTCTCGAAAACATTTAAACAATCCGTTTAATTTATTTTTTACTATCACCAATTAATTCAGACAAATATTTTTTTTTTTATCCCATGTATATGCTTCAAATTTCAAGCTTCTACGATTTTAATTAATGTTTTTATTTGAAGTCAAACAGGATTTATCGTCGTATTGCGGTATAATAAAATAAAACGCAGTAGAAATAATAAATAATCGTCTATAGCGAACAAATTATAACAACATTTAATGAACTTGTTTGATTTTGCAAACACACAAAACCGTACTTATAGGAATAACCCAAAACTGACTTAATTGTGAATTTAAGTATATATACGAGTATGTAAATATATGTAAATGCAGAATATATGTATATGCAAATCGCTAGATCCGAAACGTTATAGCGTTCTGGTCAAAACAAAGTATTATAGGAATCAGTTATCGACGCAATTCCCAAATATAAATCCCTTAACAATCTCTAGTGTCTTAAGGCTCTCCTTGGACTTATGAGTTGCATTTGATAAATACAAAAGGTCTGTCAATTTGCTAAAGAAGAGAGAGAAAACAGTAAAATTTTCGTTGTACAAAGAAGTAGGTAGCGTCACAATCTTGAATTCCTTGCGAAAATTCTATGTGCGGCAAAACGAAATGTCAATGAAGCATGTCATTGGTGACACCTTCGGCGGATATCCGTCGACATCTATGTGTATGAAAGCATTTTTATGAGAAGTAAAAAATTCATTTATAGGGTGTACCAGCAGAATAAAGATGTAGAACAAAGATCACACACCTCTCTGATATTTAGCGAAATTTTTCGCTTTTATTCGATTGATATTTGATTCTTTGATTACAATCAAGCCTTCTGAATGCAAAACACGGAGAAATATCATGTAGAGCCGCATATAAAGGGATGGTGCAATCAAAACTATTGGATGGATCAACGTGGATGTGGATCAACGTGCCTATTATGTGCACATGGAAAAATATCAGCATAGATCAGTGTATAAAGAGACAGTGTGAACAAAGCAGAAATCATATATTTATTGAAATTTATTTCACTGCAACCGATTTACGTTCCCCTCTTGTTGCATTACTCTTCTATCAAATTTGAAGTGTACTGCATCAAATGTCAAAATTTCTGCTCCAACAAGCATTAAAAACAATAGAAAATGTCAACAATGTTTACTTTAAACGTGTCTATGTTAGCTTCAAATCCGAAATTTTTCATTTGCGCATTCTGCTTAAGATTAATACCGCGAAAGGAAATGTTTTATGTGAAAAGGAATTCCTTTTGAAGTCAATTTCAGCTTTGAACTCAATACTACCAATGGAGTTGTGAAGGAAATTTTGTGTGAACGGGATTCCGTCAGTAGAATTTGTATGTAATTTAAAGGGGAAAAGGAATAGCGTGTATGATGAATATCATCCTTAATGCGACAACAGCCTTGCTTTTTGTACAAAATTAAGCTAAGGTCACAAATAAAGCAGCAATATTGAATTATATTTAATCATGCCCACAATTAGAATAGTTCCTTAAAGAAATACAATCCAAAGGTAAATTAATAAACAAATGATAAAATTTTTGAACAAAACCCTCAAGGATGACCACGTTCCTAGAAATTGTTAATTCCTCTCGAAAATTATTTCGTCCTATATCAATTATAATCTGCCGATGACTATGAAACGTTTTCATGTCAAATAATAATCTCCTAGATCAACAGGAGCAATATCTATTCAACTTTCAACAGACAAGCATACGCACGGATGGACGGAAGTGTTAAATCGATATACGAGTAGACTATCTTTATGATCAAAAATATATAATTGTTGCAAACTGAATGACGAACTTAGTATAACCCCAACCCTAGTGGTGGATATATGCATATATTAACAGTAGTTACATTAATTGTGTTAGACTTACATTTAAAAGTATCAGCATGAAAAAGACTGGCTTAGAAGCAATTATGTATGTGGACATGCTTGCTACCTTTGGCGTAGATGTACATAAATTCACTATTACAAAAAAAAAAAAAAGCGGAGTAACGTACGAAAGTAGTTGAGACGAGGTTGCAGAAGAAGACAGATAAAGTTTGGTATATCGAACACAAATATGTTTCTAAGGCTAGGCAATATGTAATTTTCACGGGGAAAAAATTCCACGAGACATTCTTTCTTCATGAAAAATCTTGCCACTAACTGCATTTTTTTACAAAACTGTAAAATGTGACTTTTTTTATTAATATTTAATTTCACAAGTTTACAACTGTATCATTAGACCCAATATGACGTAAAAGTGCAAGCAGTTCCTATTTCGGTGTTGTAAACCAAAACAAAGTCCACAATAATTTTTTTTTTTTTTTTTGTGAATTCAGCATAGTGACATCCTTAAGTTCTAATACGGAGTTTTTTACGTGAACATTTTTTATTTCAATATAATTAACATTTGAATGACGTTTTATACCAAAGAAAAAAAAATTAAACCTAAACAAATTCTCCTAATATCTGAATGGAAAATAAAATTTTTCGGCAAAGCACGGCGCAATTTTTTTTTTTTTTTTTTTTTTTTTTTTTTTAATTTTCACACTTCGCGTGTAATTACATATTTCATGTGTAAGTTTTGATATAAAGTATGGCATGCGTGAAAAATATGTAAAATATGTGTAGTTTTCATGATCAAAAATGTGCAAATTGATTTTTGATATACCAGAATCAAATCTAATTAAATTAAATTCGGTATTTACCGAACATTTCTGAATTCAAGTCTTTATGTGAAAGCAATCAATACACTTTTAATGGGACTGCCCTAATTATACTCATGATTGTTAAAAACTGCTGAAAAGTTAAAAAGTAAAAAGATAACTGTGATTATCAATTTGAAGTGAATAACGATTATAACATTTTGCTCAAAAATTAAAATTTGCTGTTCTTTTTCCGGTTTTTAGTTGTCCATTATTTTTGTAATCTCCAGCTGCGTGTGTAATTTTCTTGCATTTTGAAAATCCAGTGTCTACGTTTGCTTTTCATTGGCCAAATTGTATGCATAATGCACGTTATTTTCACATTTCAAATTTCAAAATAAGTAACGCTTCTACTACGCTTCTAGTCAACCGCGTTTACGACAGTGGTGCGTGGAAACGAAACAACCGAACAAAGCCCATAATAATAACCGTCAAAACACATCTTTGATTTGGTCTCTCTCTAATTTGCTTCTCATGCACTCACTCATTGGTTTGTTCTCCGAGTAAATTTTGCTCGTCTCAGTGTTTACTCTAAATAGAAAACAGCTGATTTACTTAATGAACTTAACTTCACTGCAGGCAGCCAAAAAGAAAAAAATCAGTTTACTTTTAACGCTCGTCTAATTTCAACTTGTTTGCGGCGGTAGCACTTTGTGGTCGGTTACATACCTACAAACTGGGCGATATACATATATATAGGCATTGCTACAACATATACAATAAATATTTTTTTGTTAAAATTTTATCTGCTGTGTCTCGTCGTTTATTAATGGTGATTTAACACTAAATTCCGGGTTTTATTTTCATTTCTCTCGTCGTTTCCATTTCACCAAGTGAGTGAATGCTGCTGGAAAAAGTGTAGACGATTATTAGCTTTTGGACCGGGTCGATTTTGCGTGTGGTCAACGGAATAGAGAATTGTCTATGAGTGGATGATAATTCAATCAAGTTGTAAATGTTAATACATATGTAGAGATCTCGTATTGTTTACACACACACACGTATTATTAGTCACGGTAGTCGTTGTGTGTTTATGGTTTTGTGAAAGGAGTTGGGTCATCCATCCATTCATTCTGATTGATAGTAAGAAGTGATTTTTTCAAATAAAAAAAGTGAATCTTCCGCGTACAAAGGATCAGCTACAATTCTAATAAAACACCCTTTCCCAATTCGGAATTGTTTCAGATTACCAAACTGAAGGCAACATGACCAGTTACGACGATGTAAGTAATATTTTTCTTTCTCTTTTTTTAACGTCCACTCTTTCGTAACCTTTTTCTACAACCATTTTCCCCCCTAGTTATTGCTGTATATGATGATAATATCTTTTCTTTTCCTATTACATTTTTTTTCTCGTTTCATAACTTGGAAATTGCATGGTTGTCGGTGCTTCTCAAACCCAACTGATAATGCTGGACATAACAACAACACAATCAAATCAAATGTTAACAAACAAAAAAAACATCTCACTCTAATGCTCAGATATTGCAAAGATGCCGTACAGCTTTTGCCAATGGAAAAACACGAGACGTCAGCTTCAGGTAAGTGAATCAATAAAAACAAGACTTTGACCAAACTGGTGGTTGGTTGATTGTTTGCTTGCTGCGTTTTCTGCCTGTCAGTGTACCATTAATGTGGACGAAAGTTACACCACTGTGACGAATAACAGTTACTGTCATGCTTATAGCACAGTAATTAATAGTATAGCCTAGCCAGAGGTGAGAAAATGCTAAATATATGGGTATAACGGTAAATGTCGAAAAAGAAAAATAATGAGGCTGTTACTGAAACAAATTTATCAGAGTTGTATTCTTGCTGTATTGAAAAGTGTTTCAAAAAAAAAAAAGTAAATGAGTCAACTGCGGCGTTTAATTCTACAATATTGTGTCGACTCAGCCGTTTTTCAAAACGAAACCCTGCTACTTTAGCAGACAGTTAATTGAAACGAAAAATTTCAATTCCAAGCGAAATCAACGTCGTTTTTTTCTTCTCTTTGCGTAGTTCACCATGGAAATTATGAAATTGTGAGTGCTTAGTATTAGGAGACTGTTATAACATATCGAAGGGAATTCCCCTTATCTCCCACACACAACGGCATGCCATAGACTTGTGTATTTAGACAGTAAATAAGTTCAAAGGACTTTTGGGAATCTACCGATTTATAGACAATTGACAACTCATAACGTTCTGACATCTAAGAAATGCGTACCTGTAGAAATCCCCATTTCAAAAACCTCAGCAATTAAAAACTTATTAATTGTTAGATTCCGTTCATCGCATAAATGAAAGTATTTTAAAAGAAATGAATAAAATACTAATTTTATTATTTTATTGTTCTGGCGTCTAATGATGTATGTACAATTGCTTATTATTAAAATAATCAACGAATAACTGAAAGGCTGTATCAGAATATGCTTAGATCAAAAATTGCTGTACTCTTTCATTTCAAAATCCGTATAGAATAGTAATTATAACTTAACCCAAGAAATTATCATTAATATGAACCATAGTTTATCAATTCAACAATATATCTGCACTTAAAAGAAAAAACGACATAATTTAACAAATTTTCTTTAAATATTAAACGTTTTTCAAAAGATCCCTATTATTGGAAGTTCTTAAACCGCTCTTAGATGATAACATGTGTCTTAAGAACATAAGCAATATTGCCAAAAAAAAAATGTTCTCACTAATATAAATAATTACAGATATTATGTAATTTATCCAAAATCGCTGCTTTGCAAAATTGTTATAACTTCTGAACTACACCATAATGGAAATTGAATGTAAATATGCATCTAAATAAGTACATTAATAGCGAAGAATAAACCCGATTTTGTCTTAACTCCACTTATGTGGTTTGTCCTTGTGATCAAAAATATCAGAAAAAAATAAACAACTGCAGCAATAATCAGACGTCAGTTTAAAGCCTTAAACTGACGCTAAAACCTATACCGACATACATACATATGTACATACACTTTTATTAAAAAAAAATCGGTATATATGAATTATTCCTAGTCCTGCCATATGTTCTGTTACAAATATAAAACGCGATAAAAAAACCAATATTCATATTGTATTCAAAATTATTTCATTTATTAGAAGACAATATTGGTTATTAAAAAAAATTGTATTCACTCGAAATGGCCGTCTTTTGCTTTAACACAAGCTTTCAAACGGTGTGGCCATTGGGCTATAGCCGCACGTACGATTTGCATGGAGATCGAGGACGCTGCTCTGGTTAATGCTGTTTTAAGGCTTCCCAAATTTCTGTGGGGAGTCTTGCAAGCCATATTCTCCAATTCTGACCACAAAGCATAATCCAGTGGATTGAGATCTGGACTCCCTGATGGCCAATCTTCTGCTGCTATAAAGCCAGGAATATTGACTCTGAGCCACTCCTGCGTGGTTTTAGCTTTGTGCGCAGGAGCAGAGTCCTGTTGGAAGATCCATCTACGTCCATTGAAAAGGGTGTTGGTCAAACCCTTCACAACACCCTCTAACACATCTTTCTTTGCACCAGTTTTTACGCCCTTTTCACAGAAATGGAGGCATGTGACACCATGGTGGGAGACCCCCCACCAAACCATTACGGAAGAGAGATGATGGCCACGTTGAACCCTTGGAACAACTTTTTTCGCTTCCTTAGATGAAGTGGCATAAATCTTGTTATTTTGTTTGTTGAAAACTTCTTCCACGGTAAAAATTTACTCATCCGTAAACAGAATGTTTTCATGGCCATTGTCCGCGTGCCACTGCAAAAGTCGCTTGCATCTTTCCAGCGTAATTTTTTTTAGCTGAGGAGTTAGAAGATGCCCCGTGGACCGACGATAGGCTTTCATATGCAGATCATCCCGAATCAGCCTAGACATGGATCTGGTTGATATGTCCAATTCCTTGGACATGATTTTCTGCTTTCTAAGGGGATTTCTCCGAATTCTTTCACGCACTGCCTTTACTACCGCACTCGTACGGGCAACGCGCGGGCGACCACTTTTTGGCCTGTCTTCTACTCCAGACAATTCGCCGAAGCGAGAAATAGCACGATAAACGAACATTTTTGATATTCCGAGTGGTTTTAGCAACTCGAAAATTTGGCCAGCACTCTTTCCGCACTTATGCAACGCTATTACGCCGACTCGATTCTCTTTAACGCCCCACTCCATGTTAATAGATTGCAAACTGAAACCAAACTGACTAGTATTCTTCACTAATCAGTGCATGTGTTCTGAAAAAAAGTTAACGGTTCTATTCCCGCAAGAAGTTTTGAACGATAAGCGCTGGAAATTGTGTAACAGAACATATGGCAGGACTATGTAGGTATATGATGTATTTTGAATTTATTTGCGGTCCTAAATACATCACTTGAAATCCAAAACACATCAATTAGAATCCAAAACTCATCAATTTAAAATTATAATGTAAAAATCGATTCCTTTCAATTTTTTTTGAAATTTTAGTTTCAAATAAGGCTACAAAATTTCATTATAGGTTTTAGTTTCACCCCCAAAGTAAAATAACTGTTCGATAATAAATTTCGTTAACTTAGTTCCCATTTATCTCTGTATGAAAAATATTTTTTAGAGACTTATGAGAACAAATCTTTATTTTTGTATCTTTAATGCATGCAATCCCTTAGCTCTTGAAACTATAAAAAAAGAGATATAAGAGGTTTTTAAAATCAGACAAAAATTGCGAGAAATTTGCAATCAAAATTGTTTAACTTTAGTCGATTTAATGCACATTTCTGTAATTTCCAAAATTAATGTCATCTGCAAACACACCAAATCTTTTCAAGAAATTGTTACTAGTAAATCTAAATCTAAATTCTAAATCATATTTATTGAAATTAATCTCTCTCTCTAAACATCGTACATTAATTAAGCTATTCTAAAAACTGCGTCAGCAATATATGACAGCAACAGAAAAAAATTACGGCCAAAAGTATAGAAAGGAGAAGTTGTCGTTCAACTTTTCAAGTTTGAGTTGATGTTTTTCATTTTATATTTTTTTTTTTTTTTTTTGCTAAATTTTTTTTATTTGGTGTCTCATGAATTTCAAAGTCGATAAAATCGATGTCCGAACGGAAATTCTAAAATGCAAATGATATCTTTCTATTAAATACCGAATTTGCTTAGCTACAGCTATTTTATGCAGAACAGACAATGTTCAATGCTAATCAGTGCTGTTTTAGTTGAACTGTCGCTAGTCAAAAATGATATTAACTGGTTTTAATTTTTTTTTCTATATTATGCGGATAAATAATTTAGTTGCATAACGTTTTACTTACATATAGATTAAAGATTCCACCATTTATGGCGTGATAATGGTGTTGCATGAGAATAATATGAGACAATTTTTTCATATCTCCTATAAAATTAAAGTCAAAATAACAACTTCAAGCTGATGTATGAATAATGAATATGATAATTCATCGCATACCAAAAACTACAGAAATTTCCGTCAGGAGAAATTACATCCAGTGACGAAAGTGGCGTGATAAAACGCTGTTTTGTGTCAAAAATCTAATACAAGAAGTAAAATTAGAACTTTCTGAAGTCTTCCGCTGAGAAATTTTAGGAGGATACCTAATTCTTGTTAAATTAGTGAATTTCTGTATGTGGTACCCTAAAGATTTGTATTCACAGAACTAAGTTTGTTAAATGTCTGATGAAATATGTTGTTAAAATTAAGGAATTCGTATAGGAGATACAAAAAAGTGTGTTATTATCCAATCGATTCTTCCCAAATTTTACGATAAGCAAAAGTTTTTGGTGCTGTGGTATTCAAATTGGGCTTTACGGAACCAAAATTAAATTATATGTGCCAAAGTACCAAAATTTCCTTAGCAACGCAGTTCATTCTCATTTGCAAAGCTAAGTTTATCAAACGCATGGCATGTGTCATATTTGACTTATACTCGTATATTCAATTCAGAGCTGCAGGAAAAAAATTTGAATTTCGGATAATCGGTCATTTGTTATGGTGGTACCAGAAGTAATATGACAAGGCAGTTCATTTTTATTCTCAGACACCATTTCGGCAAACTTTTAGGGAACACAAAACTTGACTGAATTTAATGTAATTGCATAAAAGATGTGAATGTAAGTATATATGGGTTACATCGATCACTTGTGTGGAAGTTATCAGAATGGGCACGGTTAATCGGTCGATTTTCTCAAATATTATTTGTCGTAATAGAGCAACGCAAAGAACATAAGTTTATGCTGTTGCAGTTAGTACGAATTAGAGAATAATCAATGTTGGAAAATCGGCCGATTTGTATAGGAGATACAAGTAGGGGCAAGTCAATATAGGCAATTTAAAATCTCTGGCTATGACGTGATAAATTATTAGGTTTTGACAATAACCTCCAAAGTCAGAGGTAACCCAAATTTCCACAGATGTAAAAGCCTCAGAATTGTGGGCTCATACGTTTCATTGCAGAAATGTTTTTAATCTGGTACAGGCTAGGCACGGTTATAATAACGTTAATGGTTATAACATACAGTTAAAGGTCATGAACGACTGAAGTCCTTATGATGATATAGATGGCCCGAGACAGCATAATTTGTCGCCAACACTCGCGTGGTCTAACAACCGCAAGTTCAATAGCAAAACGGAAAAATGCAAGGCCAATTTTCTTTTTAAGAAATTTCGTAAACATTTAAAGCGGTTATAGCGTTTATCACCTACCCAGGCAGACGCATCTCGTCCAATCAGATTAAAATCATAAAACACATTTGTTCAAAAGATGCGCGGAACTTTAGACGTTTTTTTTTAATTTTACATTTAAATTTGTATGTACATTAAATTTTTGGCCTATCAAATTATATATACCTCCACTCCCTCGGGGAAGATATAAACACTTGCTCATTTATTTACGGGCTCCTACAACTTTTGTAAAACTGTGATGAATTTGTCTTAATAGACCCGCCAGTTGTTTTGTAAAATAGTACACTTATTGAATGATAGGTGGCAGGTGGATGTGAATCATTGCTGCTATACTACAAATAGTTAAATTACAAAGTATAGTCGAGTTGTCAACAAATTAAGAAAACAAATGCGAAAACTTGTGTGGAATTCTGCGAAAATTTATGAATTTAATTAGTTTTTTTCTTAACAGTAATAAAAAAGTAGTAACAGAAAAGCTGAATAGAAATAAGAACATCATTAAAACAAAATGTTCTATTTTGTTGTGAAAATGTTGACAAAACATCAATAGAAAGTTGCAATCGGGATTATCCCGTTTTTTCATTAATTTCAATTTTATTTTTGCTTACATTATGTTAATACCTCAATGGCTAATCTTAATCACATTTATATGAGGTGCTAGGTTGTATAATTCCAATGCCGGTTTATTTACATATTAACTAAAAAACAACTACATTTGAAATGTAATTTTATTGCAGTATTACTAAAGTGTGCGCAGTTCAGTTCACACAGTCGTGTTAACTTGTAACTGCAAGATATCGCAATTACGCCGGCATTTACGTGATCTACAATTATATTAGGTTTAATTACTACTGAAATCGAATGAATTGCATTTGATGAAAGCCATCGCAATTGACCCTTGCAACATGGCATTGCAAAAAGCAAAAACTTTCCAGTATTTTTAATAAAATTGGCGAGTTATTAGTAACCTTTATTACACTTCGTAATTGTAAAATAAAATAATTATACAGTTTCGTATATGGGAATGATTACTTTGCCTGGAGCAACGGCAAGCTATTTGTGTTTACCCTAATTTTGCAAATCATTTTCTAAAATTCACACAAATGTAGAATATAAAGTTTTCATGTTTATACAGACTATCAAATAGGTTAGACTTATGCAATTCCGGATTCATAACAGAACCAAAATAATGCTAAAATTTTCTTTTAAAATTTCTTTATAATCGGTTATGACGACCATAATCACTCCGTAACACACAAAAGTGCCCACCAGCGCCACTTTTATAATAAGTTTTAACCATTTTTACGCGTTCGTTGAAAATGACAAGCATTTCACTAACTAAGTAACACTTCAGATGACAGGTATTTAACAGCTGGCAGCCTTGCCAGATCGGTACCACTAAACGGATAACCATGTATAAGTATTTGCAATATTTTGTATATTTTTCAGTACTTGTAGTATTAGGAATGCTTTGCATAATTTGAAAATCAAATATATTTATATTAAATATTTCATTTTTCGTTTCAACTACATCGTATATTTTAAGCAAAAAAAAAAAAAAAAATTTAATAGTATTTTAAGCATTAGAATATTTTGAATATATTGTGTACAAATTGCATATTTTGAGTGATTGAAGTATTGAATATTCTGATCATTCGAATATGAAAACCTTTCCAATATTTTAAAATTTCTAATATACTGGTCTCACTACAAATTGGAGATCTTAGGGGATTTCTGTAATGCTGTGAAATTTTTGCATATTTGAATATTTTTAATATTGTGAATATTTTCAACAGGTACATTTACCGTTATTTTGGAAATTTATATATTTTGAACTTTTGTTAAATTTTTTGAACATTTCAAATATTTTCCGCATTTTATATATACATACTAGCTGACCCGGCAAACGTTGTTTTGCCTTCAAAATGTTAATGTGGTAAAAAAATTAATTGCAAAAATCTCATCTCCAACACCATCTATCACTTCAAATAAAACCTTTTAAACCTTCCGGAATACTCTACCAATAATTTAAGACCAAAATGAGCCAAATCGGTCCAACCGTTCTCGAGCTTTAGCGAGACTAACGCACAGCAATTGATTTTTATATATATAGATTATATACATACATTTAGGCATTTATATTATATATATACATTTTATATTTTATGTATTATCCTTCCCCATATTGGAAATATTGTAAATGTTCTCAATATTTGGAGCATTTTCTGTATTTGAAACAGGAGAACATTTTCTATTATTTCCAATAATATAAATAAATATAAGCACTTGAAGATTTTAGATATCCTGAATATTTAGAGTATTTAAAATAGTTAAAATACTGGATAGTTTGTATAATTTCGAACACAATTAAATATTTCTTTTTATATTTGTGTTATATATTAGAATTATTTTCCACGTTCTGAAAATTTTTAAATATTGTAAAATTTTTTGAAATATTTGATATCTTTGCAAAATTATGATGTTTTTAGATGTTTTCATGAATATATTTCAACATTTATATATACATATTATGTAACGTCCAGGTGGAATTTGCTTGGCTGGTAGGCATGATAACTGTTGCAAATCTCAATAAAACCCTTTTAATATTTTGTCCGACCGTTGCCGGTTGCCGGACGATTATATTGGCCTATCCCTTCCGATACCTCCCATACAAATTGGCTGATATTCCGAAATTCAATTTTGTTTTTAAGTCTGGTTTATTCGTGATTATTGTTGTCTTTATTTAAATGCATATTTACGTCCAACCAAAATTTCAAAATTACGTCTGATTCACAAGTTATGGTGATTTTTCAAAACAGAGATATTCGATAAATTATGTAATACCTCTAATTAGGAGATAGGACCGTCCTCGCCTGCTTTGGATTTTCCCATTCCAGTCCACTGCTTTATCTATTCCTTTATCTCAGGTGTGAAGAGGTGGACGCAAAAATTCGGCTTTATGGCGGTGAAACATCGCCAAACACTCTACAGAAACATTTTCACAACGTTGTTGCAATAAATTAGCCTACTATTTGATTTTTTTCTTTCTAAAGACAATCAGTAAAAATAATGTCATGCGTATCCAAAAAAAAAAAAAAAACATAGAAGCCATGCCTGCAGATGGAATTGCGTTCGCCTTCTTTGGACACGATTCTCCCATTCCAGTTCACCGCATTCTCTATTCCTTTGTCGATGTAAAAACTCGGCTTTATTGCGTTGAAACATCCCCAAACACTCTACTGAAACATCTTCACAACGTTGTTTTTACTCTATTGAAAACAAGCATGGCACCTATCTTGCGCACAGCTTTCTCATCTACAAAT
>JAHXMU010000120.1:481086-498943 GCA_019455685.1 Philornis downsi | reverse complement strand
AAGTGGTTTGTGTCTTTACTAGTTTAATTCTAATTTATCTTCAGGGGCATCATTGTACTTAGAGTGATTACAATTCTGCTGTAAACAAATACAGATATTCTGAAAATGAATAGAATCTTACTACCGTCATTTAGTTCCCTTTATCTGAGAATAACCGCAGACGAATATGAAACAAGTAAGGAATTTCGTAAGAAAATAATTAAGGTGTGCTAAACGTCAATTAGTCTACCTTCCCATTTATTTATAATTGTATGATATATTTCATTTACCCTAAATGTGATGCCTTGTTATTAAAGTAAATAGATAAAACTTAATTTAACTTGCATTTGTAAGTACACTTTTAAACAGAAAAATTTGGGTGAATATATTTATAGGGTGATTCACCTCATTAAAATTTTGTTCCAGTTTTATTGCTCATTAGTATTTACTTATGATAAATTTAGCGAAGTGTTCAAATAAATAATTTTTTTGTTTGAAGTAAACTTTTGTATAAAAATTAAAAATCAATTAAAGGAAGTGTTCTTAATAGCAATTTTGTTTGCCAACAGAAAAGTTTATTGGATGAAAATGTTGCTAAGGAAGAAAGACCTATAAGAGTGAAAATATTTTGGGGTGGGGGGAGAGTTTCTTTGACCAACATTTTGACCGGGAAAATTTATTTTCCTAAACTTTTTCACTTCTGAAAATATCTTTAGTGGAAATCATTATTTAAATTTCAAAGAAATAGCTACTTAACTTTCTGTTTATCTTTCAAATTATTTGGTACCATATTCTACACGATTGTTTGTATATGAAAAGCTGCCGCTGCTGCTCGATTGGTTACAAAAGACCCTAGTTTTCTTCTAAAACTCAATTACGTAAATATCACTGAATATATCCTAAAACGAGTCAATTTCGATCCCACATTCATAAAACACAACAGAACTAGTGCTAAAACATAGGCTCATGAGTTTGAATTGCAAAACGAGTGAATAAAATTCTGAATGTCGCTTTCCAAATGTGTCGAAATCGAAAACACTGCGTTGAAGTCAATCAAAAGCCCAGGTAATATTAACAGTTTTCTTGACTATCGCAAAGTTGTGCACTCGGATTTCTTGCCAAAAGGTCAAATTGTAAATACAAAATATTGTCTTGACATTATGCGGCGTTCAAAAGGACGAGTTCATTGAAAGAAAAAAACAGATTTGTGGAAAGAGAGCTCGTAGATTGTGTACCATGATAACGCACCAGCTCACAGGCAATCACTGTGAATGAACATCTGGCCAAATATCATCTTACAACCATCTAATTCATTTAATATGGCTCCAGCTGATATTTTTCTTTCTAGAATTTAAGTTATCTCTTTGAACCACCCATTTTAACTGAATTCTTTTCCGGAAAATGTGTTTGAAAAGTACTATGATTACTGAACTATTAGTTGGCACAAGTGCGTTACTTCAGAAGTAGTTTACAATTAATAATTGTGAATGGACAATAAATATTTTGTATTTTTCCGACGCTTTATTGACAGAATGTATGCCTTAATATTGTTCTTATAAAAATAACCTGACGTTAGCTGAGTAATTAAATTCCTGAAGTTGTATATCTTAGTACATTTCATATGGCTTTGCAATGCTTAGCAAAAAGTTCGAGAGTATTGGACCTAGCTCCACCATGCACGTTCTGACTTCGCCAATACTATAGACAGATTTCCTTCACATGTTCTTATATTAATTTCAATTCATTTCTTTTATTAAATTGGAGCGAATTCGTTCAAATTTGGAACTCCTTAATTAACCATTTGCCAAAATTGGATCTGAGAATGGAAGTGTATTCCTCATTGGTCTCAAATCTTCACCGATGGGCCAATAATTAAATACACCTCCATTAGATTAATGTTATAGCTATTCTCAAATCAGTATCTATTTGTGATATTAAATATAGACTCCAAATAACTATTTTGTTCAATATGTTTTCCTTTCTTTACAGAAAGAAGCAGTTGGAAAATTTGTTGCGAATGTATGAGGAGCACGAAAATGATATGATCAATGCCTTGGACGCTGACTTGCGACGACCAAAACAAGAAAGTTTAGTTGTGGAAACAGAATTCATGAAAAACGACGTCAAGCATATATTATATAACATCGACGATTGGGTCAAACCAGAATGCCCTTCAAGGTCTTTTGTCAACTGGATGGATAGTGTTGAAATCTATAATGATCCCTTTGGTGTAGTGTTGGTTATTGGCGCTTGGAATTATCCATTACAATTGTTAATGGTGCCGGTGGCATCGGCTATAGCAGCTGGAAATTGTGTTGTCATCAAGCCCAGTGAAATTGCAGCCAATTGCGCGAAATTCATACAGGAAACCTTGCCAAAGTATTTAGACAATGTAAGTAAATTTGATAACATTCTTAAAAGAATCGCTCTTATTTGATTGCTTTTCTCTTTCATATTACAGGATTGTTATCCAATAGTCTGCGGTGGTCCTCAAGAAACTACCGAATTATTGAAACAACGTTTCGATTACATTTTCTATACCGGCTCCACACGAGTTGGTCAAATTATTCATGCTGCAGCCAATAAATACTTAACACCCGTCACCCTCGAATTGGGCGGCAAAAGTCCTTGCTACATTGACAAATCAGTTGATTTAACGACGGCCACTAAACGCATTCTGTGGGGCAAATTGATCAACTGCGGCCAGACTTGCATTGCTCCCGATTATGTGTTGTGTTCCAAGGAAATCGAAACCGAATTCATCAAAGAAGCCAAAGCAATTCTAAAAGAATGGTATGGTGATAATATTAAGGATAGCCCTGATCTCAGTCGCATTATAAACAAGGTTAATTTTGAGTAAGTCGGGATGGGGAATTACTATTTGTAAAGCAACTGGATAATATAATGATCCATTTCAGACGCTTGTTGGGTATGATGAAACATGGCAAAATTGCTGTTGGTGGCAGTTATAATGCCGACGAACGCTATATCGAACCCACAATTATTGTTGATGTCAAACCTGAAGATCCTGTGATGCAATCGGAAATTTTCGGCCCCCTCTTGCCCATTATTAATGTTGAAAGTGCCTATGATGCCATTAAGTTCATCAATTCAAGGTATGTTTAGTGTTTGCCGTCTCAAAAAAAAAAATTATCATGAGAACGAAAAATTGTGGAAAAAGATTTTGTAAGTGATCGGCATAAGCACAAAATCAAAAAAAGATATCGCAAAAAACGAGAAATTGTTGAAACATAAAAAAAGGATTTTGTAGATAATAATTAGGAGAGGATAAAAGCAAGAATGTAGAATGACACTGAAGTGTTGAATTGCTTAATTTCTAGTTAATTGAAATCGTTTATAGGAAAAGAATTTTTACAAAAATTCAAATAATTTAGAATAATGTTCTAATGATATAGCGCGGTATTACAGTAGAGCATCCTATCCAACTTTCAACTTAAATCGGAAATATTTTATTTTTAAATTACTGATCCCCCTAGCGATTTACTGATAATTTCCCAGCGCGGAAATCTCCCTACATTGTATGTGATATTTTGGAGCTACAGACTAGTAACAAACTCACTGAGGTGGAAAATGTTCTTACCACATTATTGCAAACGGAACACATAAAATTCCCTTTTCTAATTTTAAGAACAAGCAAATTCGACATGCGATGGCATGAAGTTGAAGTTTATTTATCCCTTTTTTAAATTGTGGCATACTGTTGTATGTATAATATACGGGCGTCGGCCCGTCGCAAAAAATTTATTCTGAAAAACGATCCTCTCCTTTCAATCCTTTTAAGGATTAAAATGCTTGTAGCCCGGCATCTTCTTTTTAAATAGGGAATAAATGGTAAACATTTTAAGAAAATATTATATATTCTTAGTTTTTTTGCGAGAATTCTTTTAATTGTAATAGTTTCGTTGCGAGAATTCCTTTAATTGTAATACCTACCGCACTGGTATTTTTGTGAGTTTGGATTCTTCTGGTTTGAAAGTTAGTGAGCCTAAAAATAGAATTCCTGTAGGCTCACTGCATATAAGAGGCTCTCCCGTATCTCATGATTTCAAGACACATACTTCAATAGGCTTAGTGATGCCCTGAAAAGTAGAGACATATATGTACAATATTTAAAATAGCAACATTTAAGCCTAAATTTGGATCCTAGGTTATATTTTTTAGACTCAGCATCGATTTCAGTTTTAATGCGATTGGCATTAATTTTTTTTTGTATTAAGTTTTTACCACATATGTTGATGTTTTACATGAAACTTCTTTTTTACAGCAGAAGCTTAAAAAATATGAATATAAATTCTTATCAAGCCATTAGACACCATAGAAATAAATTATAAATTCCTAACAAAAATATGTTTAGATATATAAAGTTATATAAATAATACTATATAGGTATACACTTCATGACAGCACTGCACTTTTATAGTGACGAAACCTTTTATGAGTTTTAGGAAAATTTTGTTCATGAAGCTTTGGTTATGATTGAATATTATGTTGGTAAATTTATTGGCTTCATTAATTGTGTTTATCATTCCTGATTCTCAAGGCCTAATATAATAAAATTATAAGTTCTGAAATTTTTTAGACTAATTTTGTATTAAGCGTCGAACGATAAGTTTGTACATATAAAAAAAAAGTTTAGAATTTCATCATCATTTTCGTGAAATACCCAAAAATCATTTATCAGAGTTTTTATCAACCAATCTAAAATTTCTGAAAACACTAACGAGATTCGTTTATTAAGATTCATTCAAATTGAAATGTTTTTTAATACAGTATTTATTGGCCTATATTTTCAAATTCCTATATATTTTTTGTTTTGACAATTTCTCGTTCCAAATTATTTATTTTGCCCACAATGATTCCTTTGAGAGTCTTGTTTGTTTTAGTAACTAGTAAACATCGTGCCCCATGTCTTTGATGTTCAATTTTCTCATTGGGAATGTTTGCACTAAAGGAATAGGGAAATTGTTAAATCGTGTAATGCACAACATCGATAGAATTCATAGAAATAGGAATTACATTAAACATTACATAAATTAAATTAAATAAATCAATTAAATTGCACATAAATGAGGTTAATTCATGAAACTTTGGTTCATCAGAAACATAACTGTTCAAAATTTTAATTGAATTAGTCAAGTAAATATAATTTTGCGGTATTCAACATAAATGTATATTTTTAAGTATATATATATATATATATATGTCTATTACTGCACCAGAAGACAAAAATTAAAATATTTATGAGCGTGGCAACGCCAATATAATTCAGAAACTACATCATTTCATATTGTAATTGTTGATATGAATAAAAAAAAACATTTTTTGTTGTTATTGTTTATGTGTTTAAAACACATGTTAGGTGCTTAGGTGAGCGTTATTTCAAAATTCCGCATACTTCTAAAGTTATGACAAATTCCCTTATTAGTTATTTTTTGAAAAACGCTTAATATCTCAAAACGGACATTTTTAGTTCCGTTGTTTTTCCTTGTAATCACAAATATTTAAAACGCATTGCCGCTCAACTGTTGAGAAAAAAATGTATTTTCTCCAAAACCCTAATCGCCTGAAGCTCACAGAATACATGTCAGAACGAGTCAATTCTGATCCCACATTCATAAAATGCACTATACGAGAATCTGGTGCTGAGACATAGACTTATGAATTTAACCTTCAGACCAGTCAATAAGCTTCAGATTGACGCCTCCCCCAATAGAGCTGAAACCGGCAAAATTACTTCAAAGTCTATCAAAAGTTAAAGTAATGTTGACTGTTTTTGAAAGTAAATTCGTGAAAAGAAAGCTCAGAGATTTTGCACCACAATAACGTACCACCTCATTGTGAAATTTCTATTGAAAAGCTCAACAAACATCATTGAACCAACCACCGTATTCATGGTTGACATGGCTTCCAGATGACATTTTATTCTTTTCTCAAAACACAAATTACCACTATGAAGTGTTCACTTTCAGTCAAAATAAGATACAAAATAGAATTCATGGTGAGAACTGAATTGTACCATTTTGGATTGTTTTTATTGTATCGCTTTGAAAGCGAATAAATAACAAATATTTTGTGTTTTATTGAACATTTCCGGGTATTTTTTTTAACAGAATGTGTATACATTATATTGATCCATAGATGTATGAGGAGTATATATTGTCAAAATGCTGAAAGACAAGACAACCCTCTAAAAATTTGTGGTGCCCTGAACAAATTCTCAAGCAAAATGCAAAATAAAAAACAAGAATGTTAAGACTTCATATAAAGCTTGACATTCTAAATTTTAGTTTAAATTTGTTTAAAAAAATGTCATTCGTATTGTAGAATGTTTAGAAATGAACTTCCAATCCAAAATGATGAAGTACTTGCAGAGACAATGAGGTAAGCCTATTGAAACGCTGGGTTTAATCAAGTAAACTTTGAGAACATTCTCTCTCAAACTCATACGTAATTGAGAAATATATAGATATAAATTATTATCAAGAAATCACAACAATGTCATAACATGAGTCCTTTGATAAACGTAGGCGCAAAGCGACACATCTTAGCAGCACAGTTACTAAAGATATTGGCTTACCCTAAACCAAAATATTTGTAAGAAGTTCAAAAAAAAAATTGTTGCAAATTTCTCTTTTTTTAACTTATATTTAAGTTTAGAGTATCCTATTTTTTTGTTACGTGACTCATGATTTACGTTTAGGTATGTCTTATAGCCAAGCCATAAAGTTGGCTCAATTGTCAATACAATCGAAAAGCATTCATCGGCTTTATTCAGGTTTGTCTTCATTTAACAAGAAAAGAGCTGTCTTTTTTGAATCGTCCGTCATTTTTTTATTCACTTTTTCCCTAATATATCAAAAATGTATAGTGGCTATTAAATCACATGGACTAATATTTTCAATAACTTCCATAATTAGGAAGCCGTCAATTACAATTAGAAAATATGTAGTATCACGGACATATACTCGTATACGTTCCTAGATCCAACGCAGATCTTTGTCGAAAGGTGTAGTAATTAAAACCAGAATTCTCCGAAATATGAAATTATTTTTTTATAACGCATTAGTAGAAGTTTTATAAAAAGTTGTTTACACAAATTTTAATCTAAAAAAATGTAACAGTAGAATTTCTCAATTCTTGTAAATTATCAGAGATATAATTAACACATCCGTTTCATATTGTAATCTTAATCATTAACTGTTGATTAGTTTGATAAAAATCGTCATTCAATTATTTTAAAAGGGGCTTTATTATTATTATTTAGAGGATTGACATGCGTAAATGTGCCGAAAGTCTGCATACAAATGTGTTATTTGTCGCATATTTGTATGATTACGATTATGATATGAAACCAATGCGGTGTTTAGGCTCCTGATATTATTCTTTTATATTTTGTTATAATATACACAATTTTCATTGTGCTTTGTTTTTTTATAAAATATTGGAATCCATAATTACATAACTTGTTTTGGTACCTTTGCAAATCTGACATACATGCAGGCCATAACAAACAATTGCTTATCCAAAATTAAATCATCTTATGAACATTTTTGTACTGCGTCCGCATTAAAAAGTCAGAAGCTTAAGTTATTAGCCCATAATTTCAATATTTATTTGTTAATTTTCTAGTTTTATTTTGCTTTGTTCAAATTTCACTTCAAAGTTTGACCCATTTTATTGTTTATCCATTCTTGCACCACTTTAATTTATATTTATTTTCTGTTTCCATTGAAAAAAAAAAACAAAAACTTGAACTTATTCTTATCGTTGTCCTGATTTTCGCCTCATCATGTTGTTGTTGTCGTTACATTTCTTTGGCATACATTCAAAACAAACAAACAAAATTAGAGAAAGTCCACTAGCGATGTACATTTTCACCTTGGAAGAAGACATACAGAAAATGTTCATAAACTCGACACGTTCCGGAGGCATGCTACTTAACGATACAATTATGCATTACGCCGGTAAGAATAATAATAATGAACATGAATTCAGTTACAAAACCCAGATCCTGCTAACTAAAACCAATCAAATCATAGACCGCATTAGTGTCACTGGTATCAGTAGGGGTCACATGGTGTAGGGTGTATTACAATTTGTATTTCGATTGGCATAGGTGGTGGTCAAAGATTCAATGCTTTAATTTAGCCTAAATGTCCTTTTGTGTTTGAAATTTCAGGCCTACCTTATTGTATATTTATAATTTGGTTTAAAATATACTTTCATATTTAAAACTAGGGAAAAACCTTTAGTGGTTTATGTTTTCTCCAAATCGCAGGAGCTTACGGATGAGTTTAAGCGTATTACTACTAGTGGTGGATTTTGTAGCAATGACACTATAATGCATTGCGCAGGTATATATCGTATTTGAGTTTTTCTATAAAAAGAATAATGCACATTTTTTTTTCCTATACTAAGAATAACTGCGCATGCTCTGCACTAATATTATAATAGAAAAAGTTTCTTTATAAATTTTATGTTGGGATGATGTTTTAATTTTGAAAAAATAATATATGTAAATACAGCAATATTGGTAATTCCTCCAACTATTCTAACCATTAACCTTTCATAAAATATATATTTACTATAACTAACATCAATATTTTAAAATTTACTATATACTATACTGTAGAGAGAAACCTTTGGCTCTATATGTTCTCAGTAATTCACAAAAAACTGTTGAATTATTTAAAACTGAAACAAGCAGTGGTGGTTTCTGTTCCAACGATCTACTGGGTCAATTTGCAGGTACGCAAAAAAAAAAAATTTGAAAAATCTAACAAAAGCGAACTTATTTTAAGTTTCAAAATGAAGTAATTTCGTACACATGACAAACACTTGGCAACAGTTCCAAGTGTTGTGAAAATTTTATAATATTTGATTACTTACTATTTATGTTTTACTTTGATTTGAAACACTAAATTGTGACGATTATTTTAGGTAAATATTTAGGCACTCTCCTGCTATCCAACAACGCCTTAGATATAGTGGTAAAATCCAAATCACAGTGGTTTTGAAAATTGTTATTTTTAAAAATCTCATTAAGATGAAAACAGATTGCTTTTTTAATCAGGATTATCATTAAAATAAACGTCGCTCAATTTACCCCAGATATATGGAAGCATTAAAACATATGACAGAAATTTTTAATAAAAAAAGATTTAAATTGTATTACATGTTTTTATAGAAAATTCCCTTACAAGGAACTCCATTTAAGTGACAAAGTCGGGTTTATTCGTGATTGTTGTTGTTTTTATTTAGATATAAATGTAATCCAATCCGAATTTTAAAATTCCGTATAATTTAAAACTTAGAAGCGGTTTTTCAAAACAGCGATTTTCAAAAAATTCTATGGTTATTATTATAATAATGATTCGGTTTTCAGTTTCGATTTTTATCACTCCAGTCGTAAGGCATGAAAACAGTAGACAATACATATTTTTTGTAGAAATATTATCGATTATAAGCTGCAAGTAGAGAATAAATCCGAGCACTTCAGTCCTTTGTGCTCTTTTATCGATTTGCCGCTACAAATTTTGTCACAGTCGCCTCTTTCTAGCCACAACGGTAGTTGTGTATCGATCTTGTGCCGGGCTTCACCAAAGCCGATATGACATGATATGATATCTAACCTATCTATTAACCATGCTGAACCCAAATGTCTTACAAATCTTTCTAGAAAGCGTTAAGAACCGTTGGTCGGCAAAGCAAGTAAAGTGCGTAAATGTTAGAATTTTTTTGTCTTTTTATTATCACAAACGTTAATTCCATAATTTTCTTACATTTTCTGCAGTTGGTAACACCAGTTTCTACCAATCTTCCACTATTTGAAAATTATACTTATTATTCGTCGAAACCTATAACCTGATTTTGTCCTCATTTACCTCCAGTCCACTTTTGGTCGTTCCTTCTCGATGCAAAAGAAGACTGCAATAACATTTTGCACTTTTCAACCAATGATATCCACTACTGCATCTAAAAAATAAGATGTATAATAAATACTGCGCTAAATACAATACGCGTATGCCGCCGTTTTTCCAATCCTCCAACTTTGCCAAATAGTCAATCCCTGATATGGATTTCAGATGGTATTGCCATTGACATCGAATCTCTACAACTGCCTTTAGTTTTATTAAGTTAGAATTCTCTTTAAAGTGGAATTACGAGAAGCGTAACAAATTCTTGTTAGTTAAAAGTGTTAATATCTAAAATAAATGTAAATATAGTAACTTTCGCCTGTTTCTAACAGCTCTTAGTTATATAAACTGTACAGTAATCACCCGTAACTAACATAGAGTAGATAAGTATTTCGAAATAAATTCTTCTGATACCATTTATTAATATTAAGCTTTTAAATGCATTTTGCCTTGAGCTTTATATGCCATTATTTTGCTTCTTATATTACATTTTATATATAAACTGAGAATTATTTGAGAGAGTTGCACTAACAGTAATAACCGGGATGATTTACAACCGATATGTTTTTGAAACTTAACTACAATTTAATGTTGATTGATCGCTTATCTAAACTGCACAAGCCGCTAATATTGCTAAAATACCACAATTATTGTATTTTACTAAGAATATGCTATTTACTATTCGATTCTTGGCTATTATCTTCAAATTTTTAAGCAAGTTGTAATTAATAGAAAAATAATCTACTGCGTATTTGTTAACCATTTTAAATTAATTTAAATTAATCCTTTCAAGTAATTCTTAAAACACACATATTCGAAACAGATTATAAAAAAATTTTAATAAGAATTTATATAGGGTGTTTCTATATAAAGGCTGGTACTACATTTTTTTCTCGTAAAACTTATAATTTCCAACAGTGAAAGCGGAGGAACACATGTTTTTAATTGTGAAAATATGTTTCTTACTGTGTTGCTAAAATTATGTATTTTTGCATTGCACAATTTTATTATTGAAAAAAAACGCTAAAAAATTTACAAAATCTTTTGGAGCGAGTTTTGACAGTTGTTATCTGTTGGTTTTAAGTCAGCTGTTTGCGAATCAGCGTCACAAAATTGTCCTTGTGAAAAACGTGGGATGATCTTGCAATTAAATTTCTATGAAAGACGTAGACGCATGAATTTTGACAGCCGAGCACCACGCTAAAGGAGGATAAAACCAAGTATTTCGGCCAACAAAGAGTCTTACCGTTTAAAATACAGCTATAAGTTTGGCTTCCCCACGTCTTCGCTAACCTGCAGATTAAAAGAAGAAGACTAATGCGCGCGACCAGATATTACCATGGACACAGCAAGCGATTTAATGGCAAAGACCTATCTCTCTATCTGTATCACACGTTAGTTTCCCTATCTCAATGTATGGGGCAGAGTCACACTTCGACTCTGACATAGGTGGATGAATTGAGGAAATTCTATGTTCTGAATAAGAATCCACCATAGTTAACGAATATTGCCGGCATCATGTGAATCATGAGCTGCATACCAACATCGACGTGTTCGCCAACGAACTCGAGCTGTTGGAAGAAGCAATCTTTTGAAGAAATGTCAAAACTCCGTGGAGAAGGAACACAAAAGACAAAAGCCCTCTAAGTCGGTTGCCACCAAAGTAAATAAATATTTGGATATGAGGAAGCTTACGTGCAGATGATTGCCGCATTTGGTAATCGTCTGGCAATTCAAAAGATGTGTTTGGCGACGTTCAATCCCAATAATCGGAATAATTGCACTTTAAACTTGTATCCATAGCGATGCAACTGAGACTAAGGAATGGCCGAAGTAATTGACTTTTTCCAGCGATTCGATACCAAAAATGCCAATATGGAGTGGAATATCCATGACAATTCACATCGATTACCTAGAAAAATGTAGAACAATCACTGGTAAACAGCATTCAGAGACGTCGAGCATTCAGAGCGAAGCTGGTTTCAAACAAAAGCAAGAAAGTTATTTTTCATCGGGAAAATGACCCGCGCATAAAAGCGTATCCGCCAAAGCTAAATTCTACGAATTTACGATGTGAGTTGCTTTCTTATCCACCTTATTCCTCGGAAGAAGTTAATTTTCACTTGGGGCAAAGTTTGAAGAAATGGCCTGCTGGAAGAAGATTCTAGTCAAATGAACTGGACGCCTTTGAAATGATGCCTATTTTGATGAGCTCGGGGAATCATATTACTAAAAATATTCAGAGCATCGTTGGATCGGAGTTAATTTGACGGATGTTTCCACCAAAAATAACCTCAAATGGTTTTTCCCCACCGCACACAAAAGTAAAGCTGACAAAGCTAAATTGTACGAATTGTGCTATAAATTGCTTTCCCGTTCACAAAATCTTTCGAAAAAAAAAAATTGTCACTGGGATTCAGTGATTATTAACTTTTTCCAAACTAGAAGAAATTGTTTGCTGGAAAGACATTTCGGTCAAAAGAACAGATCGTCTGTAAAACGATGGCTATTTTGAAGATGTCGACATATCGTATTATTTGAAATAACTGAGATACCACAGGGTTAACTATATTGATGTCATCCTGTTTAGCCCGATTATTATAATTACTATGTGACCGACTGTGGAGCGAGATTAGTACAGGACTATCATTCACATCATCGCTGGCTCAACAAGCGCATACAACTACCTATCATTGTTTGGTCTTTTCTAATGAAAGAAAAGTGTTTACGTTTAAGTAATATAAAAAAACACGAAATAATTATGCATGATTAGAGTGGAAATCAAAAAGCAATTTAGATCGCTGAATTCTCTGCGAAAGCAGAGGCCTGCATCAGTGATGTTTTGGGCCACGATAATTGTCACAGTACGCTCAGCACTCGTTTTCATTGAACAGGGTATAAAAGTAGATCAACAACTCTACCGTGAAAAGATTTTAAACACTGCTTTGTTACCTTTAGCGCGTAAGTAATTCGGTAAAATTGGCTGTTTCAAAAAGACTCGCAAAATCTCTTTTTTACAACAAAAGGTTTCCAGCATTACAGCATTTATCATTAGTAATATTTCGAGCGCCGAAATATTATTTTGTAATTTGTTCATTATCAAATATACTTTTTTAAATTTAATTAGCGTTTATCTCAAAATCAAGGAAAAATTAGAATTTTCAACTGTTCTTTTCTCATTACGACAGTGGGCTTGGAGTCAACGGAAAAATAATTAACAATAAATGGAAAATTGCATTTCCAAAATTGTTCAATATCATTTGTTCTCTACTGAAAGTCCTTGATATTTGACAATTCTCAATTTCAATTAGTAATAAATGGAATTATCATCTCCAACGCTTTCTTTATACTCAATCGAATGCAAATTACAATTTTCCCCAATTATTGCCTGTAAAAGGTTGTTGCTACTTGTTTTACTATTATAAAGATTAATTTTTACTTTCTCCTGTAGTTACCAACATTTTGCTCAAAATAAGAAACACCCTATCGTAATAATAAAAGCTTTGTAACGTAATTGCTACTATGTGCATTATAAAATAAACATTTGACATTTGACCATTAATTAATTATAAGTTAATAAGTTGTATGATCTGTTGTTCTTTATACAGTTGATACTCTACCATTCGGTGGCGTAGGATTTAGTGGCATGGGTTCTTATCATGGCAAATATGGCTTTGATACATTTACCCATAAAAAATCCTGTCTTGGCAAAAACCTGAGAGCTTTGGGTGAAAAATTAGCTTCGTAAGTATATCCATAGCTGTAAATAATATATTATAATTATGTTAATTGCCTTCCTTTTACTTTTCTAGTGGCCGTTATCCACCCTATTCGGAATGCAAGTCAAACATCTTGAACTTTTTACTGCGAAAACGTCGCCCTATGCCAAATTTATATTTGTCACACATTCTGGTCTTTGGTTTGGGCATCGGTTTAACATTCTTAGCAAACCATTATATGCAGGTAAATAGACAGCGGCAATCAAATAGAAATAAATTAAATCTCATGAAATATCATTCACTTTGGAACACATTAAAGGGCAAATTATTGTCGCGCTAAGAAAACATAAAATAGAAAGAAAGAAAGAAGAAAAAAAAGAAAAACTATAAACAAAACGAAAATGCACCAAACAGCTTAACAATAACTTCGCTTCAACACAGCCTCCTCTCATCATCTGAACCACAACAGGTCTCCAGTAGTGGTAGCGGATTACCTAAAACACTTTATCACCATAATTTGAAGCCATTGGCTAAACAAAAAAAAAAAAACAACTTTCCTATCTACTATATATTATTGCTATAACTACATCTATCTACATATATATTCAGTATGTTTACATGGCATGTTGGGATTAACTATACCATTTTTATAATTACAAACACACATATATTTGTATGCCTGTATGTAATGCATTGACCAAACCATAGACTTTAATAAAAAAAAAGAAGTTTGTATTACCTGGTGATATTTATTGTAAAGAAATCAGTGAGTTTGTAATGTATTGTCTTGTTATATCTCGTCAAGTGCTTTATTATTTATTATTTAAAGTCATTGTGGGTCCATCCATTGATTGATTACTTACAATATGCAATATGAATTTGGTTTTGAAATTATTTCTTTTTGTTCTTTTCTTTCATTTCTTGCAGAGTGATAACAATTAAAATGTATCTTTTCGAGTTCTATTGCTTAAATTCACAAAGTCGTTCATGTTTGAACTGCCTTGAAAAGATCTGACAATTAAATGTGTAAATAATTATTATAATTTGTTGTGTTTATCAGGTTTTGTTTTATAAAATATTTTTTATTATTATTATTATTATTTAGAGTGTAATCGTTTTCTTTTTTGTACGAAATAAAGAATGTTTAAATATAACAATGTCTTTTAATCAATATGCTATGGGTCTACGAGGAAAGTCAAGCGGGTACAGTCAGTACCTTTGCGTGCTATAACAGACACCAAGAAACCTCCATCTCTATGTGATTATTATAGTGGTGTGCAGTCAAACGAATTAACCAAAATCCAGATTAATCAACTAATTGATTAATCATACTATAGGATTAATCAAAATTCATAATCAATTTCATGATTAATTGAATAATGGAAAAATTAAATAATTGAAACGTGAATAACTGAATATTTTGTCATTTCACATTTTTTATTGTGTCCCAATCAAAAAGTTTTACATTACATTTTTTGGCACATAATATTTTTTTCTTATTGTTCCCCATTCACGAAATATTTGTATTTTTAATTCGAGTTATTCTAATTTGATTAAAAAGAGTTCAAATTATTTGATTAGTCATAAATCTAAATGATCCCAAACTTCGATTAATCGATTAACTGATTAATCGAAATATGAGTTAGTCACCAAGTTAGATTAAAGACTGGCACTATGCTGAATTTTCACGGTGAAACGTTTATGGAGATGCTGCTTGAAATGGAACAACTTGTCGAGATTGGTTCCGTCGCTTTAAAGACGGTGACTTTGATGTTACGACCGTTCGTGTAAAAGAAGACGAAAAACCTTCGAAGACACTGAATTGACGACATTGTTTGATGGGGATCCATGTCAAAGGCAGGCAGAGCTTGCTTCAGTATTATGAGTTTCCCGCCAAGTCATTTCCAAGCGATTGCATGCGTTGAGAATGATTCAAAAGCAAGGAACTTGGGTTCCTTATGAGTTGAAGCCAAGGGACGTTGAGCGTCGTTTTTTTCGCTTCTTCATCGTATTGTAACGGGTGATAAAAAATGGATTCATTACAGCAATTCGAAGAAAAGAAAGGGACAGCCCCGTTCATGCTTCTACGTCATCGCCTTGGCCGAATATTCACGCTGCGAAGATTATGCTCTGTATATGGTAGGACCAGGTCGATGTTATTTATTACGAGCTGTTGAAACCAAGCGAAACCATCACTGGGGAACAGTATCGACTTTAATTAATGCGATTGAGCCGAGCTCTGCGCGAGAAACGCCCAAAATACGCGGGGCATGACAACGCTCGGCTTCACGTGGCCACGGCCGTCTTACTCCATCCGCCATATTCCCTAGATATTGCGCCGTCCAATTATCACTTGTTCCGTTCCATGACACGCGGTCTGGCTGACCAGCAGTTCCACTCATATGACGACATCAAAGAATGGCTAGATTCGTGAATAGCCTCAAAAGATTAACAGTTTTACCGTGACGGAATTCGAGCTCTGCCAGAAAGATGGGAAAAATACTTTGGGCAATACTTTCAATGAATCATTTGTGTACATGTTTTTATAATAAAGTTGAATTTTTATAAAAAAAAAAAAAAAAAATAATAATAATAAGAAACGGCGATAACTTAATTGCGCACCTAATAAGAGGTAGTAGTCTGCATTTGGGCGTTGTTCTACATTCAATTTAATTGGTAATAACGTGAATATTTCTCTATACAGACAAGAGTTTTTATAACAAGAGTTTTTAACATACAAGAAGCGTATCGTTATGAATAGAGTTCAAATTTTTTATATTAAAGTTGGTAATACGAGAAAAATTTCCTTGAAATATTGTTTTACTCTTAAAAATAACAGGGAAAAACAAATGTTTACCCAAGCATTTTGCAAAGTTGTTGTTTGCAAATCAGTGTTAGATCTTTCTCGCAAAGGAACAAGCTAGTGTCTGATGAGGAATTGGAACTTCAAACTTTACGATAATTTTTTTTCGTGAAGTTTCACCACGAAAAGTCTGAATAATGCTAAATTTTGTGATTAACGCAAGAGCAAGTTTGAAAAAACAATGAATTTACTTTCAGCTAGCTTTCGACTATAATACATATAGTTAATTTGCAATATGTTACTTGCACGTTTGGCCCTCGCGCGTAATATTTATGTGCACGCACGATATCTACTCATGGTTACAGCAAACAAAATTTATCGCCGCATAGTGATGTACCTAGACCTGCCATATGTTCTGTTACACAATTTCCAGCGCTTATCGTTCCAAACTTCTTGCGGGAATAGAACCGTTAACTTTTCTTTTCAGAACACATGCACTGATTAGTGAAGAATACTAGTCAGTTTGGTTTCAGTTTGCAATCTATTGACATGGAGTGGGGCGTTAAAGAGAATCGAGTCGGCGTAATAGCGTTGCATAAGTGCGGAAAGAGTGCTGGCCAAATTTTCGAGTTGCTAAAACCACTCGGAATATCAAGAATGTTCGTTTATCGTGCTATTGCTCGCTTCGGCGAGTTGTCTGGAACAGAAGACAGGCCAAAAAGTGGTCGCCCGCGCGTTGTCCGTACGAGTGCGGTAGTAAAGGCAGTGCGTGAAAGAATTCGGAGAAATCCCCTTAGAAAGCAGAAAATCATGTCCAAGGAATTGGATATATCAACCAGATCCATGTCTAGGCTGATTCGGGATGATCTGCATATGAAAGCCTATCGTCGGTCCACGGGGCATCTAACTCCTCAGCTAAAAAAAATTAGGCTGGAAAGATGCAAGCGACTTTTGCAGTGGCACGCGGACAATGGCCATGAAAATATTCTGTTTACGGATGAGAAAATTTTTACCGTGGATGAAGTTTTCAACAAACAAGATGACAAGATTTATGCCACTTCATCTAAGGAAGCGTTAAAAGTTGTTCCAAGGGTTCAACGTGGCCATCATCCCTCTTCCGTAATGGTTTGGTGGGGGGTCTCCCACCATGGTGTCACATCCCTCCATTTCTGTGAAAAGGGCGTAAAAACTGGTGCAAAGGTTTACCAAAAAGATGTGTTAGAGGGTGTGAAGGGTTTGACCAACACCCTTTTCAATGGACGTAGATGGATCTTCCAACAGGACTCTGCTCCTGCGCACAAAGCTAAAACCACGCAGGAGTGGCTCAGAGTCAATATTCCTGGCTTTATAGCAGTAGAAGATTGGCCATCAGGGAGTCCAGATCTCAATCCACTGGATTATGCTTTGTGGTCAGAATT
>JAHXMU010000120.1:423991-439936 GCA_019455685.1 Philornis downsi | reverse complement strand
TATTCTTATTCTTATTCTTATTCTTATTCTTATTCTTATTCTTATTCTTATTCTTATTCTTATTCTTATTCGTATTCTTATTCTTAGTCTTATTCTTATTCTTAGTCTTATTCTTATTCTTATTGTTAAGGGTGAATGGTACACTTGTTGAGTATGGAAATGGGATAAATAAACATAAATTACTTTGAGACATTATGAAGAAAAAACATTTTTTTTCGGTTACTAAATTAAATTGACGATTTACATTAGCTGAACAGCGCCTCTTCAGCTAATTTAAATCGTCGTGATGCTCACAACTAAAATATTCGATATGGAAAAATTCTACTACGGAATTGTGTGAAACATTTTGTACCTCTTCCAAAAGTTTTTCAAGTTTTCTAAAAAACAATAAATTTAGTACTTTACTGAAAAAGACTGCATTGAATTTATTCCATACGAGGTGTGTTCAAAAAATAAGCAAATTTTTAAATTTCGCGGGCTTTTTATGTTGATACACTCGTCTCGAAGATATGTTGACGGTTTTATCCATACAGTATGTTTAGTTTGTTTGTGAGAAGCATAAATAAGACGAGCATGTTCGTCCATTTTCTGCTATCGAAAAAATGGATCAAAGAAGTTGCATCAAATTTTGTGTACGTAGCCCGCGAAATTTGAAAATTCACCTCGTATGTCCTACTCTCACTGCAAAATCTGTCAATCGTATAACAACATTTGTTGAAAATCGTCATCATTAGGAAATTCTAGTTGTGCTGCGTTTCAACTGCAGTCAATTGTAAGACGTTTATAGAGCAACTGAATAAAATTGACGCGAAAGAAATTGTTTCGTCCTGGAGAAATGAATGACATTACATTTGCATGACATTTTTATTATTTCTAATTTCACTTGAAACTATTGCGGAATTCTATATTATCATACACTTTTAATTTTGTTTTCGAACAATTCCACAATTTAGAACTATAGGTTGGGGCATAAGTAACGCTAAGATTCGATCAGTGAATACATTTTTTGTTAAGTCTTTTTTTTTTGTCTCTTTACAGGATTAACTAAATAATACTTGGGAAATTTATAATGGAACGGCTCAGCACAGAACAAAGAACCAAAGTTGTTCAATTTTACTTTGAAAGTCAGCATTCGATTACAATCATATCGAAATTTTTTTCATGCTCGAAATGCCCCTAGCGCTCCAACAATTTATCAATTGTTTCAGCGTATTGGGCAACAAGGGTCTGTCTGTGCTCTTCCACATGCAGTTCGAAATGAAGTGACCATTGCTGAGTGCAAGCAAGTATTGAGGAAAAGCCCGAAACTTCCACCAGTCGACGTTCTCAGCAGTTAGAGGTGTCTAGACGGTCTTTGCAAAGAATTTTACATGTTACATCTTTTCCCATATAAAATGCA
This sequence comes from Philornis downsi, assembly GCA_019455685.1. Classification (NCBI taxonomy): domain Eukaryota; kingdom Metazoa; phylum Arthropoda; class Insecta; order Diptera; family Muscidae; genus Philornis; species Philornis downsi. The sequence continues at coordinate 438,537 of JAHXMU010000120.1, read as the reverse complement.
ATTGGTTCACGAGTTAAAACCAAATGATGCATAAGAACGCATTCAATATAGCCGCCGTTAACGTTACTTATGCGCCACCCTTTAGAAGAACGTCGTCAAAGTACTTTGATCGTGCTCGAGTATGAACTGTACTAGCGAAGTATTCTTTTAATGGTATTCACCCGAATTTAAAAATGTAAGTGCCGGTATTAGTTCTAATACTATTCGAAATTTTCAACTTTTCCTACTCACAACTTGAAAATTTCGATATTATTTTGCAGTGCCACTCTGTAGTAATAGTTTAGAAATGGTGCAGTTTCCCACTTGGTCAAAATTCCATAGTTAAAACTAAACTAAGTTTGATCGAGCCCATTAGGGTGCAATTTTAGTGTAAAATAAAGACTACCTTCCCAATGTCAGTTAAGCAGTTAACTTTGTATAAAAGGCTATTCCCCTCAACATGACGATATCAAAGTTTTGATCGAAGTTGTCTTTCCTGCGCTAGTCTAGAACACAATCAGAAAAACTAGTTGTAAAGCTGTCAGTTAGTTGTCTCTTTTGAATTAGTTTCGCGTCAATTACATGGACCAATTGAAAGCATTCATATTTAAGACCAGTGATAGCAGTGCTATACGATAACTAGAAAGTGTTAAAATAAACAAATAAGTTAATTGAATTAGGTGAGTGAATTACGTTTTCATTATTTCTAATACTATTTGAAATTGAAACTGAATTCGCTACCCACAAAGTAGCAACAAGTTCATAATTCCACAGTTTAGAATAAGTTTGTCGTTTAAGTAGTAATTCCTAATTCTTCTTTTTTTCAAAAAAGAAGCAATTCCTTTTTACCTATTTGTTTACAAACTTGAATAATAATTATGATTTTGATTTTGACATGAATTTGCCAGAATACATAATTCTTATCTTTTCGTTATCGCTCTGATATATACATATATCCAATCTTTCTTGGAACTTGTATTTAATAATCTGAATTTTCGTTTGCTGTTGTTTTCCTTTCTTTGTGGCAAGGATGATATGTTTGTGTTGTGGGTTTTGTTCACTTCTATCTATATTCCTTATTTTCCTTCCTTAAGCAATATGATAACCGAAATTTAAAAGATTGGAAATCGTTGGCTGTAAAATTCGTAACTATTCTTAAAGCACACATTTCTGTTGTCGATCAATGTCCGGACGGTAAGCAAATCTAGCAGTGGCTGCTGCTTTATGACACTTGCTATTCGGTTTGTTAATGAAGGCAAATTCTTTAGATGAATAATCTTCAGACATTTAGATATTTATATACCACTAGCGAATTATTATGATTTATGAAGTGAAACTGTGATAATTCAATTTCTCACTGCTAATGATTTCCACAAATATCGGCTTATAAATGTCTATCTACAGGGGCTGATTTTATTCCCATTGTAAAGGAACACGAAATCATAAATCACATATTTTGATAATTATTATGCTAACATTGTGAGTCAAGAGGTAACTGCAACATAGAAATTAAGAACTTACCTCATTTGGTGCAAACCGGCTGGCAGATACGCCCAGTAGAAATGATTCGGCTAGAGTAAACAGACCTAGGAATATGAAATTCATTGGAGTTTTACGTCGTACGCCCTCGCAACAAGCCATCGATATCATTGTCACTAAAAGTACGGCCAATGCAATCCAAAACAGTGCTGGATTACGCATAGCAAAATCTCTTGTGCCTTTGTGGAAAGCGAACAATGCAACAAAACCGAAAGTAACCAATAGTTGACCCTTTAAAGAAAATTTATTAATAGCTTTGGGACTAAAAATATGTTTCAAGTGTTTATACTCACCATTAAAATCATATAAACTTTGCGTATAAATCCTTTGCGTACGCTTTGATCATCGAAAGCGAAATTCTTTGGAGCCTCAGGGTCTTCATAACCGCCATAATCGTTAGCAGCAGGCGGTGGTTGCATAAATCCGGGCTGGGGTACAAATCCAGCTGGAGGATAACCGCCACCAGGTGCCCCATAACCGCCTTGTGGTGGTGGATAGCCGCCCGGTGGTGGTGGATAACCTCCTGGTTGGGGATAACCTCCCTGTGGCGGTGGATAACCGCCACCCTGGGGGTAACCGCCACCATAATATTGTTGATTTGGATCTGCAAGCACGAACGAAGAACAAACATTATTCGATGTTTAGAGTTCAGCAGTTTGTTGAACACGTAACACATGCGCAAATAATTATAAGAAAGTATTATTGATTTGTATCCTTTGTAATGAATAGAATGCAAATAATACATTTACTTTCCTCCATTGTTAGAATTTACTGATTGATACATATTGCAACTATTTTTAAATTATTCTACATTCATTCGAGGCATGTTGACTACTACCGTTTACTAATAATGTAAAGAATTCACAACTTTCCAACGAAAATGTTACTGATATAGAAAGAGGTTTATTATTGTTATCGTAATGATAACAATACAAAGATACTACTGTGGTACAATACAGGTACAATATACATACACGTATACTTCAATATGTATGCATATATTCGTATGTTTCCAAAACTGTGTATATTTTCTTTAAATTTTTAATAAAAATTTAAATTTTATAAAAACTAGAATAAGGCTATTTAAAAAGCATAAAATCATGATAGGTGCTGCTCAACTGTTGCACTAATTATGTATTCCAAAGGTATATGGTTTTTAAAGATGTACATATGCTATATAAATTTGTATCGTATATTTGTTTATAGTACATTTTTTTAAGGAGTGATGACAAACCCAGGCCAGGTGTTTGTTTATCGAAGTATCGTGAGTATTTTTGGCTTTACTCATAATAAAGTCATAGTATTATTGATGTATGTGGTCATGACGAATTTGAAATTCATTTTAATTGTTGGTACTTTTCCCTAATACCTTAACCATTGTTTTCAATTGTTTTTATAGCAGTTAAGTTGATGCGACGACCCGTTCTCATTTATCTTAAGTACTTGAATGAATCTATAGGTAGGTATATGATATGAGCAAATGTTGTTCGGCTAAGATAATCGAATTCTTTCATTTTAAATGCCATTTCGATTAGATTAGACGTTTTCCGTTCCAGTTGAGTATGTGATTTTGCCGATTCTCGTTTTCTCCCTAGGTATGATGGTCGAATATGGAAATAAAAGTAAAATTATCAAAAGTGCCCGTTGAAACTATGAGAATAAATGGCAAAGCAACCAATTATATAATTCGAACCGATTCATATCACTTAAAAAATTGCACAATTGTTTCGAAACCTACTATATGCAGATGCATCAATTGAATAAATACGAGGTGTGATCAAAAAATAACCGTTATTTTCATTTTATTCATCAATAACTATCTTGTCTCCTTCAAAATAATCCCCCTCAGATATAATACACTTATGACAGCGTTTTTTCCAATCCTCGAAACACTTCTCCAACAGCTCCTGTTTCGATTTTTCTTTTATATCTTCAATCGTAGCAAAACGCTTTCCTTTCATCGGTGTCCTCAGTTTTGGGAAGAGGAAAAAAGTCAGCGGGGCATGATTGCAGTTTTGTTTTTGGCCAAAAACTAACGCACAAGCATTGATGTGTGAGCTGGTGCGTTATCATGGTGCAAAATCCATGATTGGTTTTTCCACAATTCTGTGCGTTTCTGACGAATTGCTTCGCGCAAACGGCTCGTAACTTCAAGGTAGTATTTCTTATTGACCGTACGATCTTGTGGCAAGAATTCATGATGCACCACGCCATTACTATTGAAGAAAACAGTGAGCAAATCCTTCACATTTGACCGAACTTGACGTGCTTTTTTCGGCCTTGATCTCTTCTGGACGCTTCCATTGGGATGATTGGGCTTTGGTTTCAATGTCATAGCCATACACCCATGATTCGTCACCAATTATGACCTTTTTGAGGAAATCTGGATCGTCGTAGACGACGTTCAACAGCTCCTGAGCGATGTCCCTGCGACGTTGTTTTTGCTCAAAATTGAGCAATTTTGGAACAATCTTCGCTGCCGCACGTTTCATGCCTAAAACATCCATAAAAATTGCTTGGCATAAACCGAACGATATGCCAACATCATCAGCGACCTCTCTAATAGTGATTCGATGATTATCCAAAATCATTTTCTTCGATGCTTCAATGTTTTCATCGATTGTTGACGTGCTCGGGCGACCAGGACGACATCATTGACATTGACGATGTCATTGACATCTTCTCGGCCTGACTTAAACCGGTTATACCACAATTGAACTTGTGTTCTGCTCATAGTAGACTCGCCAAACGCATTTCAAATGTTCTTGCACATTTAAATTAATTTTTTTACACAAAACTTAATACAGTTTCTTTGATCGATCATTTTTTCGAATAGTAAAAAGTCGGAGAGCACATCAAAACACGACTAACCTTTTTATCTGACAAAAGCAAACTGACAATCTAAAATGGTTGATATTATCAACATATGTGTATAACAGACATGTGTACCAACATAACAGAAAAAAATGCGAAAATCTAAAATACGTAACTCACGAAATTTGAAAATAACGGTTATTTTTTGATCACACCTCGTACATGTTTTTAATGTCTTCCCTATTTTAAGTCCAATCCTATTCATGTTATATAATACTGATGTCCGATTATACGTTCGGAATTTTATTCTATTTATGCTATTGATCATTTGCTTCTAGTCAAATACATTGGCCAATTTACCAAAATCCCCAACAATAAGGCTGGTAATATTTGAAATTGAAAATATCTAACAATAATATTCGTATTAATGAAAATAGAAACTAAATCTAAAAAAGTATTTAAAAATTGGCATCATCACACTTTTACGCAACAATATTTTCAAAATAACATTATTAGTTTAGAAGTAAAGTATCATGGCTTGCATATCTGTAAATGCATACATAGAATAATTATGATTATTTATCCTACAGAATCAAATTCATAGCCATTATTCAAACATTGAAAGATATACGAGTATGGTTGCATAACTTTAGATTAGTAATCTTCTACTACATAGGAAAAACTTGATTACATTTCGTTTATATACCTAATAAAGTATGGCTCAATTTCTTTAATGTTTTCGACTAAGGAAAAAATGGTAAACTTTGAACTCTTTTAACTCTATTTAACAATATTGATTCCCGATTTTTGACACCGTAACATTACGTTTGGTGCAGCGCCACCAACCATAACCTTCACACCAGGAAAGGTGAGGTTCTTACCCATCTAAAGTTTGAGTATATCTTAAGGTCGTTTCGATCCTAAGGCCTCTAATCATTCGCTTTACCAGATAAGATTATCTAACGAGTGCTATCTTTAAGGCTCACATCATGTATGGTTTTGCAGTATGCGATGAAGGTTGTATGAATAATATAGATAAAAAGATTCTTAGATATGTTAACGGTAATCACTGCATAACATACAGCATTCTGGGATATTTATTAAAACTATCGTTTTATACACTAATAGAAATTCGTTTTTAAATGATTAACAGCAATATTTAAGATCGCTCTTAATCTAACCAATTATCAAGATTATGGAGCAGTTCAACTGCTACTTAAAAATGTCTCAGTTAGTTGTTTAGCTTCCCATTACTCATTAATACAGATATTCTCTATATTTACTAAGTTTCCAAGTTTTAAAAAATGTGATCGTTTGTAAATATAACTAAATAATATCCTATAAATAAAATTAATTAAATTAAAAAAAGTTAATAAAAATTCGCAATCCTTCGTAACCTTAATAATTAAGAATCGACCGAATTCTGATTGGACTTTCCGACTTGAAATCCTGCCAAAAATTCACAAAAAAACAAATTTTGCAAAAAAAAGTTCTTATTTAATAACAACATTTAAGGTAATTTAATAATCTAGCAATTTAGTTCACAGAAAGCTCTTGAATCATTACGTCACATCGCCATAGCTAATCGCCATATCTAATCTGCGTGACTCTTGACATCTGGTTACTGGAGAGAGCAATAATAAAAATAATAATAATAAAAAAAAAACCTCTACCATATCAACAGAGAAAAAAGCTAAATTTATAAGTTTGAAGTTATACTTCTTGTTAATATTATACATATATATATACTCGTATATATATACAAATATATATAAATAGTGTTGATCAAAACATATCCAACTTAAATGAAATTTTAGCTAAAAGAAAATCTTTTTAATCAAAACACCTTAAGAATTTTTTATTTTTTTTTTTTTTATTAAATCCAGTTATTTTTTTAATATATTGCAAAATCAAAAATATTCATTACCTTAAAACAAAAAAACAGTTTTAACAAAATAAGTCGAAATTCAAGTATTCAAAGGAAAGGTATTAGGCATTGAGGAAATAAGTTTTTCAATGTAATCGCTTGAAATGGCATTCCACTGCTTTTCCAATTCGATGAAAAGCTCATCACCATTTCGGAATACTACATTTCCGATATTACGTTTGGCAATCATCCACATGTTCTCAATCGGGTTGAGATCGGGAGATTGACAGCCATGGCATAACCTTGATTTGATTTTTCTTCAACCAGTCTTTAACAACCCTCGCTGTGTGGTTGAGATCGTTGGCGTACGGAAGCATAACTGAGGTCAGAAAACTGATTGTGGCTGTTAATGCATCAGTAATGTGCCGAATTAGACCTATTCCATATCCCGAGAAACATTTGCATACTATGATATTTCCTCCTCCGTGCTTTACTATGGCTTTGTTTACCTATGATTAAACTTTTCTACCTGAAGTCGAACATTGGCTGTTCCATCTGATCCTCGGAGCTTAAATTTTAACTCGTCAGACCATAACACATTTTCCATTGCTGTTGAGTGCAATTAAAATGTGTTTGAGCAAAATTGAGGCGAGCTCTACGATTTTTTCTGACACAAACGGTTTTTTGTTGCACCTCTAGCTTTGAGACCGTAATCTCGGGCTCTTCTTTTTACAGTGGAAAGACTCACAACTACGGGAATTTCTGTTTTAGCTTCTCTAGGACCAGCTTTTGGAAATTACGTAAAAAATTCCTTGATTTTCCGATCTTCACGGGGTCTTCCACCTTTATGAACTGTTTGGATGTTTCCATTGTTAACTATGCGACAAACCGTCGATTTGTGAATACCATATTTTATAGAAATTTCTTTTTGAGAAAGTCCATTTTCAAAATCACTTAAAACTTAAAACAGCCATTTTCCTCAAAAATTTTTAACTCCGAACTAAAACTGCTTTAAAAAAACAATAAACATGCATTTTTTGATAAAATGGCAATACGTAAATTATAAATGATTAAAAGGAATGTGAATTACCGTTATGTCCTAGCATTTGTTAGTGTTTATTACATAGCCAAAAATAACAGAAAGGAAAGTTGCAAATGTTTTGATCACCACTGTATATATATAGAGAAAGTCGCCATAGTCTTCGTTCTATAGCAGAAACTGTGAATCGGTTGCTATTTTTTGTACAAAACGCTTTAAAGCTTAAAAAGCCCGTCGAAACTCGCGGAAGACCAAAACAAAACTTCAAAAACAACAGATATCCGTATTGTAATACTTGCGAAGAAGGACCCGTTTGTGTCTTCAAGAGCGTTTTCAGCAGAACTTGCATATGAACTTCATCGCGAACGGTTTGTCGTAGACTACAGAAGCACATTTATCAGGACGGATAGCCAGAAAAGTTCCCTTGCTTAGACAAAAAAATGTAAAGGCTAGATTGGCGTTTGAAAGATGTCATTCCAATTGGTCCGGAAAAGACAGTGAAAAAAATGGCGAAACATTTTGTGGAGCGAGGAAACAAAAATTAAAGTATTTGGAAACGACTGTGCCCGGAATGTTCGACGCCCTAAGGGTAAGGAATTCCATGTTCGCTTTACAAAGAAGACGGTCAAGCACGGTGGCGACAACATTATGGTCGGGGGTTGTTTCCTTTGGATACATCGAACGAAACGAAACTCAGCCAATTTAGCAGAAAAAAACTTGATTTTTTTTTACTTTTTTGCTTATTTTAACTAAATGTACTTATTATTTGGCCCACTGTTTTTTTTTTTAATAATCTCTTACTTTTTGAAAAATACTGAATTTAATTTTTGTTTTTAGTTATTGTTTTAGTATTTATTTTAATTCTAATGTTATAACAAAACAAATTAGTACTTGTTGTTTCTTTTAATTTAAATAAATGTTCCTTTCTAGTAAGAAACAAGGGGGGCATTAAATTCAAGCCACGTAGGGATGAGATTTTCGCACTTAGATTTTGTGGGCAAACATTGCATGGTGGTAAAACAAACGGATACTTCGAAAGAAAGCACTGCAATTACCGACTGGTTTGATGAAGAGACCAGCTATTTATCCTCAGTGACCTTACGAATGATAATAAAATTGAAGACATAAAAATTGAAATTTGACATTTTGTCAGTAATAAATAAATCGTTTTCAGCGAAGCATACAATCTGAGCTTTCATAAGACTCAGGGGAACTTTCACTAAATTCCTGTCTTTGGAAAGGGAAGAAGCAAAGAATGCGAACCTCTGCCTGATACCAAGGTAATTCGCGAATGATTGGCTGGTGATATAAAAAAACTTCGAAAATGGTTAGAGATGGCAGCATGCGATGTGCTCTCCTGACGGCATTGGAAGCGGACGTAAACCCTGTTTATTGACGGCGACGATACAATATACGCTGTCAGCATTAAATATAGGGTAAAGATATCGTTTTAGAACCTTTAGAAAGATATAGACTCACTTTCTCCTAAACTAATAATAATAACATGATGCCACTGTACATATATAGATATGTGAGAATGTAAATATTTATTTCTGGCATCAGTCTAATGCTTTATGATCTCGCGCCGCGAGATTTGCTGTGAAATGTTCCTAATTTCACCCCCCGCTTTGTTAGAAATTTCGCAAGATTTAAGGATTTCAAAATTTTGACGCTCATCAGTATGCCAAAATAAACAAATGTCGAGTGATTTAGAGGTTAAATCGGGTTAAAACATTTAGGAATTTTGTTTAAATTATTTTTCCCACTATTCTTTTTTCCTGACCAAAGACCATCACCGAAACGAAATAAAACGGGAAAATAATAGCGATTTATTTCAGTTTCCAGTGTCTGAAAGGAACCTGACACAACCTTGATCAAAGTAAATAGTTAAAAAAAACTAATCAAATTCAAAACTAATTGTGAAAATCTATTTTTACCTCCTGAAATTTTGCTCTAGAATTGATTTTCTAACAAGAAACGGAAACTACATATTTTCTCAATTCCATTTCAGCTTAAAAAACGAAACTACATAAGATCAGGGTTTTGTTTCGAGCTCTCTAATGCAAATATCCCGTTCATTACGCATTGATGGAGAACGTGAATAAATGGGGGACTCTAGCTTTGTTTCGAGTAAGAAACGAATTGAAACATAAAGTCAATGTATATTTCCAAAAAAGCAATACATTTAAATAAAATTACTCTAAGATGAAAGGAATCTAAACGTTGGTGAAGGTCCCTGACAATTACAATTAACGACTAAGGAACACATGATCTATTACTTCTTGTCCTTTACCCAGCCTATTGTACACTTGCACTTCAAAATCACAACATATCTAATATCATGTCTGATTAAGTTAAAAACAAAATCGATCACCACTCCGAGGAGAAAGTGTTGTTTACGAAATGAAGTAGTTTGAAGTAGTAGAATAAAATTCACTGATTCATTACAATTTAATCAGCAAACCATGCAGTTGTACCACCAAATATGGCAAGAATTGTATATTACGAGCTCATTACAGCCTGTTCAACTGTCTAATCAAAATTACGAGAATATTACACATTTTGTGAAAATTTACATTCATAGTTTACAGGTTGCTCTAAGAATTTTATAAGTTTTCATAGATTTCGGTTTAGTATCGCAATACTCGTATATTTAAATTACGATGCAAAACTGATGATTAGATGATTAGATTAGTGGCGATTAGAGAGCGTATATTCTGCCTGTTTTCAATCCCTCACATGATTAATCACCATGACAATTTATTTTCAAGATTACTCTAACATCGGCGAAAATAATAAATTACATCTATCACTCTCTTGCCATATAGATGCCTAGATTTCAAAGCAATTATTTAGCTTAAAGTCTTTGGTTTAGCAGAGCTAATGCCCAGATTGAATAACTCTGAGATAAGTCTCCTCTCATCCAGGAACACAAAAATAACATTTGAATTTGTTTCTCGTTTGTCGACAAACAATCTTCATAGCTTCTTTGCGTGAAATCAGTTGTTCTCTTAGTTTCAATTAAATTTTCATTTAGTTACGAAATCAAGAACGTTAACTGCGTATTCTGTATTGATGGTTTCTTCATATTTCCATAATAATCAGTCTGAGTCACTTCAAAGCAACAAGTTGAGTAGATTATGTGAGACACGAAGAAAGGGGGCATTTTTCTTTTGTTTATTTTATTCCAACTTATGATGTTTTCAAACAACCTGAGTAAAGTTAACAGCCCTCGAAAACATTTAGAAGAAAACAAAGATACACGTCATAGATTAAGAAATATTCTAAACTAGCGTTCTCGTCAACACATTTCTAATGTGTTTCAGTTGTTAATTTAATTAACCTAAAAAGATGGTCTTTTGTGTTCACGATACCAAATCACATCGAGCAATACGTACATACATTTATATAAAAAAGAAGCAACAATGTTATGTGCTATATTAATTTTAGTAACTAAAAAAAAACGGATACATTTCATATTGTCATAATCAATACTAGTTAATAATTTAAATAAAAACCAAACCGAAAGTGTAACATCAACATTTCAACGGTGAATTAGTAATTAATTAGTGCTAAAATGAAATAGAAAACAGACATGCTCACTATTTTGGAACTGAATTAATGTTAGTATTGGGAGAACCATTTTGTAGAGGGAGGGGACTGTTAAAAGAGAAATAAGTAAAACTAAAACCTTGATAGTAAGGTCCGCCTTGCCAAGACATTTTCTAATTGTATGGAAATGCGTTAGTTCGAAGGCAGCTGCTCTACCGATATACTTTGTATTTGATTGATTGATTTGATTTTTTCCCAAAATATAGGCTGTAATTTTACAAGTACACAAAACATTAGCAGGGTTTTTGGAATGTTGACTCACCATTCATGTTGTGTTTGCTAAGTATTTATCCAAAACAATGCAAAATACCTGAAAGAGAAAAGGGAAAAAATGTATTCAGTTGCAAGGAATTACATTCGTTACGATGTGAATTATACGAATTTTTCAAGAAGTTTTAGAAACAAAACTGTGTAATATTAAAATTTATAAACGCGTTCATCAAGTTGCAGCAATAGATTTTTCATTTTATTATCAACATTTGTTTCATTGAAAAATACCATATTCTATACTTTATTCATAAGCTGAGAGAACGAATGTATATGGAGGAACGCATCACTCGATTTCCAAGCCAGGAATTGCCAACAAAATTCTCTACTTTCATTTCCCGCTTTCGAGCGAACTTTGTTCGAGATTATCACAAAATTTCAATAATTAAACGAATTTACAACTTACTGCCAAGCCATTTAAAATGATTTAAATTATGTCCTGATTCCTACAAAAGACACATTCTGCAACACTTTCAGACTTTAATGTAAAATTTTAATTTCAATTAAATTGTGATCAGCCTTTATTATATACCGATTATATTTCCAGATAATATACCGATTAACTTCTAACTTATTTTTTCATATATTTTTTTTTTGTCTTTAATAATCATAATAATTTAAAATCATATTATATTTTTATAAATTTTATATTTAATTTTTATTACGTTTTTTTTTAATTTATATTTTTAAACAGATGAAATCTAATAGATGAATTGCTGCATATTGTAATTTACTTATAATTGGTCAAAATAAATAAATAAATAAATATGCAGCATTTCACGATACCAAACATCATTGACTGCGCTTGACATGCCTCATTTTCATAAAAAACAAGGTTCAATGATTCCTCCAGCCCAAAATCCACACCACACAGTGACACGTTGAGGATGCATTTGCTTCTCGTGAATCACTCGAGGATTTCCTCACCCCAAATGCGACAATTCTGCCTATTGACGAAGCCGTCAAGATGGAAATGGGCCTCATCACTGAAAATGATTTTATCGGCAAAATCAGCACTTTCATTCTGTCCATGGTCAGCTGGCTTCAGTTCCTGAGTCAATTGAACTTTGTATGCATGAAGATGCAAATCTTTCGTCAAAATTCGCTGCATAGTGGATTTGGAGACACCAATTTGCTGAGCTCGGTGTCGAATTGAGGTGGATGGAGTTTGAGCGACATCATCACGTACAGCTGCGACATTTTCGGTCGATCGACCTGGTCGAAGGCGCGTTGTTGTCTTTACATCACTAACAGATCCACTTTTGGCAAATTTATCCATTAATCTCTTTACAGTTGACTCTTTTGGAGCATTATTGTGACCCCAAATTGATCGCAATTTGCGAACTGTAGCCGCAAAACTTTTACCATTTTGGTAAAACAATTTCACAATGAGAATGCGTTGCTCATTCGTATAGCGCCCCATTTTTACTAACCTCGTACCTTCTACTACCTACCTACTTCTACTTCTACTACCGTACCTAACAATTGTTCAAATGTCAAACAATGACACTTCGAATGGCGCCAAATTTAACTCTTGCGTTCTTGTTGGGACACCCTTTATTAGCTTCAGATTTTGGTTTTTAATAGGTTATAAGTTGAAATAGGATATAAACATTTTTTGCATATCTCACAAAAAAATTTAAATTTACCTTCACCTCTTGAAATGTTAATTTTGACAAAAATTAAAATGTGGTTGAAATAATTTAAATTTTACGTTACTAATAATCTGAATCGGAATTTTAGATTGTTTCTATAAAAATTTCTATTTATTATCGTTTTCATCTCCCAAAATAACATCCATCTGGTAACGATGTTCTCCCACTGTTTTATACAAATTTCGCCAAATAAGATCTGAAAATGTATACTTTTGTCAATTAAAGGCGCTAAATGTTGCAAAAAAAAGTCGGAGAATCTCGTTTTCGGTCCGTCTTTGTCATACCAGGTTCATTTGTAATGAGCGATGTTTTTAAATTTTTATAATTTTTTTTCTGTTGTTGATTGCAAAAAATGACATTTAAATGTTTCAATCAAGGATTCGTTCCCATTTACCCTTGAAGATCTATGTAGAGTAAAATTTATTTAGCACTTCAGTAAAGTTCCAGTTAGTTCAAGTTGTAAATGTAGACATTTGAAGTAAATGATTATTATGAAATCGGTTCAAAATCTGTCGGTTTACATAACATTTTGTTGACATTCCAAACGAATGTAGATAAGTTTTTTTTTAAATATAAACGCCTATCAGGAATTTACAAACTTCATGCAAGTATTTAAATATTTGTAGTTGTTTTGGGAAAGTAAATTTTTTCCAACAGAAGGCCTAATTGTATTTATCCAAAGCCAGCTTCACACTTAAGTCGCATGGTTGCTATATGTTTTCGACTGTTGGTACAGGAAGACTTGTTTCTAAAAAGGATCGATTTAATTCTACGCAGTAGTTTTTGGTTGGTACTCTATCAAAGATACAAACTGTTTGTCACTTCTGTATGTATTTTACTTTTTTACTATCCAAAATGCTGTTTAAACAAGAAAAAATTATCCCGTGAGTATGAAGAAGATGTATTGACAGAACGGTAGGGCCAAAATTCATATGCAAAATTTCTGTCCGACAATTTTGATGCTAAAGACGCATCTCGTACAGGAAGGACAGTTGAAGCTAATGAAGTAATTATAAAAGATCTAATTCACGCAAAGCGTAAATTTACTGAAGGCTCTCTATATGAGATGTCAAGCTATCGCACTGATATCTACTATTTGCTTCTCACATGTGAAGTAATTGATCTAATTTTGAACTGCGCCATTGGAGTCGAGAAATGGATTGCCTACAATAATGTTAAATGCAAAAGATTATAGGATAAAAAACATGAATCTGGTTCGAAAGTAATTGATCCAATTCTGAACCGCGTTATTGGGGCCGAGAAATGGATTGTCTACAACAATTTTAAATGCAAAAGATCATGGAATAAAAAACATGAATCTGCTTCGAAAGTCGATATTCATCAAAAAATGTGATGTTGCTGCGTTTGGTGGGATTTCAAGGTAACCAGTCTTTTTTTAGCTTCTACCAGGCAAAACAACGATCAGTTCTGAAGCATATTGTCATCAAATATACCTATTGAATGACTCATATAAGCAAAGTAGTTCAAGAGTAATCTCTAGAAAAGGTGTAGTTTTCTATTAGGTTAGATTTTGTAAGACAGGCTCTGTTGATCTGGCGCTTTCTGAATATGAATTGTTCCGGTATTTACGAAAAATTTTTAGTTGGTAAAAATTTTGTGAACCTGGAATCATGCTATTTCCAGGAAGATGGCAAAAGATATATAGGACCAGAATAATACGAGGTGTGTTCAAAAAATCATGCTATTTCCAGGAAGATGGCAAAAGATATATAGGACCAGAATAATACGAGGTGTGTTCAAAAAATAAGATGAA
>JAHXMU010000120.1:397896-423981 GCA_019455685.1 Philornis downsi | reverse complement strand
CGTCTCGAAGATATGTTGTCGGTGTTATCCATATAGCACGCTTAGGTTGTTTGTGAGAGGCATAATAAGTGTTTTGCGTGTTCGGCGATTTTCTGCTATCGAAAAAATGGCTCAAAAAAAGTGCCATCAAATTTTGTGTAAAAAATGGAACACATCTCGAATAATTCTATAAAATATTTATTCACTATAAGAATCATCTTTTATTTTCATAAAAAAAATCGCAATTTCTTTCCGAACAACGCAATAAGTCTTAAGGGAGTCATTTATATTTTAAAAAATTACAGATACATTCCAGGACTTTACGTTTCTTAAAATTCAATTTATATTTTAAATATTTTTAATTTCAAATAATTAACTTTTACTTATACTCAGAAACTTTAGTTTATATTTTTAAATTTATACAAAAAAGGTCTTAGAAAATACATATTATAATGGAATATTTTCCATAAGAGAACTTTTTAGTAATTTTTTGGACAACATAAAATAATATTTATACTCGCATAGCATTAAAACCCTTTGAAATGAATGTAAGCTGTAAAAAAGACAGACATTTTTGACGCAAATATATTAAGTTATTAAGTTGATTTGAAATATTTGAAATCACTTGTAAATTGATAAATGTATATGCCCTCCTACTTGAGCAAAATAGCCTACAATTTTCCGTTTTAGTTTCAATTTCTGTTGTGCAATAAATTGTGAACAAATGTCAACGTCAATTAATTTCCACAGCAAGTTCAGTCATACTGAAAAACCAGTGTCTATAAAAATTGACTTAAGCTACATAGCGTTTTGGTATTAAAATGTTTCATTGTGCCCGAATTTCAATTTCCAACGGCTGACGTTTGACTTTGTATATCGCGATTCATTCGTTTTCATAAGAAAGCAGTAGCATCTTCTTTCTAAGGTAACAGAATAAAACACATATTAACAAACTTAATATAAACCAGATTATGAAAAATTAGAACATACGCAAAAACGGCGGGAAAATTTCTGTGGAATTCCGAAAATATCTAGGCGAGAGTGTGCCGATAAAAAACGATATGTATCAAATGGTTGATTAATGTTAACTGTTAAGCTCTTATTTTAGAGGCGACATTTGTAGTCTTCCAACAGCGATTGCAAACAAAAAGTTTTTGGTGATAAGCATACTCCACACATATCAGTGTTAGCTTTTCTTATGATTTGAATAGTTTGAAATTTGACTTTTAAATATTTGTTATTTGTTTCTGGAATGGAATGAAATGTTTATATTTAATAAATCTTTAATTTTCTAGATTGTTTTAATTTTATTTTAAAAACATTTAGAAATTTTTAAAAGATGCCAAATATATTTCAGATTAGTGAATAGTAATTGTTTGCTTAAACGTAGGAATTTCTACATTTTATTTATACATGGATTTATGTTCTAGAAATTACAGTGTGCTGCGCGATGGTTTTCACGCAATATACTCGTATTCCTAACAACTCGCTAAACAACAAAAAATTTTCAAAGAACGTTAATCATTTCTGAAGTCGATAAAAGTGATATCATTTAGCAAAAGTTAGACACAAATGGGGTTTACTGTAAATAATCTTCCAACATTTAGTACCAGTTACATATTTACTGAAATAAACAACATACCAATATTATGCCCTCATTGTTGACTATATATTGCCTTCCTTTGTTAAATTTATGCGATCTGAAAAAATTGCGGTAGTTTTGCCGATTTCACGAAAATTTAAAACTATGAAAATTGCATCAACAAATTTCGTTTATAACAGAAATATGATGTATCCCAAAAAAACGCTATTCATAAAAAATTATCTTGGAAGAGGAGTGGCTCCAAAAGAGACTTCAGGAAGGAAGCAACAAGTTTGCGTCAATGGCAGATATAGTATTGTGCTCAGCGTAGTGTGGGGTGCCGCAAGGTTCAGTCTTGGGCCCAATTCTCTTCACTCTTTACATCTACGATCTTTTTCCAAAATTTGATACTCAGTTGCTATTTAAAGAGGATTACCAGTTTCTAGACTTTGTTCAGGAGGAAATTGACTATGTGGTTGATAGATTACGTGATTGTATGTCGGAGAACAGACTTTGTTTCAATTCTTCTAAGTGCTTTATTTAAACGGAACTAAAGAGGATTTGCGAGTAATTTATAATGGTTCTAATTTACAGTTTGTGCTTGACATGAAATGTCTGGTAGTATTATTAGATGATAAGCTGCGCTGTGAGAAGCACATTAATCACGTTGTTTTAAGTGTTAACTATGCATTGCTATGTAAAGAAGCAACTGGTTCATGCCCTAGTTATGTCAAAGATTATGTACTGCTTAGAGGTGTACTCCGCCACTAGTCAAAAATATATGAAACACCTTCAATTATCTTTGAACAGAGCTGTTCGCTACGTCTTTTCTCTCAAAAGACGTCTGCATATAACACCTTTTGTGATTAAATTTCTGTGATGTTCATTTCTTGCATTTATCGATGTACGATTGTTGTTATGTTTTTACAAAATATGCAATATCTAAACTAATTTACGATTTAAAATTTTTTACAATATTAATACAATACAATACAAAATTTTACAATATCTAGTCAATGTCTGCGTTTCCAATATGAAACTTTTAAATTTTGTCATTCGGTTCGTAGAAGGCAATTGTTTATCCCCAAAGAATAGCTCGTAGCTATAATGCATTGCCAAATGAGCTTAGAAATTTAAATGTATCATACGCAATATATCGTAATAAGCGAATGCTCTTTTACATCTTAATGCTTGCATTTACGAGTGATATTTTATATATTTATTTCTTTTAGGCTTGTAATTTAAAGCCTTCCGGCCAATTATAAGTAAATTACAATATGCAACAATTCATCTATTAGATTAATCTACTCAGTATTATAAGTTAATTATTACTGGTTAATATTAAATATATGATTTTATGTAATCAATTTTTATTGTATATACATTTTTACATTTACTTTGGAGTAGTATTTATTTATATTTATGCATATTGTGATTTAGTTAACAGTTTGGAACTATAAAATTGTTAACTTAATTATAAAAAAAAACTTTTGCAATTTGGACTGAACTATATCATTCAATATTTACTTTTTTTCTCATTATTTTTATTTCCCTCTATTTCGCCCATTTTTAGTGCACTTTAATTTGAGCATTATAAATTAATAGTTACTAGCTAACTTCATATTATATTCTAAGTTATAGTTTGTTTTTGTTTTTTTAATTCCAGTAGTATTTATTTTATGCATTTTGTAATTTGCTTAATATTGGACAAATGGTTTTAAATTACAAGACTGTTCAATAAATGAAATGGAAAAAATCCTATACAAGCTATGTATATTATAGAAAATTGGGATACCCTGACACTTTTTTGCAGAAAACTCTCCTTGGAATATGTTTTCGGTATAGAAAGAAATTATTGGAAGACAACTCTCATACAGAAAATGTGCTGTAGAAAAATGTATTTGGATTATATTTCCGTACTGAAAGGAAATGTACTTTTAGGAAACGGATTAAGCTCATTCATTCTAGGGAATGGTCGAACACAAATAATATAATTGAATACTTTTAAAGAAATTTTTTTTGACAGAATGGAGCCTTGAAAAATGGGAAACATCAAAATTACAAAAATCTGAGAGAGCAAGATAATATCCTTCACATGGTAATAAAATTTATTCCAAAGTCGCCAAAACAAAAGGATTACTTGGAACTCTTCTTCAAAGTAATAAAATTTGGTAGCTCCAACGGAGGCTTATACTAAGTTATTTCTAAGGATTAAAGGACTAAAAAGTAGGATATTTTAAGAGTGGATGATATATTCCTGAGATTTAATCGCAATTTAATTTACGCACTATTTTATTTTAACGAATGCAAAAGCGGAGGTAAAAATTATGCTATATTCAACACTTCTGCGTTTTAGCGATTTTTTATTTTTGGGATTTCGGAAAATTTTTTGGTACCAAGTGAAAGAGGCCACTTTGTAAAACCCCTAGGAAACCCAATAATATAGTAATTTTTTTAGTTAAACGATTCGCATTGGAGATATTTTGATTTTTATAATTTTCCCTATCTGCGGAAACGCATTTTATAGCTGAACCAATTGAACAGAAAATTTCAGCGAAACATTAAGATTGTTCCACAGTACTCAAAGCAGAATTTGTTTTGAATTTAGTTAAGTAGTTTGGGGAAGCGTGTAGAACAAAATGTAGTTTAGATCCACTTTTGAGATCTATTAAGCCATTATGATTTTCTATGAAAGAGCAAAAAGAAACAGAAGGAAAAAGAAAGAAAGAAAAGTTGTAAGAATAAGAAAGGTGAAAAAGTGAAATGAAGGTTTGTATTCCCTTTTGTTAGCAGTGGAAAACGGAAACCGTAATTTAGCAATTTGCAATCCACATTTGGGGCAATTTAGCTTCGAAAGGCCAAGCACTAACCTCACTAGAACAAAAAACTTAACAAAATTCTTTCATGTTATCACTATTATTATTACTCCTTCAGCATAAATCTACATTTGATAGCATTCTGGAGAAGATGGTCGCCACTTTCCAGTCAAGTGGGTAACGTTGTAATGAAATGTCTAATATATAAATCTAAAACCGACATCTGCGCATATGTGCCACAGCAACCTCCAAGTCTCGCAGTCCGTCCATGATGGCCACTTTGCAGTGGGAAGATCGACTATGTGAGATATAATTTAAATATAATTTATAATTTAAAAAAAAAAGCAATGAATTGCAGGCTTTCCAGTTGTCTCGTTACCTTGGGCTGACACAAAAAAAAAAGTTTCCGTAATCCTCTTATCCGAATTACCCCAAAATAGAACATTGCTCCACGGTATCAAGAAGTATCGTCCCACCGTGTAATACAATTTTGTTATTATGTAATTCGAGTCCAATGCAGTTAAGGGCGGGCAAGTTAGGGCCGAGCAGTTTCATTTTTTCAGTCACATAGATAGATCATTAGATAGTGAAGAGCACTTTCCTAGATCCATCCCATTGACATATATTTGAACTTTGAGTTGCTCTTTAATGTTTTGTATAAAAATTCTTGATTTGTCGACTTTGCTGACGCTCAAAGAGTATTTCTCCTTAAGAATGACATTGAGAGTTCGTTCCACTATTATCCTTAAACAACTTGCTGTTTCTGCTCAGCATATTTTCATTTTGAAGGAGCCCACTTGAGAAATAATTTTGAAACCAAAATTTTACTTCCATAAATATTCCGGAATATTCCTTGATAAAGGTTGCGGTAAGCATTTAAAATTTTTAAGCCATAAACAATGTATTAAGAAACATGTGGCTACCATAATTCCTAACAATTTTGGGTGCCAAATGTTTACTTACGAATGTTTTTATTATATATTGCTGTTGAACGCTGTTGTTAGCTAGCGGAATTTGTTTTTTTTTTTTTTTTTTTTTTTTTTTGTTTTCTTTGCATTTGTTTAACAAAATCAACAAATAAAGTTAAGAAGAAATTAAAAAATATACTCGTATTACTGATGATACACGGAAAGCTATTAAATTAATGAGGAGCTTAAATGAAACCCTAGTCGCAAATGTATATGTATGTATATACTGGGTATATTCGTATGTTTAGACCTATACAAAGATGTGAAATTGTCGACAAGCAAAAAAAAAAAGAAAAAGAAAAAAAATAAACTTTCTGAACGTATCGTAGCAACACTTGCAATTCTTGAGTTTGCTATCGAAATATTTTTCATTTGAGTCACCGCATTTTATTTTACGGAGGTGATTTCCCCACGATACTACCGAATTTTCGAAATTTATGTAGAGAAAGGCTAAAATAGAGCTAGCAAGTCATTTACAATTACTTCCCAAAAGCAAGAGGATTTCAAAAATATGGCATACATACAGACAACTCAAGTTTCTGAGAAATTATGCAAAGATAGTTAACTTATATTCGTTACATGTAACTTTAGTCCTTGTATCTAGTTCCTTATTACCCATAGGCATCATCTGCTGTTCTCAGATTTTGAAGGGCGGTTCAAATTATATTTCCAAATTCTATGTTTGCAAATCAACGCGATATTCAAATTACCATAAATTTCTTCTGAACAGGAGGAATAGGAAGCCGGTCTGAAAAAGACAAGCAAGCTACTAAAATAAAGCTATGACAATATTAACTATTTTAACAATACAAGCCAATACAAGCAAAAGGCCTTTTACCTAATGTCAAAATAGAATTTTTTGGAATTCTTGTTTTCTCAGAAACAGATGATGTGAGAAATTAGCAAAAATTGAATTAGTTAATTGATTAAATTAAGATTTATCACTCATCAGGAATTAATTTTTCGTCTTTCTGAGTTTTTGAAGCTGTAGAGAAACGTATAATTTTGAACTCTCCGCTACAGAAATACAGGGTGTCCGCCGATAAGGTATACTACTTTGTTTGTTTACAATTTTTGATTAAATGAAAGAGAATGGATCTTATATTGATAAATGTTTTTTTAATGTTGGCAATTATGTATGGAATACAATATCAGATAAATGTCCGCCTCTGTTAGCCTCACAAATGCGAGCCCTTTTGAACAGATTTTTCATTACATTCTCACACATATCACGCGGTATTTCATTCATTTCATCACGAATATTTTGTTTTAGTTGCTCAAGCGTCTCTGATTTGTTTGCATAAAGTTTGCTTTTCAGATATCCCCACAAAAAGAAGTCCGGAGTAGTCAAATCAGGCGACCGTGGAGATCAATCAACATCACTATTTCTTAAAATAACTTGGTCTCGCAGTAATTCCATTGTAATTCTGGCAGTTGTGGCTTTAAAAAGTTATCAATCATATCAGGATATCGCTCCCCATTGACAGTTACCGTTACGCCGTTTTCAGTTTCAAAGAAGTAAATTCCAATGATTCCTCCTGACCAAATTGTACATCAGACTGTCACTTTTAATGGATGCAAAGGTGACTGAATTTGAGGGGTTTCCATTGCCCGGAACCGACTATTCTGTTTATTCACATGTCCATTCAAATGAAAATTCGCCTCGTCACTCATTATGATTTTTTTCATGAAAATCTGGGTTGTCATGGGCGAGTTGTAACATCCTATTGGCACACGTACGGTGGCATAAATGGTCTTGCGGAAGAAGCTCTTATGTCAACTGAATCTTAAATGAAAAGAAATGCAAATCCTTGTGCAAAATTGTGGCCAAAGTTGTTCTTTGAAGACCAAGCTCCTGAGCACGGTGTTGAATTGAGGTTGATGGATTGTTTTGAATACTTTCTTGTTTTCAGTTGATCTTGCAGTACGTTGTGGTCCATGCTTGGCCCTATCAGCTACACACTCTCTTGCTTACCAAAATGGCGGCAAAAGAATGTAGTATACCTTCCCGACGGACACCCAATATTTAAAGATCAATCTAACGTATTCTGGTTGAACAATCAATTTTTTTAAAAAGGCGTCGATATAATTGCATTGAGTTGCTAAGAAGGTAATTTCGATGTTTTCGTTCAGATCTGTCTTTTTTTCAATATTTTTTCTTTTGTTATTTGTTATTTTCAGAATTTTTAAAGACACCTTTGGTGCATCGCAAATGTGTGATTTTCCACCATGACGACGCTAGACAACACACATATTTGCGGATTCGGCATCAAAAATATTAGACTTGGATGGGAAGTGATGACGCATTCAATTTATAGTCCTAACCTATTTCGTATTTTCATGCAATAAATCGTCTGCAATATTTTTGAATGGAAATTTCTTCAGGTGAAGACCCAGGGACTGAGAAAATCTGGCCATTTTTCCAATTTGGGATCAAAAAGTTGACTGAATTAAGATGAAGGGCATAGAATAATATATTACTTTCATTATAGAAATGTTAATACCACTTTAAAAGTTTTAAGATTTATTTTGAGACCTTAAATATTAGTAAATGCCACAACTTCAAATTCCGGAAGTCTAATTATATTAAAAATTAATGAATACGGGATCATATTCATAAGAATTTATTGAATATCTGAATATCGTTTGTGTTATGAATGTTTAATTACTAAACGTTCAATAAATATTTATGAATATGAACCGTAATTTTTTATTTTTGGTTGATGTTCATGATATTTTCGAGCACACTTTTATCCTCTTTTTTACATGCACTTATTAGAATATTGTTTGTTTGTTCACTTTTCAAGTATAGACAAATAAATAAAAAAAAAACTTGTGTTTAGCAATGTAATAACATTGACTTGTAGGACGGTGTGGTCTATTTTTGGTATGTTTTCCAAGCTTTGAACTTTTACTATTTTTTTTACAATAGAGATGCAATGCGCAACACCATGTGCCAGAAAGTGTATTCGTACACATAAGTATACTTCGGGGAACCCCACTTAAAATTGTGTAAAACGTGCAAATGACGTGAACAACGTCAACAACAAAAACAATAAAATAAAGATTCTAATTAAATTGATTTCACTTAGCGATAGATTCCTTCGAACTGAAAATAGAGATGCGTACTTAAATAAAAGAATTTGGTGATGAAAGTCGAATTATCTTTGCGGAAAGTTGCTGAAATTATTTTTAGAAGCCACCTTTTACTGGTTCTATTTTATCCAAAATATGCGCTGGCCGGCCAACTACCTTGACCGAACAGAAGAAATGAGCTACATATTTTTGCATCAGTAAAACGAAATGCTCTAATAACGGTTTCTAAAATCGGCGAAAATTCAACCAAAAGACAAGAATAGATTTTGTCAACGAGTATGTACAGCGGGTCACAGTTTATTTTATGCAGTGCATACGTAAAATTATTAGGTTCTAATAACTTTTACGCTGAAAGGAGTTTTAAAGGAACTGCTGTTGTCTTATATTCATCGAATATAAAATAATAAATAAAATAATTGAGCGACTTCTGCATGAGAATCGAGTGGTTGATAAAAGCAGAAAAACATCTAATAAATTTTTCAGCAACAAGCCTGGACTGTGCCAAGGCCTTCGACACAGTGTGGCAAAATGGAATAATGTATAAATTACTCCATAGGCAATTTGATAATATTCAAGGGGAAAAGGAAGTATCTCTATCCGAACTCAAGGGATATATACCTGGGCTGAGAATAAGCGACATGATTATTCGGAATTCTAATACGATCAGCCATCTTGGGATTGTATTTAATGATAGAATGGAATTTTACAGGCATATGGATCACATACTCAGCAAGGCCAAGAGATTGTTCTCGACGTACTTCAGAATACTTAGGACTAGGGATGGGCTTAGTATGAGGATTACGGTTTTGATCTACAAGCAGATAATTCGTCCTCTAATTGCCTACCCTTTTCCAGTCTGTTTCAGCATATCCTCGAGCCATATGAAGAGTCTGAGGAAATGGGAGAGGAGGATATTATCTGTTTGTTTTGTCTTGGGTATCACGATAGCAACGGATGGGACGATTAGACGTCCTTCTTGTAGGTTAATGTATGATCTTGCGGATTTCGATAGAATTGATACATGGATATGGATAATACACTTATTAGGAAGGTTATCGATAGGGTGGATAATGATCGTCTACTGGGGTGCAATTATACCCCCCGCGGCTGAATAAGGATGGACTTATTTTCAGGATAATAAGGTAATGTTTTATCATCACAGGTTTGACAGCCTTGACATAGAAGACATGGTATACCTATATAATACAAATCAATGAAATCAATAATTAATAATTTAATTTACATTAATATGAATTTCCTTTTCTTTTTACTTTAATTTTTTTTCCATGTTATCATTTTTTACGTAGTTATAAGTGTTGATTAATTGTAAGTAGATATAAGATGCTTCCATTTTTCCCATTTTTTTTGGAATAGAACTAAAGCCACAAAAAAGGCCACAGAAGCTCAAAAAGGGCTTGACAAAACCGTCCGACGGATTCTTGGAACTAATGATTTACACGGCAGAGTTGCCCGAGAAAACCCATTTATTAGCCCCAAAAACAAAATAAGTCGTTTCAATTTTGCCAAGGACCCCCTTTACAAGGTCCCGGACTTCTGGAACTCAGTTATTTTTTCCGATGAGTCAAAATTTAATTTATTTTGGTCTGACGGCATGACCTACGTATGGCGAAAGGCAAATATGGAGCTCAGCAAGGACCCTTAAAGGCAAATGTGAAGCACGATGATGGCAGCATTATGGTATGGGACTGTATGTCCGCTGCTGGTACTGGAAAATTAACATTTATCGAATATACAATGGACAAGGACGAATATCTTCATATTTTAAATGATAATAGGCATATGGTCCGATTTTCGATTTTATCAGGGTAACGACCCCAAACATATATCTGGAATCGTTCAGGCGTGGTGTACATACAACTGCCCACATTTGACGGAATTGAATTTCATTGGAAATTCATGGCTCATATTGGAGAAAAATATCAGAAACCATAAGATATCCAACAAGAATGATCTGATCGGACTCTGGAATTAAAATGGAGTATATTACAACAAAAAAAAACTAATTACCTCTATTTCTAACCGTGTTAAAGCTGTTATAGACCAGAAGGGGTGCCATACCAAGTATTACAACGTAAAGAATTTGTGTATTTCTAAATTTAAAAATATCTGCATAAAATAAGCTGCGACTTATGTATTTGTATTATTTTTATGTTTTTAATTTTTTAGCATTAAAGTAATGAACATTACCAATAAATTTGATTCCTTTGTTAACTTTGTATGCATGCTAAAGCGATTGGGAAATTAGCAATAGCCATTATGGTTATCTAAACACTTTTAAAGAAAATTTACATCAAAGTCAACAATAACTGAACCTGGGAGAAAACTTTTAATTTCAACAAGATAACGATCCTGAGCATACGACTTAAATTACACTAAACATCGACTGAATTCCCTTCCTCGTTCAACGGACATGAACCGTATTTACTGGAGCGCAAAATCTGCGAACATGCCATAATATCGAAGGAAATACTAAAACAAAAAACGCTACAGTGGTGGGGAAATGAATGGACAAAATTAGCGAAGAAGAAAATTAATTGATTTATTAATAATTAAATTAATTAAATCAATCACTTTCGGAAATAGTAAGACGGAATGGATTCCACAAGTTATTGATTATTTTTATGTAGAGTAAGATAAAAACTTCTTTCCAATAATATTTAAAACATCCTTTAATTTTGTTTTAGTTGTAAAAAGTAATTACAACATAATACACTTTCTATTACATAAAAAGAGCAAACAAACTTTACATCACATGTTTACAAAAAATATTGTCTAGTTTGATTTAGTAATGCATGTTTTGAATTTTCAATTTTGCGCTTAAGGTGCATGAATAAAATAAATAAAAATTTGATTAAAAAATATAAGTACTGGACGGGTCGTGATGAGTTCTCAAAGTTTTTAAGTAAATAATTGAAAGGTTTAGCGGGCACAACAGTACCTACTGCCACAATTTTTCATTCATTCCAATATTCACATTTTACTTTTACTTGGCATGAGAATTGAATGTCAAAACTAAACTTGCTGTCTGCAAGTATCCTATTCAAAACCATCATACCACCATGTATGTTTTGTATGGGGCAAAAGATTACAAAAATGTTTTTAATGGTTGTAAACTGGGCTGTTGACGTCTAGCGAACTTTGCGCAAATGGCAATAGTTCAATGAATTTAGAATACTTGATATTGAGAAACCTTATTAAGGCTTTTGCTGTTCGCAGAAAAAGAATGACAAGCTGTAATGATTCACAATAATATCTGCATGTCTCGTTTATGAATATCTGCCTAGACCATGATAGGAAATTAACGTGAACATTGAGATATTTTCACATAGTGGCTTCGCCACAAGTGTATTTTCCAGATAACAAAATTTGCTTTAAATAGATATATTGAATGAATTATTAATACAAATCCGCCATAGAATAAAGCTTCTCCGTCAAATACTGGTTGTTATGAAATTGCTCTCAGATCGCCTGTTATAACAATAGCAGGTGATAAGATGAAGTACAAACAAAATAGGGGAAAAACTACAACAAAAATGATTTACAATCGAATGCAAATGAAGCATGTAGATTATGATAAAATAAAAAGTCCATTACGTGCTTATAAGACGCCCAAAAGGACGCAAGCTAGTCCACTTATAGCACCCAAAGGATCAGCAGCTAATCAAAAGGGCAAAATCAAAAACCCCTGCCTGATGCCACTACATTGACTTCCTCTGTTAAAAACCAAGGCAAAACCACCAACAGCAATGACCGACCACTTCAAGAACGTCGAGTATGCATGACGACTTCCTCGTTCAGCCAAAGAGGCCAATTGATGTCGTCATTTTCTGTAGAAGTAAAGTAACTTCAGCAGCGAAAATCATTTCCAAAGCACTCCACCTTCGCATTTCGGCTTTTTTCCAGCAAATCGCGAAAAAAACAACAAATATAAATACGTCGCAGCATCGACTTTTGTTAAGTGGTGGCGGTGACTCATTTCTTTAAAGCGGTTTACTTTCGTATGAATTAGATTGATTATTTCACGTCACACAATGCAATGCAAGTGCGAATTACATTAATTTACTTTCACTTGGATTGCATCCATCTTTGATTTGTTTGCATTTTTTAGTTAAGTAATTCAGTGAATTACTACAATTATTATTACCTTTTCACTTTTCCTATTTAATCACTTCAAGTAATATAACTTTTTACTTGTTTCTTTTCACTTTTTTCCTTATTAGTACCACTCACTGAATTTGTTTTGGTAGATGATTCTCGACTAAAGGGAAAACAAACATTGCTATAAGCGAGAATGGAATTATCGATGAACGATTATAGTACCGTATAGCGTATTGTAATGAAACAGCTGTTATGGATGACGTACGGGATAATCAGTATAGAGAAAAAGCGACTGTGGAGTTACCTAAATGACCCAAGACGCATTGACATAACGCATTGATCCAGAGAAAGGAAAGTTTTAAGAGAATTATGTGAATAATTATTTGCAAAGGGCTCTGAAGCCATTAGCCGAATAAAAATTTCTGCTGAAAACTTGTGTGAAAATCAACTTGTTTGCTAAAAATCTTTCCCAACTAACAATAACGTCTTTGAATAGTGAGGCCTCATTAAAATAATTCCCAAGTATTTAAAATATTACGTATTTACCAGCAGCTCCGGATATCCTTACTGCTTATCCCATCTCCCACTACACCATCAGTTCACATCGGCTAGAAAAGGGCGACTGAAACAAATTTTATGTTCTGATCTATTTCATATTTTTAATCATATTATTACAAATGCATCAAAAATCTATCAAATGAGTGGCAACAATATGCTTCGGTTGCAAATTTTAGCCAAAGCGAGTGGAGTTAGCGTCGTTTTGAGCGTAGTTGGTACAATTAGAGAGCCGCGACGCTATCACATTTTTTTCTTATTTACTTTTTTCTTTGGTGAAAAAGTTTTACCACCCAAATAATGGATTTATTAAATCTTTGTTCGTATTTTAGGTAACTGATCTATACAGGAAATGCCATTCTAACAGATTTAACCCTATTTGACTAAATAGACAAATATTTAGGCTTAAATCTATCAGCCCAATTTGTTAGTGTGTCGTCCCCTTTACTTTCTTTTAAGATATATCGATATATCGTATACGCATAGACAAAATATTTTGCTCTGAAGCCCATGTTAGGAAGTATGGAGAACCGAGGAGGAAAAATTATATTTTTGTCTACTATTTCTGCAGATCAACTACATAGATCAATAATATATGAAAACCATTACACACGACGTTAAAAAACGCAAAAAATTGAAGTTCCGCATTAAGAAAGAGAGCGGGAGAGGACAGAGTTACGCTCTTGTATGAATGTTATAAGTAAATGAAATTTTTGTCTAAAAATGGAATAATTGGTCTAAATCTATGCTCAAAGAGTATTTATATATAAATAATTTATTTCTCCGCATGCATAGATTTGACCAAAAACTCATCATATGATCTAGCAACCCTTAGGCTGTGTTTTAAATGCTCAAAAAGTTTGACTTGAATAAAAATTTATATTGGATTGGTGAATTGTAATTGTCAAAATTTGCACCAGCTTAAGGACTGTTATAAGTTCTTAAAAAGGATCTCAGAGGAACAAAACGAATAATTAACAAAAACTTCGTGTCTGTTTCCGTTTTTTATATTAAAGCCATCATTTCAACGTGTATGTGTGTGTGTGAGTGTGTTTGCGTATTCAAATATAAAAAAAATTAGACATGCAAGCAATGAACAAATAGTTTGCATCTGCGGGACATTAATACAGATGTCAACAATTGCCATAGTACTGTGTTTCAAAATTTGTATCCCCATTTGTCAAAATTTCATGTCGTTATTTGAAACAACAAAATGATAAAA
The DNA here is from genome assembly GCA_019455685.1 of Philornis downsi. NCBI lineage: Eukaryota > Metazoa > Arthropoda > Insecta > Diptera > Muscidae > Philornis > Philornis downsi. The sequence continues at coordinate 409,644 of JAHXMU010000120.1, read as the reverse complement.
TTTATTTTACTATGCGAAATTATATTCACCCAATTTTGCCGTTATATAAAATATTCTATTTCCAGCCTTAACCTAACCTATTTTCCATTCAATGAGTGAGCAGCAGCAAGTTGATTCGGTTCAAACCGACTAATTTTTTTTTTCGAAATCCATCTTCACTTTGTACGAAACAAATGCAACTATGTGACACGTCAAAAGTGCTCAAACGATATGTTCTCTCTGCTACTATCATTCTCTTCTTATTAGCAACAGCCAGTCGGACTTATTCATCTGTTTCCAACTTTTGGTTATATATTTCGTTGATATAAGGTTGGAAAAATTAAATAAAAATAAAGGTAAAGAGACGATAAGCAGGTGATGGTCATCAACATTTTGTGTGAATAAGTGTAAAGTGGCGAAATATGAAACCTCAGAGGAAATGTTGGTCGTGGAGCCACCGTTGTGAAACATGTGCCACGGAAGGGGACAGAAAAGAAGTTCCATTTGCAGTACCTGTGCAAATTTTATAACAAAAGTTAAATGATGTTTTTTACGTGATATTTTTCGTATAATTGATTTCAAAAAATATCCTTAGTTTTGTTTGCAAAATAAAGTTTAAAGTGCACATGATGCAATCGGCTAGCTAAGCTGTGTAAAAGAGAGAAGCTGAGAGAGACTCCTCTCCCGGTCTGTCGGCATATCGTTTTTTTGATCAATGAATTATGAGAGCGGGGGTCTTTTTAATTTGACGACTGCAGTTGAGGTGCAATTTGCCGGATATTTGGGTTTCTTTAGCGGGTTTCTGACTATTTCACATACGAGTTATTTCTATCTATAGATAAACCAAGGTCTTATCAATATGGTGACAGAAAACGATACCGCCACACAGGCCGCCAATTCCAACGGGGCAGAGGGGAAGGCAACCTCTAAGAAAGCAGCCAAGAAGCAGGCTAAGGAGGCTTTAAAGGCAGCTAAGGTATGTACTTAAATTAACTAAGATCATGGACTGCACGAATGTAACTGATTTCTTTTTGTATGAACAGAAAGCCGAGTATAAGGCAGCAGCTGGAAAGACCGATGGCGGCAATAATGCTGAAGACTCGTCGGAAGATTGTTCAGCTGGACGCTATGGCATATCTGGCCTAATCAATTCCAAGGATAAACACGAAGAACGTAACTTTGTGAACGTGCCAAATCTGAGTGAATTCGTTGGCAAACAATCTGTGTGGGTTAGAGGACGTGTACACACCACGAGAGCAAAGGGCAAACAGTGCTTTTTGATTTTACGCCAGCAAAGCAGCACTGTTCAATGCATTGCAGCCGTAGGAGATATCATATCAAAGCAAATGGTTAAATTTGCCGGAAAGTGAGTTTAAGTTTTAAGTGAAATATATTTTTTCGATGCTATAATTAATTTATATTCCGATCTTTAGCTTAAACAAGGAAAGTATCATTGATATTGAAGCTTTGGTTGTGGCGGTACCCAATAAAATCGAGTCTTGTACTGAGCAAGATCTGGAATTGTCCATACAACAGCTATTTGTCATTTCACAAGCCAAGGCGCAATTGCCTTTACAAATCGAAGACGCCTCACGTCCTGAAAATCCTGATGACGCCGACAGTCTACATATTCGCGTAAATCAGGATACACGTTTGGATAATCGAGTCTTGGACTTGAGGACACCCGCTAATCAAGCGATTTTCCGTTTGGAGGCTGGCGTGTGTCGATTGTTCCGTGACATACTCACCGAAAAAGGCTTCACGGAAATCCATACTCCAAAAATTATATCGGCTGCCAGTGAAGGAGGTGCTAACGTGTTTACAGTGAGTTATTTCAAAGGTAAGTGACTATGGGGAGTATTGTATCGTTTTTAAGTAGCGTATGGAGAATAATTGATGTGGTTCTTCGAAAATGCAAATTAATGTTAAGAAATAAATATGATTTCGTGTTTGGAATGGTGTGGAGGTGACTAAAGTGGTATTGCGACATGTTTTTCCTTTTATTTTAGACATTTGTGTCGTATAAATTTTAAATGCCTTAGCAAAACGCACTTGATAAAATTGGTTCAGGAAATTTCTTCCTGTTAAGATCAAAGATGACCTTCCGGGCGGGTGGCTAAGTGAAGTTGCTGTGTAGTTCGAATTGAAATGTTTCTGTTCGAGGAGCAGCAGATCAGCTGAAAGACTCGCACACGATCATTGCGGACCCAAGTATCAACTTTCAGCTTTTCTGCAACTTTTCGAACAAAAGCGTGCCAGTGCGAGTTGACAACGGCTTTGATTTCGTATTCATTAAGTTCATTTGGCCGACCGCCTGGTCTGTTATATCTTAGAGTGAAATTTTCACATGTGTCCCGGTGTGCCTTCGTGTCTTTTTTGCCTTTTCTGAAATAAAAGAGCAAAATATGGCGAAAATACTACAGACATGACTCCATATTGATTCACAATATTGTTTGAATACATACTAACCACTTGAAATGTTTGACAACTGATAAATTGAAGCTTGAAGTTGTGAGTTGTGCAACGATAATCAGTTGAGCGAAACCATCTCAAAAATAGTAAAAACATCATATGTGTAAAAAATAACGAAATTTCTATTTTGTCAACTATAACTTCGATACACTTCTTATGGAATTTCCACTGGCAATGAACTAGACTCAGTATACGCAGCCCCCTTTTTTTAGTTCCACTCGTACTACACCATATTTTCCTAGTTCATAAACTAGTATTTTCTTGAACTAGTTTGGCCGTTCTCTACTGGTTGCTTTTCAATTAGTAAGAATTATTCTGTTTTTTTTTTTATTTCGCTTGGTCGACCTGTTTTAAAAATCATCCAGCCGTTGACAAATGATTATTTTTGACGAATAAAACAAAACCCCATAAGACTTTCCAAACAATTGCTGAATTTGAAATGATTTCTTTTTCCAATTAAAAAATTTCGGTTTTTTTTCGCTGTATACAAAAGAGAAAAAATAGCACTGCAACTCAAACAAAAAGGAAGGAATGACATATAAACTTGAGAGGTGACATACGAGTATGTGTTTAATGATGGGGGAGTTTCGAACAGTGCAATGAGGTCTAGTTCCAAATCGTAATGATGCTATACTGTAAAATTAAGATCTTTTTTCAGGGTTGCTAATTTCTTATGAGTTTGCGTCATCTGATAAATATGATACATTTTGTCGCTAATTTTGAAAATGTGAAGATTTTTTCAAATTTAAATATGAATGTTGTTCGTTTCTGAATTTAAGTTCAAGATCGTTTAGAATATAATTGAAAAACTTGCGGATAGCTATCCGTCCAGCCAGCTGTGTCAATATAATCAATTTCTCGAGTTTTTTCTAAACGATCTAACCACATTAATTAAGAACTAAAATCACAATGAGTAGTACTATATTTTTTTTAAATATATTTTTTGGTTTTTGTAGTCATTTTTTAAATTATTCATACATCGTGATGCAGGAAAGTAAAAAAAGGCCAGTTATATAACTTCACAAATAAAGTCTAAATTTCTTTAATACAATATTAAATATCAAAAAAAAAAAAAAAAACAAAAAAAAAAAATAATAATAATAATAATAATAATAAAATAAAATTAAACACTATATAAATTCAAATATTAATAGTAAAGTTTATATTATGGTTCCCCAACCAAATTCTGTAATAAAGCAAATAAAAAAAGATAAACAAAATTTTGATAATGAGCTTAAAATGTAAAATAGACTACTGAAGTTCGCTTAATGCAAATCTATTATATTTGTGTTGGAAAACTTGATTTAAATAAGCAAAATTTCGTAGATTCAGAGGGAGCCGATTCCAAGCTATGCAAACGCTACGTAAATGATTTTAAGAATATAGAAGAGATTGATGTAAGGGGAATTACAAGTTGTGGATTTCTGGTTGAACTAGTGAACCTGAATCTACTTCGACGTAAAGGTGGTGAACCAGATGTTACCAATTTATAAAATGATTTAATGATTCCAAATTCAACATAATTCTTAAAGGGAAAACGTAAAAAACGTGTAGCATGTTGTGATATATGATCATAGCGCCTCAAACTATACACATAGCTTACTACCATCTTAAAAATCCTCTAAATTTTGTTCCCGAAAACACTTCAATACCATAATTAATTTGAGATATCAGCAAGGCATGAGCAAACCTTTTCGATCGACAAGAACGCTCGTTAATAGCCGTCAAAAAACATTTTTGATTTTATGATAATCTATATGTTAGATTAGATAAAAGCTTTTTGGCCGTCTGGTTGACAATTTATTTACGATAAGCTTTCCGTTAATATCGATTATAAACTCCTAATTTTGTTGAGTTGGTCCTCATTGTATTGGCTGTTATCGCTGGATACAACATTAGTTAATTTGTTTCTTTTTGCTAGTAATCTATTAGACGGCGTACCACAGGAGCCGTTGTGTAAAATGCCAAATAGTCATAATAATGTGTATGTCACAAAATATGGGACTCAAGTAGTTCTCAAAACTGTCACTATCATCTTTATCATATACAATTTATAGGAATTAAATACGTTATTTGAAAAACAATCTATTCCGTAACAAAAAAAAAAAAAAAAAAGAGGAGGCAAATCGTGAACGAGGGTCGACGTTTTGTTGTTGGGGTAATAGAATATTCCTGGAGTAATCACTTTTGGAATTTTTTTCCGAGCATTGGTTTCTGTTTGTTTCTTATTTAGTTTAGAAAATGTGTCCAATAAGTAGGGCTAGCTTTCGGCTTAAAATATATATTTATCAAATCCCAGAAACATCTATTTCTAAGTAGCTAAGATTGTAACAGAAATCTGTGTCAAATTTCATATCAGAAATATTTTTAGTTTTTGAGCTATTCTGCCAGTTTTTTCAAGTTGTGATTTTGTTGACTAAAGAAGTTGCATTAAATCTGGCATACTAAATGCTGCGAAATCGTTTAGATTGTCGCATAAGGCTACCGAAAAGAAATACTTATAAATGGCAGAAACAGTTCAAAGAAGTTCAAGATCGATTTGAAGGGAAAGAGTGACCTGGACGGCCATTAGCCTCTACCAATGGAAATCACGTCCAGCAAATCCAAGAGGCTCAAAAATCATCGATTAAAAATGAGTGACTCTGCTGATGATGTTGGCATTTCAAAGGGATCAGTTAATTATATTTGAAAAGATATTTTGGACAAGCCAAATGCCAAAAAACACTTCATTTTTTCATCTCCTACTGCATTGGCTTTTCGTAAATTTTTGGTCAAAAATTCAACTAATATCCCTACACAGCAATCGCATTCTCACGGTTTTGCACCGTGTAACCGGTGTTTCCTAAACTCAAAAGACTAAATTTAAATTATTATTATTATTATATTATTATTATTCAAATAAATTAAATTTGAGCCGATTAAAGAGATTTAAGGTGAATTGCAGCGCTTTTTAAAGACCATACGGAACGATTGCTGCGTGGATTGAAAATTCATTGTAATGCGTCTGCGAAGAATACTTCGAAGTCGATGAAGTAAAATTGGACGAATAAAAAAAGATTTGTCGAAAAAATTAAATAAAAACTGATCTTACTTTTTGGCCACCAGTGCTACAGTGGTCTATTTCTGTTGTTTGACATATTGCAAAACAATCACAACATTGACAGACGCCAATTTGCTCCTCTCATTCAGTGATTTTGAGTTGAAATGTATTCCAAGAGCTTTCCCCTATTTGTTCCTCAGTGTTGTGTATTATTTTCCAAACAAATGTTATTGTGATATCCATTTTGTGCGTGGAATAAGCTCTGTATAATAAATATAAATATAGACATATTTTTTCAATAGATGGCTTCAGTAATCTATACTAGCTTGCTCTGTGGTTGCTGGTTCAATTTTCGTTCCAGAGACAAATGCGGCCTCTGTCTGTAATTTTTCTTTGTGCCGCGCGTAAAGGGAATATACGCTTCGATAAAGTTGGAAATGCAAGCTAGGCGGCAGAAAATGTGAATAGTATTTGCGGTTCCTCCGATACTGTAACAGCCACTCATATGCAATTTTGCTCTCGATGACCGGTAATTTTAATGTCAAAGATGGACCATGCACTGGAAGGCCATTTAATAATGTAAATATCGATAAATTAGTGGAAATCGTCAGGTCCGACCGTCGTCTAAGCACTGCTTAAAAGCCCAGGAGATAAATATTGCACAAAAAACCGTTTGCATCATTTGAATAAGGGTGGAGGGAAAAAAATTCCCTGTACCGAGTTTATATCTGCGAATCGTGCTGCTGAATCGCAAGAAAATCAAATCAATTTTAGAGGCGGATGATCATTGGATATGAAAAGTCGTGACAAGGCAAGAATTGATAATCAGGAAGGTTTTGTTCTGTATTTGATGGGATTGACAGGAAATCATTTGTCAACAATGGAATTGTCTGAAGGAAGTATTCGCTCAAAATCGGTCAGCTTCGGATAATAGGAAAGAAATTATGCTCCATCATGACAATGCCCACGCCACATGCTTCGATAGTGACTCACGAGAAGTTATGGGATCTTAATTAGGAGGCTTCTACGCATCTATCGTATAGTCCTGACCCGATCTGTCAACAATTATACCGTACAAAGGAAGCAATTGCTCACAAGAAGACAGCTTTGAATAATAAGCTTGTTCCCTTCAAAACGGCAACAAGTTTTCGAACAGAACGCTCCATATTCAACCAAAATCGTATTATTCCAACCTTCAATGTTATGGGAACGTCTATTACAGAAAGTGGATTTCAATGGAGATATTTCTCGGATATTTGAAATATGTGAATCAATGTTTCCAAGACAACGCCAGAATGTCTTATTGCAAATCGAAAAAAAAAAAAATCTAATAAAAATAAGTTGATGGAGAGAGAGGGAGAGAGCTAAAGCATTTTTTAAATGTATCAAGAGGTGATTTACAGTTACCAACTAGTTTTTATTCTGACAATTATTATTTTGTCAAAGGAAATTTAGTTTGCAATAAACAGATTACGTGCCAACAATATAAAATGGTAGTGAGTCTTCTGTTGTTTTATTAGACAACAACAACAAAAAAAGGTATTGTAGTGAGTTTTCTGTTGCTTTATTAGAACTACATCAATATTATTATAATCTTTCTGATCTCAAGTTCACTATTGCTAATGGAAGTGGGTCGAATGTGATATTGTTGTTTTATGCAGTATAAACAAATTTAATACAACTTTAAAACTATTTTTTTCCAATTTTAATACATTTTTTGTTTGTTTTGTCTTGCAGATTCTGCTTACTTGGCCCAATCGCCCCAACTGTACAAACAAATGGCGATTGCTGCTGATTTCGACAAAGTTTTCACTGTGGGCGCTGTTTTCCGTGCTGAAGATTCCAATACACATAGACATTTAACAGAATTTGTTGGTCTCGATTTGGAAATGTCGTTTAAATATCATTACCATGAAGTTCTACATACGATTGGTAATACATTTACCGCAATTTTCAAGGGTTTACGCGATCGTTACAGTCGGGAAATAGAGGCGGTGGGACAACAATATAAAGTGGAACCTTTTAAATTTTTGGAACCTCCATTGATTTTGCAATTTTCTGAAGGTGTCGCCATGTTGCGAAAGGCTGGTGTTGAGACCGGCGATGAAGAAGATCTTTCCACACCTAATGAGAAACTATTGGGCCGTTTGGTCAAAGCAAAGTATGACACTGATTTCTATATTTTGGATAAATTCCCCTTGGCTATACGTCCATTCTATACGATGCCTGATCCTAATAATCCCATCTATTCCAATTCTTACGATATGTTTATGAGAGGTGAAGAGATTTTGTCTGGAGCACAACGTATACACGATCCTGATTTCTTAACGGAAAGAGCGAAACATCATGGCATAGGTGGGTAATCAATGATGGGCTTCATTTTTGATGCAATGCCACATTTATTTATATTTTTCTTCACTGTAGATATCAGCAAAATTGCTGCTTACATTGAATCCTTCCGTTTTGGCTGTCCTCCTCATGCTGGCGGTGGTATTGGTATGGAAAGAGTTGTTATGTTGTATTTGGGCCTCGACAACATTCGCAAGACTTCGATGTTCCCCCGTGATCCCAAGAGATTGACGCCTTAAATGATTCCCTATCAAACAAATGCAACAACAACAAAATATAGCTTTAAGCTACAGATATTGCCCAGTTTCTTTTCTTTTATTTGTTTTTGACGTTTGCAGATTCTATCTTCTTCCAGCAACATTCTTTAGAAAGTTTTATGGGTTGTTAATAATTATTATTTTATATAGTCTTTTCCTTTTTTTTCATTTTGGATAGTTTTCTTTTTATTTTCATCGAAAATTGATTTACTTAATAACGAATAGTGCATTCTGTTTTTAGTTTATAATTAACATTAAACGTAGTTGTCGAACAACAGGAGAAACGAATGGCATTCGAAACTGTATAAGGCTGATTTTTACGAGCGCCGCAAAAAAAAACTGAAGATATCAAAATGTTTGTAATTTATGTATAATTTTTTCGATCAATAAATCTTTTTAACAAACCTAAAAAAAGCTTATACAAATTTTGTAATCTCGATAAAAAAAGACCTGTGTTATATTCGGTTTATCCCAATGAATACATTCTCACCAATGAATATGTTCCCAGTAGTGGGAAGAATAAGGGAGGAATCAGGCCATTGGAATTTTTATGAGAAGGTACAACGGTCTTTGCTCTTAGTATAGCCCTTGACAAAGTGCATTGACTACTCGTAAAGAAAGGCTCAAAAGCCACCGAATGGTTGTATGTGGCGGTTTATACCATGATCGGTATGGTTGGTATCAAAGGATATTGACTCTGCGCATGTACGAGTACCCTTAAGATCACAGACTTATGGTGGGGAATTTCCTCACCTTGCCGCTTACTTCCATCTTTTGTTTTTCTTTGGTTGCGTCAAGGATTAATGAAAAGCCCTGTTAAAGTCTTAAATCTTTAAAAGTATTTAAAATATGGTGAGAATTCTAATAAATATTAAAAAATACATTTTTGTGAAATATAAAAAAATATTAAACACACACACACACACACACAAAACTTTAATAAAAAAAATTGAATATTTTGAAAAATTTAAAAAAGATATAAAAGTGTACAAGTTTGATGAAATTTAAAAAATAAGTTTTACATTTTGGAGTGGAAAATTTTTATGAAATTAAAAAAATTAAAAACTTTTTGCAAAAATCAGCTTTGAAAAAAAAAAAATTTGAAAAAAATTACATAATTTTAAAAGCTTATAAGCTTTAGATAATTGTAAAATCCTAGAACTCCAATAAAATATTTCAAAAATGTTCAAAAATAGATAATTTTCAGGCATAAAATTGGGCAAGTCCTACATTATAATCGGTTTTGATCGATTAAGTATTCTCCATACTACTACTTCGAATGAAAAGCATAACGCTTTATAGCTGAATTTAAGTGATATTTGGGTTCGAACATCAGGAAATTATAAATGAATTTATTTTATTGCACTCATATTTGATGAAATGAAAAAAATTAATTTTATAGAAAATTTGAAGTACAAAACTTTGAAAAAAAAATTAATTTTAAAAAATTAATAATCTTAGGAAATTAGCTAGATTTGTAGAATGCTCAGAACTGCCAGTACAAAGTAAACAAAATGTTAAAAAGTAATCATAATCGAAAAGCTTGTAAGAAACAACATCTTAACTCGGAACTTTTGGAATATAAGGGATTTTTAAGCCGTACTTAAACGATGGCATGTGTCTTAAGAGCATAAACAATATTAAAAATAATATATTTTTACTTATATCAATATTCAGGGAGTATATTTAAGATACCGCTCATTTGGAAAGTTATTACAACTTGTTAAATACATCCAATTTTGAATTGGGGATTGAACGTAAACAAGTACACCGATAACAGCGAAAAAACTCGACATTGAAGACCTATCTCCACTTAAGTCGTTTTTACTTTTATATAAAGTAAACACAGAAACACCACTGTGTTTGATGAAAGCGAAAAGTTTCAGAACTCAACCTATGTACATATATTGTTTGGGTTCGAATATGAAGAAGTTATATAAAAGAATTGAATTTTTGAAGTGGAAAGCATAAATGTTACGTATCAGTACACTTTTCATCGTTTACTACAAACTTAGCTCGCATTCAGAATTTATTATATTTAGAAAATATGACTTAGATGAAGGAATATATGTATAAGATGGACGTCTCATATCGATTTATGTTTTGTGTCACTATTGTCACTATATGGTATTTACTGGCAATGATATGAACTAAGTCCTCCGCACAATATTTGAATAAATTACATACCAAAGCTGCTGAAATAGGCCATGTCAGTGTTTAAATATAGCCCACATATGAAAGTATCGTTGAACTTTGACACCTGGGCTTTCCAAAGACAAAATTTGTATTAAGTATTGAATACATTTGTATACCTTCAGCCGAAGGAAATGAAGGTGTATATTATTTGATACGGGGAAAATATAAGACCTAGAAGGAAGCGTTTAAATTATCAAGTATCTTGTGAGAAAAGCGTTTCATGACTTTTTAAGTCAGCTGAGTGATGTCCGTCTGTCTGGCTGACTTGCTTACGGAGCTCCTTAAAATTTGGCAGAGCCTAATATTTCACCAGAGCGTAACTGGGAATTGTAAATGAGCAACATCGGTGCATCCCTTTTGGTGCCTCTCATATAAATTGATCGATTTTCTGAAATTCAATTTCCTTTCTACAACCTGCAGTAACCTAAATTGTTGTCAATTGCATTGTTTCGTTATGCTTGGCTGAAATTGAAAAATTGGTACTACGTCTCTTCTGGCACTTAGCATGCAAATCACCGATTTACTCCATATATTCTTCATATGTACCTATATATAGTCAAATTTAGTGCACGTTGAGCATTTCCGAAAGTAAAGCCTCACAACGAAAACGGAATATATTGAACGATTTTTCGAGGAATGACCTTTGTAATTTCTAATTAGTAGACTGTAGTGGTCTACATTTTTGTTTATTACATTGTTTTTTTTTTTTTTGTTTTCTATATAAAACTACAGACAAATCAATCCAGTAACTACACTTCTTCTGGTACCTCTTATGCAAATTAACAATTTAGGTATACCATATTCGAACAAATTTAAAACATGTCATGCGTTTGGTAAACTAAATTCTGAAAACGAAAATGGACCCATTCCGGTACCTCCCGCATAAATTGATCGAAATTTATTTTTTCACTGAAATCTCTTATTCCTAGTCTGAACTTACTTAAATTGTGATCGATTAGGGTACTTTATAATGTTATATAAAATTGTACAAAAGTCGACTGAAAAATTTTGCTTTCTTTTCACCTCCCACATGAATTACCTTATTTACAGTCATTTAGTACAGCGATTGGGATTAAACTTCAAGAGGCGTGGTCGTTTTGACAAAAATTGGAGGTCCCTTTATTTTTCCCAAACAAAGGACTTCTGAAAGTTACAGTTTTGCTCCTTTTATCGTGCTTTATTATATATTTTTGGTAAAAACCTGGCAATTTGCCACAACTTTTCTGGAACCGTTCACAAACACTTTGCAGCGCAAAAAGACGTTGATTGAAGCAATACATATACGAGTATAAGAAAAGTAACGTCCAAAACTTTCCTTAATAAGCGATCATGAATGAGACTAGTAGACGAACTGGATTAAGATTGGATTAATTGAAAGAATATATAAGTAAAGTAACGACCAAAACTTTACTTCATAAGCGATCATGAATGAGACTAGCAGACGAACTGGATTAA